>VZTU01031484.1:9039-54840 GCA_013400835.1 Zapornia atra | reverse complement strand
AGTAGGGATTTAGGAGAAATACTGAGGTAGTAGGCAGACAAACAAGAAGTTATGACTAACCTGAACAAGCAGTTCTGTCCCTCCGGTGATCACAGCAACTAACTGAAAATTCAAGGACAGTTAATGAAGAAAAGGAGGCGGGGGAAAAGAAAACAAAAGCAGTAGGAGAGCTGGTCAATGTTTCATAGCTTCAGTTTGGCCAACTGGCATTTTCATTTACATCAGTAGAATTAAGGGCCTACAATTCCAAACCTTCAGGAAATTATCTAGCTACAGGTAGGCACACAACTATAATGAATTTGGAAAAATCTGAGTGTGGAAAAAGCCCAAGTGAAATTCTGGAAGTACTTGGCCAGATCATAGACAAAGGCCTAAACTGGATGAGTACTGCCTGATGCTCAGCTTGCTCCTGTTCCTTGGTAGCTGCATTCACATCATAATGTGAGGTACCATGTTTGGTGAGTTAAGAAATAGGAAAATGCTAAGAGTTCTGCAATGATGGGTGGAAAGGAGAGGGAGAAAAGTAATGTATGATAATATGGCAGAAGAGAGATACACAGAACATGTGATTTAAATCGTGAAGGGGGGATGCCTGCTGTCAGGTATAGAAAATAATGTAAGGAGTTTCAGATGGAAAAGAAATGCAGAGATCCCTGCTATGTGCAGCTCGTTTGGCCTCAATATGTGGGTTAGGAATTTTATTTTTCTTCTGTATGATAATAGGGCTTTACTTGCATTTGTGATTGGTTATTCCTGCATCTGACTTCAGAAGAACAACTTGACTGACTTTTTCAGTTCCATTTTTATGTAGTGATGAGTATCTCATACTTGTATTCCAAACGCTGTGTGCTTGACTACCCTCAGTCCAGAGGGTGAACAGAGAATATACTAATAGTTTTCATCATCACTAATCTGCTGTTCTAAGCTGTCACATAATATAGATGCTTTTATGAAGTAAAAACTTGTTTACAAACAATCTTTCCTTATTTTTAATGTCCACTGACATTTGTCACATTTGGACTTCACACTTGTGATTTTTAATTTTTTTTTTGGCTTTACTTTCAAATCTTAAGCTGTCAGTTTAAAACAGGAGACTCTATAGCATGCAAAAGGGTGCATGAACAGTGACAATGTCTCATTTCAGTCTATTTTAATACTCCAGGGCTTTAACTCCAGGAGTTTTTTCTAGATGTTAAATTATGCTTTCTCCCTACTTTATCATCAGTAAATTTAATTAGCACTTTCTTACCTATGTGGAAGCATTGCATAAGAATGTTAAATGAAGTTTGTCCAATGATCAATCTGATGCTCTCCAGAAATAAGCAGAAGCTAGTAGAATTTATTTTCCATATCATATATAAATATTTGCTGTTGTGGGAAAATTTGAGGATATTTGATTGTTACCTTGTATTTGAGGGGAAAAACCCCAGTGATTTTAAAAAAAAAAAAAAAAGTACCCAATATAGCAATTGTCACATTTGAAATGTCCTATGGCTACTGATGCAGAATTTGAAATTTTCTTAACTTTTTAATCAAAATTCCATTTGCATCGCATTAAAAAAAATACAGATGGAAATATTTTTCCTTCTTCAATTTTCTTCATATATTCTTTGCAAGACTTTACTTGCTGATGGGTCCTTTTTTCCTCTTTGAAAGCATGAATTTACTCTTGCCTCATTTTGTTCTTCTGATTACTTTTTTTTTTTAAAGTGTCCTTATTTTCAACGGGACTACATGAAAATTGATCGGAGTAGTCTCTTGCTGTAACAATTCAGTAAAGTCAGAAGCTTCTCCAGTAGGTTTTTGGGTTTATTCCCTTTGATTAAGATGCTTTTTCCTGAGAAACTCACGTGAAAGTGCTGAATCTAAATATCTTCCACATTTCAGTAGGCTTAGTGCAAATGCTTTAATTCTTCATTTTGTCCTTCTGAGATGAAAACGCTTTATTTCAGGCTTGGTTTTGTTTATCTTCTAGTTTAATCTGAAATGCTCTCTGGTTATTCAGAGAGCATATATCCAAGGTTATTTTCTGCAGTTCGACTTAGCTACCTAAAAATACCTCAACAATGTGTAAGATAACATAATGTATAGTTGATGCTTTGTGGCAAAAGTCACAAATCCCATTTAAGATTTATTTTGAGTCCTGTCACTGTATATTCTTGAATGTATATCTGGAAAGTTGAAAACTCTAGAAATGAATTAACTTCTAGTAGCATCTGCCTAAAGACAAAGCTCACCAAGTTGTCAGTAGAGATTAAAGGAAAATCTACAATACTTCAAAATTCTTCTGTGGGTTAAAATTACAAAAGAGATAAAATAGATGGCATTCTTTTTTTACTATTCAACTACTTATAAAGATTTACTTATGCATTTAACCAACATTTGTAAATATGGCATTTGCAGACTTGGAGGAATTTTTTATGACTTTGGAATAGCATGCAATGTTGTTTGACAGTGGCATAAAGAAATTATTGCTTGATATAATGTTAATGTTTTTACCAAACTAAAGCTGCTTTTCACCTGGGAACAGTATATTGGCATTGTATTCATTTAACAAGAGTTCAGTGATTATTAGTGCACATAGTTTTAAAATGGATTCTTGACCATCTCTAAGTGTTTATCTAAGCAACTGTAAGTTCTAAGTTTATAAAAGCTTCTCATGACAGAAATTGCATTAATGTGTGTGCATATATGTGTTTGTGTGTCTATGTATAATTTTTTCAAAAATAGGTTATGAATGTGTGATATAGTAAAATAGGCTTAGTATTTCTATTTATTTATATATTTTTATAGTAAGAAGGAAGGTGTGTCATGGCATCTTTTTCCTTGTGGCACATTCATGTAATGTGACCGAGGCTGAAGTTTTATTGACTTAGAAACTTATTAAGAGAAAGTGTGTAACTGTGAAGTTTAGTGTTCATTAGGAAGTTTTCAGAAGCAGGTAGTGGACTAGTGGACTTTAGAAAGCAGTTAGGTATTCAGAAACAGTCTTGAATTTCTCCTTTGCCTGGTCAAGCTTCTGAAGTACACCCTTTTGCGGTGTGCATAAGAGATCAAAACTCTTGAAGAATATCATCAGAGACTACAGAGTGTTTAGAGACAAGTTAGACACCAGAATGGCTGCCATATGAAATTTAACCATTATATGGTATTCAGACAGATTCATATGTATCTATGAATCAGTTTTAAATTATGTTCTTTCAGTAAGCACCAAAACAATGGTCACAGAAGATTTCTTTCCATCATAGTTACTGAAGGAAGAAAAACCAATAGGATCAGGTAACTGATCTATTTCCACCAGACCATTTTCAATGACTCATGCTAATGTGGGAGCAGACTGGAAAGTAATAATTAGAAACAGTTAAAAATTGTGGTTACTCGCTGTGTTTACAGCAAAGGACATCTGTGAAAAATCTTACTAAATCCAGGTGCACATTAAATAAAGTTATTTAACTTATTTAAATGATTAGACTGGGGCTGACAAATGAAGAGAGTGAATCATTGTTTATTTTAACAGTGTCAGTTGCCAGAAAGATCACTATCCTCCTATGTTGTTTCTAAACATTTTTGCTTGGGAAAATGACCAAATTTTTCATCCTTTCTGACTTTGCCAGGATGCATTTGTTCTGCAACTTAAAGCTGTTAGATATGCTCTAAATACTCTGAAAATTACAGATCAGTTGGATGGCAGTGTTAGCCAGCATCTTCAGATGCTGTGTCTTCCAGTAGGCTTTTTAAGGGTGATAGGTAGAGCATGCAGTGTAGCTCAGACTTTGCATTTGGCTGTGTGCCTCAGAGGGGGGTTTTGTTGTGGCATCCGTTGTGTGCCTGGCAACTCTGAGAAACATGGAGCAGCTCCTGGGGCAGCGGCTGGCTCCATCTCTTTTGGTTCTTCATGTGTCCATGTGGACAGAACTGCAGCAAGTGTTTGAGAGGAGGTGGCAAAACCGCTTTTGAGGAGGGGTGAAGGTTAGTGGAGTAGCCATAGGAAGAGAGACTGATGAGGAAATGCTCTGGTGCCTGCAGGAGAGGAACGCAGAACCGGTGAAGAAAGGACACGGGCATGAGATTGGATCAGAGCAAGAGGGAAGAGAAGTTACAGCAGGGTATGGTGAGGAGATGATGGTCTGCGGAGTATGGACAAGGAGCAGCAGAAAGCAATAGCCACAGGCCTCTTAAAGAAGGTGTAACAAACCAGTGAGATGATGTGCTTAGAACTACTCCAACTATTTCATTTGAGATGTTTATACTGTGACAATCAACAACATTAAAGTGGTTCAAGGAAGAACACATATAAATAAAACAAAGGATTCTTTATCGCTTTTAGTGAGGTAGCAACTTAACCAGATGACTCTGGCACTGTTGAAAGTTTAATCCATGGGCTCTTGGAGTTCAGGACACAGCTGGAGTGCTATTGACCTGAGTGCATCTTTGCTCTTAAATAGTGTTCAGGGACACCAAGATTATTTTGCTTCAAATCAAGTTGTCTCTTGTGCTATGTAGAATGATTTTACAGCTGCCAACGTTTGCAGGTTTGATGATGTTATAGAATTTGTTTTACAGGTGCATTAGCTTTTGAAATGTTTTGTAATGCCAAATGTTAAAACAGTTTAATATGTCTGTATATACTTTCTCATTATTTCAAACTGTGTTGTTTTCACTGTACCACACATGCTAAAAAAAGCAAAAAGGCAAACCAAAAGTATAGTTCAATTTATGCTTTTTTGTATATTAACATTCTGTTTTGATTCTATGATGCTTAACTTTGGTAACTATTCCAAATACCTTAATGGGTCAAGGTTATGTGCCAAATGTTTGTGAGCAAAAAGAGAACGAGACATGTTTTAAATGTAGGTGTTATTCTAAAAGACTTGCATATGTTAAACCAGTATTTTTATTTTTACAAATATATCTATATAGAGTAAAGTAATTGTATAAATACATATTTATATAAGATTCTGAGACCTTATGTTGTAAACCAACAGTAAACCTTGATCTTTTTAATAGTCATCCAGCAAAGGTTGGGAAGAACTGATTGAAGTCATAACCTTTTTCCTAAGTTAAAGTCAGCCATACGAGCTATTGATAAGTATTTTCCTCCTCCTCTTTTGCTAATACCATAAGATAATGATTTTAAGTTCTTGTTCTTGATTTAAACATGGTATATTACTGATTTTGTTTATTTGTTTTGAGTATAAAATCAAACCACGCTTTTCTTGCTTTTTTCACTTGTCCACTGTGGCAAAAGAAAGGGGAAGAAGCTCTGACTTTCACACACCTGTGTCCTTGAATCTCATGAAGTTTCCATGTTTAGTCAATGTTTATCCACCCATAAGCATTTGAAAGATTCCTGCCACAACAAGCTTCCAAGGTAATAATCTAAAGGGCATCTTCTAGTCAGAAACATCAGCAGTTCTCAGCTCACTTTCAAATCTAGGAAACTCTAACAAATATGGTCGGTAAAATAAAACCCCTGATCCTCACTCCAATATGATCATGTCTTTCTTAAAAGGCAGATGCCCCATGTGGCATGCTGGCATGTTGGCTTTTCTAATTTTGGACTTGTATTCTAAGAAGGTTATATGACAGCCACCTTCATGATGCTACCTTTTATGTAAGTAAGTGTAGTGCTATTGCTTATGGTATTTGTTTCTCTTGATGATAATACTTGACCTTAATGAGTCTTTTTCACCTTAACAAGGTTTCAAACTTCTCTGAGTGTATGCCTCCAACTAGCTTAGCACTTCACAGAAAAAAAATTGAATGTAAATGGCGTGTTTACCCTTTTAAGAATTTCTGCACTTTCTAAAAATACTTCAGTTCCATTCTGTTTCATCAGTCCTTAACTAAATCTTTGTAAGTGTTGGGGGTTAGGTGAGGTTTAGTTGTTTATTTTTTTAATTGGCTACACACTGATTATAATACGCAAGGTTCAGGGTAGCTTATGTTAACTGTGTACATTGAGCTGTAATGTACATTAGTTTCACTTAGCTGCCTAGACTTTCTCTGTGCTCAGTGGGGGAAGAAGCATCTAACTTTCTAATTCTAGATTTCAAGTGTGTCTGAAAACCGCTGTTCATTTACTTGTTTTTACATCAGAGGTATCCATGCAATGAAGAAGCCGTGTCATTATTTCTCTTCACCTTGGCCACAAGTTCATTAAGCTTGGTTCTTACATAACCTCAAGTCCACAAGGATTCATTTGCATATTTCAGAAGTATTTTTGAAAAGGTTATTCTCCACAACCTGCCCAGAGATGAATTTTCATTTTCTGACTGTGGGAAAAGAAGGAATAAATGAAGAGAGGGGATGTCACAAGGCTGAAAATGGAGAAATCGGTCATTTTCCTTTTGTTCTTTAGCGAGTTCAGAGAACTGAAAAGTGGCTGGATGTGATCAAAGTGGTAAGAGTGCAACTTATGAGAGCCGCATCTGTGGCATAGCTGCATAACTTGTGTAGGAGGAGCTGATTTCCTCTCCTTCCTCTGGAACTTGAGACAGTAATCAAAAATAAATCACTATGTTTTTCATATTATCCTGTCTTTTAGAACAATTTTTAAGTTCAGAAGAAGGAATAATTTATAACTGTAGTACATGCAAATAAAAAAGAGAAAGTTGGATAATAGAAATTTTTAAAGTGGAAGTAGTTCTCTACCTCTGTCTAGCTCTTTTCTCAGCTTCGTGTCTGGGTTTTGCATGAGGTAAGAATAATCTTTCATTGTCCATACACAGAGTTTGTCTGAAATGATTTGTCAGATTTTGAAGTTTAAAAAAAACAACCAACAGAACACACCAACAACAAAATCCAAAGCTAACACTTCCTTCTCCTTCTTCCTTTTTGTATGTCTTAGACCTTTCAGGTGAAAGTGAAAAAGGTAACAGTAGAAGACAGGGGCATGCTTTTCTATGTGTCAATGTAAATCAAAGCAAACTTTTTTCTTTTTTTTCCCCTTTGGCCAAACCATACAAAATGGCTTCTGTCTCCCTCATCTACCAGTGGGGTATTTGGCGGGAGGCAGCAGGAGCAGCTTGCTGGATCATTTTGTGAATGCTGCTTCCCTCTGGCTTATCAGAACCATTTTGCCAGTTTTATATCTTCTTTTAGCTGTCTCAAAGTTTATGGCCCATCTGTTGGACATAAACAAGCTAGGAAGATCTCTTGGGTTATAAGAGCTGCCTGTCTGATTCAGTGGCAGTTGGAGGCAGAGCGTATTACTGGACAGGGAGGATGCTGTGTGCAAGGAGTAGACGTGTACAGCATTGTAGATGCTTTTGTAATACAATGGCTACTGGGGGGTAGGGAATTTGTGTGACTTGAGACTGAGAAAAAGAAGGAGTAACAGATTCCACTGAGGGCTTGTTCTTTCAGAGTACTGGACCTTGAACGGTCAGAAGTAACTTCCCAAGTTCCCAAACCTCTAAATCAGCTTTTTGCATGCATGCTTGCAGGGAACTGCTCTTTTAAAGACCCAGGACATCAGGATTCAGCAGGTCCATAAACTTTTACAAAGTTGAAAAGTTTTTGCTGTCACTCACTGCTGTCATGAACTGCACAGATTAGCTTCCTCAAATTTAGCTGCAGCTGGCTGGTACTCAGAACCCCTGTACCCCTGTTTTGCCACGTGCTGGGTCTTGTGTGCAGGTGTTTTGACACTGCAGGTATCGACGCTCTCTGCTGCATCTGTTCTCAACACCACGTGCTAGCCTATTATTGGGCTGTAGCACAAGGCCTGGAGAGTTGTATTTATGAAAGGGGATGATTCTAATATTGGTATTAAGTTTGATGAAGGGTGTTTATTTGGTTTGAAAACCTTCTTTGTTTTTGAGGACTTTTTTTTTTGAGCAGTAAAATTGCTACAGTAGAGTAGTTTTATGTAAGAAGATAATCCATATTTGTAAAGGTAAATGTGATCTCTACTAATGAAATTACCATACAAGGGAAACATGTTGTAAGTTATAAAGAGCAGGAATTTAATAATCAAGGTGTGGCTATAACCGCTCCATTGTAGCGCTTAAAATTGCAGGATAAGAATGGGCTGGGTTTAGCACTTGTTTGCCCATGTCTCTACTGTATTTGAGATGGTCTTTGTCAGCTTTCTCTGTTTAGAAGTAGAAAAATTGATATTTTTTTTCCTAACTGTAGGCAGCATATGTTTACTGTGTAATGTGGTGGGGGACAGCAAGTTTGCCTGTGGCGTTTAGGAGCTGAAAAGCTAATTAATTTAAATGCTCAGTCTGCTCTGGCACCTCTAAGTAGACCACTTCATTTTCTGTACTTGTAGACTCTATTCATCGGTGTCAGTTCACTGGTGTAGTAAAGCACATTAACTTTTGAAGTCAGAATATTTTTGTAATGCAGATACTGACTTGGAGCATCCGCATGACTTAAAGAATGTTGGTCATAAGTTTGGTTTTGTATTCTTTTATTACCATGTTTTTCCACCCATTGGAATTATGCTGATAATTTTACTTCAAAGATGAAGTTAGCATATGTGTTTCAGGGACAGGGTTGAAGCAAAATAATCTGACACACCCTGCTAGACATGTGCACATAGAATGTATTTTCGGAGTTTCCTCAGTATTGCTTAGAACAGTGGGATGCTTACAGTGCACACTGGCTATTGACTAATCCTTCTGCAGATGTCTCCTATAAAACTGGGTTCCCACTTTGACACTCAGTGTTTCTGGTTTGGCACTCTACTTGCTCCATACATGTTGTAGTCACTTACTTAGGGAGCCACATTTACAGATTAAGTGTCTGTTGTGTGTTACTGCGAGCTGCCCAAAACAACCTTTCCCTTTGCATATTGTAGAATAAGCTACTTCAGTAAGAAAACACTCAGAAGCAGTTCCTCCAACATGCTGGACTCTGCTTGTCAAGCCTTATAAGACATCCCCTTATAAAACTATGTTCCTGCTTTGACACCCATGTTTATCTGACACTGTTGTTTCACAAAAAGTTCTCAAACACAGAAAAACAACATCGAAAAAACTTTGCTTTTGAGGACTTGCGTAGAGCACTTTTCCTTCTGCTCCTTGCCTTGATCCTTCCCCTTTTCCCTGGATTAAAATAGGTCTCGTGGCAGATCTCTTCAGGACCCTCAGCCTCATCCATGCTGGCTGGCGAGGGGCAACTTCCTGGGAAGCTGAGGTGTCTGTGCCACACTTGCTCCTGACTACCCAGGACCCCTGAATTTAACCAGGTCCTTAAAGGAGGTTGGAACAGAGGGGCAGGTGAAGCATGAAAACAGTGCCTGCTGCATGCTGCTGCTACTCTCCAAGCATGCCTTTCAAGTTATTGCCCCAAAGTTAAAGTTTGGACAGTTGCAAAGAATGAAATGATTTAACTCCCAAAATTCAGTAGCATAAAAGTTGGAGCTTTGAATTCCTAATAATTTCTGTCAATCTATTTTTAGAATGTTTGTGGGGGGTGGTGGTGGTCCTGCTGCTGAAGAAGATTTTAAACGTGAATAGGTTGTATTAAAATATATGATCAAATTTATATAATTTGCCTATAATCACGTAACTTCTTGGGTTGCATTAAAAACAATAATATAGCAACCTTTCTATACTTTCAGGCCAGCCTTGTCTTGAAAAAAACCCCCAAAACCCCCTCAAAATACCCAAAACAATTTAAAATGGGATTTGTAAAGGTGAAAGAATAAACCTCTATTACATTTCCAAAAAGAATTGAACTCGGTCTGTTTTAAGGAAGTATCGTGTATGTATCATGAAATACACAGCTACGTGATAAACCAAACCATATGTATCTGGAATAAACTTAGATCAGAATGTGTGCCGTAATAATTTTGAATAAAGGAGATTGAGTTGCATGGATTCCTTTTTCCAGCCTTTGTAGGGTAGCACTTGATACAGAAAGCATAAGTCTAGGTGTGTGTTGTCAGACAGTAGTCAGTCAGTATTCACCCACTCTGTGGCCTGTATGACACCCTTGCTATGACAGATGCCATCATTGTCTTCTCTTTTGTCTGTGGTTCTCACTGTGAAAATAACTGCATTTTCCAAGTAGTTTTCCAAGTAGAGTATTTTAACTTTTAAGACTGTATGGCAAATGGTTTAATGATCTGTGTATGCTGAATGTTTGCATAAATATGCATGAGTTAAACAACTGTAGAAAATGTTGACCAGTAACTGAATTTTACATGCAGTGCCTGAGCTCTTAGCTTTAGTTCACTTGGAAGGGATAACAGTTTTATGTACTTTGTTGAGGAGGGATGTGGTAATGTAGGTGTAGGTGTTTCACATGCTCTGCCATATTGTGGCTTTTGATAGGCAGTGATTTCTATTATCACATCCTACTGTAAAGTAAGCACTTTGTTTTGTTTTGGTTTTTTTTTTTTCTTCCCTCTGGTTCCTGAGCTTTTGCTATATGTAGATAGTTTATTGTTTCAGAGGGCCATAGATTTCACAAAAGGTCATTTTTATGGAGGGAAAGGAATTTCTCATTTAGAACTTCTGTGGAAGACTTTGAGGATGGGAATATCCTTTGAATTTATTTTTAAAAGCAGCCATATTGAACTGCAGCCTTTAAGAAGTAAGGGAAGAGATTAACCCAGTTTGTTAGTTGGAATTTCATTTGTAGGACAGACAGGATCATATTGAAACTGGAGTAAAAAGGTGTGTTTGTATGTCAATAAGGCTTCAAAAGAGTCAAGGTAGGAGTTTCTGTTCTGAAGTTAAAAGTTATAATGGTTCTTCGATACATTACCTTTATGTTCTGTGTATTGATACCTATATATTCAGTATATGGACAGTCAACACTATTAGCTTTGTCACTGGGTCACTGTAGTTGTAGATGATGTTTTTTTTGATACATAGCTTTTGTATTTAGGGTTTTCAGTGGAAACTATCAAGATTTTCTGAGAAAAAAAGAAGTGCTTCAACTTGCTGTCAGTTAGTCAACTAATACAGATAATAAGTTAAACTAGTGGCAATGTGGAACTTGTACATATGTATCCCAGAGGTACAACATTTCCATAACCTAAAGAAAACATAGGTGCCTAAAGAAGTCTGTCCGGGATTTATTACTGTGTATTAACATTTGCACTGACTTCCCATATTTGTGGCTGAATTTGTAAATCTTGATTTAATGAAAATGTGGCAAGAATTTGCATATTTATACAAAGAAAAGCTTGATGCTACTAGAGTATAGAAAAATCATTGCTCTAAGCTGATGTGCTTGTTTCATCTACAAGTTGGAGCAAATTCTGTATTTCAGTAGTTCCCTTACTTTTATTGACATTTTTTGTTACTTAATTAGTTTCACTCTTTTGAGGAATTTGTTCTCACACAGCTATAGTATTTAAGCAGATTAAAGCTAACTAAAAGGGACACTTGCAGAGGCTTACTTGAGGTTTTGTATACAAAACAGTTTCTTTGATCTACTTCCCAAATATTTCTATCTTGGCTTACACACTGGAAGTGAGAAATCTAAGTGAGGAAGAAAAAAGTGGAAAACTAAAGTGAAGCAAAGATAGCTTGCTTTTGAGGACTTCGTTTTGAAAGCAATATTTATTTTTTTCTTCAGACAAAAAAAAATAATTTCTGAAGGTAGATTCTGAGAATGATCGATTGAGATTGTTGTGGTGGTTTGACCCTCGCTGAAGGTCAGATGCCCACCAAAGCCACTCTATCAGTCCCCTTTTCAGCTGGACAGGAGAGAAAATATATATTGAGAGGCTCAGGAGTTGAGATAAGGACAGGGAGAGATCATTCTGCAGTCAGTGTCATGGGCAAAGCAGACTCAACACAGAAGAAAGGAAAGGAAATAAATGATGACACTGCACTGCACACCCAGTGACACCAGAGTCAGTAATGAGAAGCGTGACCAGATCTTAAAGCACCTTCCCCCACCCCTCACTTCTTAGCAGACTTCATTTTAGTCATGATTTTGCTCTCTTCTTCCCCCCACCCCATCATGGCATGGGGAGGGGAAGGGAATGGGGGTTTTTGTCAGTTCCTCATGAGTTGGTTTCCTTCTTAGCTGGGGGTGGGGTGGACATTCCTCATGCTCTTCTAAGGGGTGCAGTCATAAAATCATAGAATGTTTCTCAGTTCCAGACTGCTCCAGCCTGGTCACCCATGGAGTGACAAGCCCTCACTGAGCAAACCTGCTCCAGCGTGGATATCTCTCTTGGTCACTCTCTCTCATCTCTGTCTCTATCTCTCCCCATGAGCTGCAAGTGCTGGCAAAGGCTTGCTCCAACTTGGGTTACAGCACCTTTTGTATGTCTTCACTTGGTCCAGCATGGGACCTCTCCATGGGCCACAGGTGGGTCTCTGCTCCCTATCATCTTCCATGAGCTGCAGGGGGACACCTGCTCCACCATGGTCTTCTCCATGGGCTGCAGGAGAATCTCCCTCTCTGGCACCTGGTACATCTCATCCCCCCTGCTTCTTCACTGACCTTGGTGCCTGCACAGTTTGTTACATCTTCTCACCCCCTTTTCTGGTGGCAAAAAGTGGCTGCTAGCATTTTTTTTCTCCCAAATGTGATTCCCAGAGGTGCTGTGACCATTGCTGATGTGCTTGGTCTTGGTCAGCAGCAGTTCTGGCCTTGAGCCGTCTGGTGTTCACTCTGTTGAACCTGCAGAGCTTCTGGCTGCCTCTTGCAGAAGCCATCCCTGCAGCACCCCCTTCTCCACCAGAACCCAGCCACGCAAAACTAGAATGATTGTGAAATATGTTGGCAATACAAAGTCTTATGTAAAATAGTAGTGAATGGATTGATACTTTGGTAATTTGCTGAGAGTTCTCAAAGTCAATCTATACCTCTGTATTCCATAGCTGTATCCAGATTCATTGGTGAATGAACATTAGTTTGGTATTGTTAAAAAAGGAGTGTTTGGGTATTTTTACATACCTTAATTACATGGAGGGGGACCTGAGTACTGATTTAGTGATCTAAGTTGAGTTTAGTTTAGAAAATAGAAGGGGTTTAAACCTCAAGAAGTAGGGATTAAATTTACTTCTCCCAATTACTGAATTCTTCTGGTGGACTATCTTGTTACTATTCATGCATTCTACTGGAAGAGTCCTACGGTAATTTTGCAGGTAGATGCCAATCAGGTTTTGTTGTTTGGTTTTTGGTTTTGCTTTGTGAGGTTTTGTGGTTTATTTTTGTTTGTTTTGAGCACTTGGCTTTTATTATTCTGTGGTACCACTAGCTTCTCAGTAACACTAAGAAAATTTTTAAACTACAGCATTCCAAAACAGATCATATTGATGGTGTAAGTGAAAATATAGGGGCTGATCTGTACTTGCTACTGTCAAATTCACAAGTGTCATTGTAATGGGCTATTAATTGACCTTTCAAGCTTTTGAAACCAAATTGACTATGTAGTATTTTGAGCTGCTTTCTTTCATTTCTCTCTGTTTTCAATATTCCATTTAATTATTTAGCTCAGACTAATAAATGGTTTTGTTCTTACATCCTGAAAGTATAGTTTTACTTTAATTGCTATATCTGATTTCACATTAGTGCTCAGTATCCTAGCAACTTATTTCCTTTGTATTTTTTCTTACTTCATCGTTATTACTTGTGCAGTTTGACCAACCTTTTTTTTCCCCCTTGTCTCTTGCAATGCAAATCTAAACATGGTTTTGTCAGATGTCATTTATTTCTTCAATAAAATGGACAATATCCAGTTTTAGAGATGGAGTCCAGATTAGTTGAGTCTACTGAAAACAGATATAATGTGGATCTTCTTGCTGTGTTAATGGATTTCTATTCTTTATCGTTTATTCAGATGAAGTAAATGTAGCTTTTGCCCTGAAATCTCACTTGACCCTGAAAAATTCTTTTATAGTCTTCAGTGCACGCAGTGTGATGTTCTGCAAAATTGGCATTCACATTGGGGAGATCATCCCAATAAGTGTGTTTTCATCTCCAGGGCTGTTCATTTTGGAAACTTAATGGAAAAAACATTATGATTTGTGCATATGTCTGATGTTGTAGCAAATAGGTTTTGTATATTGGATATCTAAAAAGGTTTGTTGTTGGACTAAACTTTGTTGATTTGTGTTCAGTTTTTGTGGGTTTTTTGTTTTTGTTTTAGATTTTGAATGCTTGTAGTGGTTGGACATGTATACTCTTAAAGTGAAATAGAAATTGCATTTAATTTAGCATCACTTCTTCTGGCTAGTTCCTTTATCGGAGAGTCAATTTTTGGAAGAAATTTGTTCATATTTTGGAGCCCTGAAATAGAAAATAGACATCATCCCAGATTTAAGATTAACATCAAGTTTGGAGAATATAGGATTGGAGTGCTGTGCAGCTGGGATTATTTGAAAGGGTGCTGGGTTGGGGAATTAAGGGACAGATGTTTTTTCCGTGTAAACTAATATGGATGTTAAATATTGAGAATAGTGCTGATAACTTTATAAAAATAACTAGTACAGTATATGTGTATTTTTATATTGAGATGGACTGAAAAATCTTTTCTGACATTACAATCTTAAAACATTGAAAGAAATAAAATTAGTCAAATACATGCATAGTGCTTGGTTACTGAAATGCTCACTGACAGTGCATCAGCTTCAAGACTGCAGCTTGATTTATTGAATTTCCCTCTTGGGCTGTAAGTAACCTGTTTGGAAATTAAAACGTTGACAAAACTATTTCTGGGAGTAGGAAAAAAATGCCTATGATACTTGATAATCTTTGGTAAATAAAACCCAAAATGTCATTGGGAAAAAAGTACCTTGTCAGAAAAAGAATGGCTGTAAATAGTATTCCCACAGCACACCTGTCTTCAGAGACCATGAAGTCAGAAGACCCGAGGAGACGGAAGTTTTTGAGAATCCCTGTGGTCAGAAAGAGATGTGCAGAGAATCCTAGCTGCACTTTCTGGCTGCTGCTGGCCGTTGGGAGTCCTTGGGGAAAGCAGTAAAGCAGATTTAAACCTGATCTCACAAATCTGCTGTGGAAAGGATAAGCCATTGCTTCAGCTTGAACTCTGCAGTTCTGTGCTCTGAACTTAGAAATATGACTGTAGCTTTCCTTTGCTCCCTCTCTCCTTTCCCAAAATTCTGGACTTTTACTTTCTGTGTGATAATTATTCATTACTTCATCTTTTTTTTCAGTTGATGGGTTGAATGCTTATGCCATTAAATGAGCAAAATTCAGTTTTTTGAGTCTTACCAATGGATGACTCCTTACTAGTCCCTTATCCGTATGCTTTTGGTACTAAGAGTATTAAGAATATGTGTAGTAGTTATTATTAGAATTCTTAGAGGGAAAAAAAAAAGTTGATCTTCATCTTAGATTAAGAATAGAAGATATTAAAAGAAAAAATAATATTAATCGGGATATTTAATACATCTTAAATTGTTCCTTTTACTAATGAAATATAATGTATCATCATATCTTCCAGGCACAAATGAAGAAAAATAGAGATCTAGTTTGTTTTAATCAATTTTTATTAACTCTGCCCTGAAGCTCTTCATGATTTCAGCATGGAACACAAACACACAGAGCAGCAGACAGTGAGGAAATCAGTCTCATTAATCTCTCTTGGGTAGAGCATGGTGGAGAGTCATTTAGGATGCAGACAGGTTTTATGGATAACATGCTGTCCATGTTTCCACCCAGGCCAGAAAGGCTTCTATCTCCTGGTCCAAAGAAGGTGTCAAGCTATTAGTACAGACAGTCCCATGAGAGAAAGTGTGAACAAAGTATCCTGTCTTCATTTTGGGAGTTGGAGGGGGGCGGGGAAAGGGAAACATCTAAGCACTAGTTTCAGGTTAGTGGCTTCATTTCTAATTCATAGGAAATGTGTGAAAAACTAAATGTTTGTCTTGGAAAGTGGGTTTTTTTTTGTTTGGTTTTGGTTTTCCTCATGTCTACTTTTAGGATAAAAAACCCCAACAATAACTGAAAAAAATATTATGGAAAATATCTCATTCCTAAAAAAACCCAACAAAACAACTGAAAACAAACCACCAAAAAATCTCTAAACAACCAAAAATCACACATCCCCCCAAACCTGCAGGAGGTGAGAAACTACTGGTGGAACTGATGTGGTTGCCTGAATTATGTAGCTAATAGCGGTAAGTGTTTTAATGAATAGCAGTTGTGCAGCAGGTGAGACAAAGGTGATATACTGAAGAGTTTGTAGATTTTTAGGCAGTTTGCTCATAATTATGTGTACTCTCAAAAGCTGCCAGTTCTTCAGCCAGGAGCTTGGAAGCCTGCATAGACCCAGCCCCAGCTCAGAGCTTTCATGTGGTCTTGAGCAGAGGCACTCTCAGATTTCTCCTTGGAGCCTGTACTCTAAAGTTCATCCAGGCTTCCTATTCCACAGCAAGGAGGCATGGAAACGTGGGCATGGAAAGGCGGTTCCCGGCATGTTCACTCAGGTTGTCCTTTAGTTGCTGATATGATGGCTGTCTGTTCTGAAGTCACAGATGGTGGAAGCTAACCTCATTGGACAGCGTGCCCTGAAATATCTGATTGCATAAAATGTTTATCACCTCTGAGACATTTTTGTAGTCTTTAGAGTTTTCCAGAATTTCATTAGAAAATAACTGGCTCTATTTAAGAATCAATAGTGTACCTGTAGCATATTACAACTGTGAAAAATGAGATACTAATCTCGCTCTCCAAAGTAGAATATAATTTATATTGCAGTTTTTACATTGTTGTCTGATTTAAGCTAACATATGTTGTAACCACAATAAGCATATGTGCTGTAATGGATCACAAAGAGATTTCATGCTCTTGCTGAGAAGTAACGACTCAAGTTTTGTGTACTACTGTCCATATGATCTGTATTCATCACCTCCATTAAAAAACCGTAAGTCCAAAGCTTTGCTTCACTGAATGTTAATGTTTCTTAGTTAGTAACATTAATGGCCACTCACTTTTTTCTAATGATCTGTATTTTAGGAGCTTTCCAAGAGAAAAGGGTGCGCATGTGGGAAACCCAGCTGGGTGTCTCTCCTCTAGTGTGGCTTGCTAGTCAGAGTGTATCTACCTAGTTATGTTTCTTTCCCCCTCTTCCAATATTTTGAGTTTATGGATGAATTGACAGGACGCAGAAAAGAACCAATATGCAGTAACAGAGTATCTAGTTTCACAGACGGCAACACAGTTTTGAAAGTGCAACATTGAGGATCTTCACAAGGCAAAAAAGGAATTTGCAGGTGTTTCTGTATTTTCACATTACACTTGCATTTTAGCTTTGGAGACTGATAGCTTGCTGTCATCATCAGTATTTTCTCTTTGTAAAGTGTATGAATGCTAAACCACTGTTGTAAGCCTTATGTATCACTGCTTTTCCAGAAAGTTAATGTAGAGGGGAAGATTATAGGCAACACCTTTTGGTGTCTCACTACAGGAAACAGAAATTCTTGACTGCCTGAGTTAGGTAAATGTCTGTCTTGGCAGATGAAACCCATGAGGAAGTTACAAATATACTTTTGGTTTAGCCTGCTGTCTTCTCTTTCTGGTCAAGAAACTGAAATCCAGATTTATAGAACATCACCAGTGTAGGAAGTAAGATAACTGAAGGAGGATTTTTAGTTACTTGTCTGGGAGTCCAGATAGGAATGAAAATCCGTGTGTGCTAAATAAACTTCTAAGAGATTTCTCAACGTATATAAAAAAGGACCACCACTTGAATATCTTTCATGCCAAATCAGACTCCCACCTAAGTCTTCAGTGGCAGACAGGTGTACAGATGGATGGATGGATGGATGTTCATCAGGTGCTCTAACCAGAGAATGTGAAGAATATTGCTTCATGAATTCCCTCACTAGTCCATCTGGTTATAAAGTGTTTGCTACACAGTATTACAATCCTGGTAGGAAGAGTGTGAAGTAAAATAACTTCATTTTCTACAAAAGCTGAATATCCCCTTAGTTTTGAGTGATTATTGGAACCATATGGCTTTTGAGAGTCTATGCATCCAACTTAAATGGTAGTGGATCAGTAATACCCTGGTACATTCTGCTTTCCCTGATGGTCTTCTGAAATACAAGAAGGCTCCTCATTTTACAGTTCCATTTCTACTGGTGAGAAATTTCAGACCTGTGTATCTGATGTTAGATGCTTAAACCTCTGAGATGTGTGGAATAAAGTGAAATGTTCAATGTCATCCAACATGCATATTTTCCTGTTCATTATGTTTAAATTCCATTCTCTGCTCTTAAATTGCTCTTTTCCGTGAATGACCTATGCAAACTGGACTGTTGTTGTTGACTTGGGCTCCACACTGTTAAATAATTTCAGTCTAAATGCTGAGTATCATTGTTCCTAAGTACTGTAGTTTAGCTGACTCTATTAAAGATGGCGTTTGCAAATTTTAACAGTTTCCTTTTATTTCAAATTAAGAAGTTCTTCAGCATTTCTGAAGGGTTTTTGCATGATTTTCTCAAAATTATAGTCTCCAGGTTTGTGGGTTGTTTTTTTTTTTCTCAAAAAGCTAATAACTGCCAAGTAAAGTGGTATGATTACTCATCGCTGCTAGAATAAAGAATTGGCTCAGTTTAATGCAAACTTAATGTAATATTAGTACAATGAGAGAAACAAGGAGAGAAATCAGGAATGATAATATTGGCAATTCTGAATGGCATTTGAAAATTCTGTCTACAGCTGGGATGTGTTGGGCAAAACAAATGAATTCTACATATAGCCTGCCCTAAGAGTATAATCTTTTTCTTCTGACCACCAAAGTGAATGTTTCAGGCTTAAGTTGCTGAATAATTAAATCATTTGAATATAGTAGTTTTGATAAATTTGCTTGTAGAGGTATTTTTTAATAGGTATTAGCAGCCTAAAAACAGTTTTAAATGAGATTTCTTTTTTTGTGAAATTCTTCCTGGTTCCATACCTGCTTTCTGTACAGGTTAGCTGTCAACCCTGGTTTGATCACAATGGAAAGATCTTGAACTGAAATTGCTTCAATGAGGGAAAAAGAGGAGTACATACGACCTTCCTTTCTTTGAGAGGAAGGAATTCCCAATTCCCATCTTTGGGAATTATTCTTCCTCTTCTTGCCATATTGAGTTTTCAGAGTATGAAAAACTCCTCTCTAGCCAAGGCATTTAGATAAAAGAAGCAGTCAATGGGATTCTGAACTAAACCCAGAGGGCTGCTTCAAGGACATTTTCATTCTTGTTCTGCTCCTTATGTTTTCAGTGAAAAGTATTTAATTGTCAGTAAGTATTTATGTTTCAGTTCTGATAATTTAACTAAATCTTAGCTCCAGTCTCATTAGGTGTTCGTACTGGTGAATTTCAGCCATTTACTGAAATGGCTTCAGATTTATATTTATTTTATCATTTATGTTATGGAACTGCCTTTGATCTTGATATATTCAGAAACCTCATAAACAATAGCTTTGTATCCCAGTTGGTTGATTAAAAATAAATATGAATGAGAATTCTGTGACTCTTCTCCCATCCTTAATTCTTACAGAATTCTAAAACCATTCACTTTTTGAGTATTTTTTTAATTAGTTGGAACTTGCAAAATGTGTGTTAAGTTGATGCAGCAAAGTCTTTTGTATTAGAAATGCTCTATAATTACATTTTTCCAGTCATGAAAAATGAATTAGTGCTGCATTTTATGTGATGACAAATTTTCTTGTTTGTTCTAATTTTACTGAATAGCATACTGTAGCTTCTTGGCACGGCCTAGAATAACTCTATTTAGCTGTGAAAGAAGGAACTGTGCTTAATACCAGAAGAGGCCAATATTGTGTGTAAACAATTAACTTACAGGAAAACAAAGTGAAACAACTATGCAAAGGATGACACGGGGGAATTGGCTATCAGACACCAGTACACTAGTTTGTCTAGACAATTGGGATCAATGAAAATGCTTGAAATGCAGCTTCAGAGGGACTGCTGGGCAAGTGGTATGGATAATTTCACTTCTGGGAATACTAGTATATTCCTGCCTAACTTCCTTCTGACAGTGGTGAAGTAGGAGATGGAAGACATCAGATAGAGTGTTTTTTCTTCATTGCTGAGTAATCTGATTAGAGACCTAGCAAAAGCTACTTTTTTTTTCTTTGTTTTTTTTTTTTTTCCCCTCCCCCCTATGGGAAAGTGCTGGTTTTATTTTTTAGTTCCAGAAGAAAATGGAAAATGCCTGAGAGACAAATTCTCAAAAGAAAACGTATTTCAGGTCTGTCAAAACACTTTGTTTTGATATGTCCTTCTGATAAATTGTTTTTAATCTTTATTAAAGATTGGTAATCAGGTTGCTTGCTATTTGATGTATGTGGCTTGCTAGCCACAGTTCTTACTGATGCTTCCTTGGTTTGTTGTCAGATGGAACCAGCCAACCATGTTCTTTCTTAACTCCAGAGAATTAGGAAACACTTCAAACAAACAAAGAAAAAAACCCAAACAACCCATCAGGCTGGGGTTCACAGAGCTACCTCCATTTCAAATACCTTTCCTAAGTGTATCCTGAAAAGGAGAATTTTAGAGAGGAGTGAGATGACAATGACTGTTAATCTAATTCCGGAATTAGATCACTGTTCTGGAGCTGACTTTCAATGCTCAAGTTAATATCTAGCTATTTGCTTTTATTTCTGTCATGTGTATGTTTTTTGCCATTGAGCCACAGTGCTTCTTTATAGCATATATTTCAAGTTTGGAATGTTTTTGTGTCATAGCTAGTGTAATACACGCATTGTTCAAACAGTACAAAATTCTTTCCATGTGTCTGTGCTTTATTCATAATGCCAGAGGAATCTCTTGTGAGTCCCTTAATTCAGTGTTTTTACTCATCAACTGGAAGGCTTCCTCAGCTTTCAAATCTGAATGCTGTGTGAGGTGGTCAAAAGCTTTCCAGAAGTCAATGTATATTGCATTCACTGTGCTTCCCTTATCTGCATAGACAGTCATTTTGTCACTGGGGGAAATTAGGTTGGTCGAGCGTGATTTGCTTTTTGCAAATCCATGTTGACTGCTCCTGATTGACCTTTTTTACATGTTTTGAAATGAATTGCAAGGATTTACAATCTGTGGCTTATGCCTTTCTTGTTATCTCAGGTGGTTGGTTGCCTGATTGCCTTTTAAAACAAAACAGACCTAAAAACCATAATGAATGGTTTTGGCTTTGTTTGAAAGCTTTATGGAAATCTTTGTAAATTCCTTAGATGGAACTTCATTAACCACAGGCTTGTTGTTCCTCACATAACTGCAATATGTTTCCAGGCTTCTCTTCAGAAAAGCTGTGTTGACTTTTCCAATATAAATCATATTTACCCACACCTGCTACTACCTCTGCTCACCCTTACTGTCCCTGCTGCTTGGCTCAAGGTAGTAATCAGGCACGTGGACCCTCAGTTCCCTGAACAAACAATGGGAAATTTTAAAAAGATCATTTTTACTTTTTTTAAACAACAGTTATTTCAACTTTGTAGATCACAAAGTCATTTTAAATGCAAGTTTAATGGTGTTAGCTGTGAAGTATTGAACAGCAAGGTATATATTGAGTTGGAGGGACAGATCCCAACCGGTTTAAAGGTTTATGGCTTTGAGTTTTGGTTTTGTAAAAAAAAAAAACAAACCATATGATTGAGGCTTCCCTGAGGATCTGTTATCAATAGCTGGTTCTGATCAGAACATTCATATGTTCCTGATTAAATATGATTCAAACAGGCTTAAGGTATACCACAGTGAAATTTGTGCTGCAATTATTTAATCATAGTGACCAAAGGAAGGAAAAAAATCTGCTTTAAAAAGGAAAGTTCAAGTGCAGACATAAGGAAAAGGTTTTATCACAGACAGTTCAAGCAGCACAGAAGCAGTCATCTTCACGGTGCAGAACTTGTCACAAAATAATACAGCAGAAACAGTTTTGTAAATATACTAGCTGTAACAGCTGTCTCCATTATTCTAATGTGACCTCTCTGCTAGCATATACAGTTTAAACTGAGTCTAAATGAATTGGATAAATAGCCAAATGATGCGAGTAATTTGGAGTTCTGTGTGTGTTGCAAAAGCAGAGTCTCAGTGCAATTAGGTGCCTGCCTCACCCAATGTCAGGCTGAGGTTTTTCCTCTTTAAATATATCTTTTATTAAAACTGCATGCTTGTTTCTAGCTGAGCTTAGTGGTTACCCACTTGGGAATTCATGCTGCTCTAGTTGATGTTAATTCCTAGTCATAATCTGTAGGTGGGGTTTGCCCCTCCCTCCCCAGAATTAAGACTGGTTGTGCCCACAATAGTCAAAGAAAAGATGACAGAAGAAAATCAGAACAATGAAAATCTTTGGTCAAACTTCCCTGGAATATTATCCTAGTTTCCAACAGATGATGATTGAGATATTTCCTGTGTTTCAGGTGATACTTCCTCTCTAATTGCGTGTTTGGTCTTGTTCAGTCATCTTATCTTCAGTAGTTAAGTATTTACCAGCAAACTCGGTTACTTTCCCATTTCTCTCTTCTTCAAGAGAGTTTCATAATGGACCATCTAGGTGATATCTGTAGCGCTTTATTGAACATTTCTGATTTCAGCATGAATCCTTGCAGACTTACACCAGTGACCTCTTTGCTGTAAACTATGGCCATGTGCTACTGCCCTGCTTGGCCAGTTATTTTTCACGTTTACCGTATTCCTTGTGGCATCTTTGTTTCCTTAAGCACCTTTGGAAGGGGCACTGTTGAAAGCCTTTTGCATTTGAAATGAGAGCCCTCCCCATGGCTTTTTGACACCTTGATGAGATTCCACTAGTTTTATGAGGTTTTAGACCCCTTTACAAATGCTACAAGGATTCTTATGCAGAATCAAAGAACAGTTGGGGTTGGAAGGAACCTGGAAAGATGATCTAATCCAACCCCGCCATCAGAGCACGATCACCTAGATGAGGTCGCAGAAGAACATGTCCAGAATGTCAAAGTTTAATCCTCAAGCCTGCTAACCTTTCCTTAGTTACAGTTTCTACCAGTTTAGAGAACTTGAATTTAGAGAACTTAATGGGGCAAACTAGTTTCCAGAACTTTTAAGTTTTCACAGGATATTCAAAAAAGCTTTTAGAATTGGATGTAGCCATATTTTAACCTTTAAAGTCACGTTACAGTTAGTAGTTCAGCTATTTGATCCTCAAGTTCATTTAGAGCTCCTGGGTGGAATCTATCTGGTCCTGGTCAGTTGTTAATGTACAGTTTGTGAAAAGGTTTGAGCCCAGCCTTCAGAGTCCCTCATGAAGTAGAACATGAGCATAGGAACTTGCCTTCCCTAATGGCAGCTGGTGACTTACCTTCTGTGCATGTTCTCTCTACATCACTTCCCAGAAGGTGCTAGGTACTTCCTGACATGTTTCTGCTCCCATTGTTCTTGGAAAGGGATTTACTATTAATTTTTATATAACATTCCACAAATCTTTGGTCCCACTTACCTAGTTCTTGCCTTACCTGCTAAATGCCATGATGCTTCCTTCTCATTTGTGCTATTTTGGAGGATGAGTTGTTTCTGCTCTGATAGTTTACTTTGTTGCCAAGCATCTTCTTGTGCATTCTCAAATCATCTTTGGTAAATTCTGTTAATTTGTTTTGAACCTTCTGGGTTTTTGGGGTTTTTTTGTTGTCTTTATACTGCCTGCAAAGACAAACTGCTTCTGAGATGTCTGTCAGCTGTTTTTGGACAAGTATCCTTGTTTATATGCAGCTCTCTTTGAAAATAAACACAACAGCCATAACCCCCAGGAATATTGTTAATATATAGCAATGAAAGAAGTACGTAAAACCTTTTTCAATGCTGAACCTTGTAGCTCAGCTGCTTAAAGCTTGTTCAGGTATTTAAATGGCACTTTATTCCCAAATTAATTAAGCCCCAGGGGACAGAAAACTACCTATTTTAACAAATCTTGTGAAAACTGACTTTCAATTTGTGGTGAGTAGAATAGGAAAAAAAGCAAACAACACAGTGCTGGGTGGGGAGGCCTGAGGGCAATGATAGACCCTAACTGCCCTGACCAGCATCACCTGGGACCCAGCCCCACACCCTCTGCCCAGGGGCCTGGAGGTTCATTTAAGCTCAGCCAGGCACTATGTCCTGTTAGTAGTGTGACTGTCTCCAGCTCTGCTCCTGAAGGGTCAGTAGTATTTCCTAGCTTGACTGTGGTTGCTTTTTTTGCTGGTTGCTGGGGCCACTTGGTGAGACCTGCTCCTGTCACCTTGCAGCTCTATTGAGGTGCTTCAGGGCTATGCTCTGCTGAGGAGGCGCTCCTTGTGCTGCGGTTGGCCGTGGTGTCCTGCTTGCTGCTCCCTGACAGGCAGGGTGGTGAATTTTATTTGAAGGGCTACTTTAAATCTTAACCACTGTTAAAGATTAATTCTTTTACTCTCACTGAAGATATGCTGAATAGGAGGTGGGTTTTTTTTTTTTTTCCTAAAGTAATGATGTGGCACATGGGGTGAAAATAAGCAGCAGTGGTGTAATACTGTGTGTCTTGTGATATGGTTAGTCTCTCTTAGTCTCTCACTTGCAAGCTGCAGATACTGAAGCCTAGTATGTGGATCTATTAGCTTTAGTGTTATTATAAATTAACTTGTTTTTTTCAAACACTTAACTGAAAATGTATTCTGTACCCATGCCTTCAAGGAATGCTATCAATGACCTCAATTTTGATCTACTTTTTCTTCCTTTCATTGTCTATTTTTGGGGTTTCTGGTTGTTACATATATGAAAAGCCTTTTCTGATAGTTTGATGAAGAAAGGCAGTTATATTCTAGATACACATTTTATAGGTGGGTTGTGCTTTTATTTTGTTTGTTTTTTTTAAGCCTTGCATGATGCATCTGAAGAGATGAGTACTTACACAAAAGGTTCCAGGTGTTGGTGACCCGTGTCTGCCTAATATGGGGAAATAGGGAAGTGTGCTTCAGTGTCCAGCTAGCTGAGTAGGAACAGTTTCAGCGGTGTGTGTTGTGGGGAGCAGCTGAGCAGAGGCCTACGGGATATCCTCAGGCGTGCCTAGGCACCTTTGGTCAGTGCAGTGCAAACACATTTGGTCTCCTTATAAAGAGACACTGGCAAAGGTTTCAGTAGCTTAAAACTCAGGGCTAGGACTTTTAAAGGATAGTATGTTAACTTTTTTCTTAAGCACACTACACTAATTAGTGAAAATATTCTGTTCTGTACATGCTACTGTCTTGTGTATTTTAGTAGCACGATAGCATATGCAAATTTAAGACATATTCTCTCAGATCTTCAAGTCAGTAGTAAGCAATGCACGTTTAACCTAATGCATCCTGTCTTTCAGCAAGAATTACAGCTCTAGTTTCAGTGTTGTCCATGTGTTCAGTTAGCACAGCTCACACTGTCAGAGCAAATAGTTTGCTCGCATCTGCCCATGGGCTTTGACTGTTTTAAATTCCTTCTAAAAGTCAACAATGTGTAGTTAGTAAGAGAGAATAACTTTCTGTATTTTGCAGCAATTAAAAAGAGCTTGTACTGCGTCATGATCTGGTGTGTGTTCAGAAAATGCTAGAGAGAGACTATAGATGCAACAAAAATGCTGCTGCTTAAAACATGCGAGTACACTGCCTTAAGCAGCTTAGATGCACAAACACATTGGTAATTGAATTAATGTAGAATTAATTAAAGCCATGGAAGACAGATAAACTGAAAGATGATGTTCTTCTTTCCCTGTCTACTGTATTTTTAGTGCTTAACTTGATAAAACTTTTGCCTGAATTCTGAGGCTTAACAAGGCTTACTTAATTTCAGGAAGACTGCTACTTCATCTTGGTACCAAGATTCTTCCCTGGCTGCTTCTGTGATACCGCACTCTCTGCCAACTAAAAGCTGTGTCTGCGTGAACAGTGTTTTACATCTGTTACCAGTTGAATGTGAGCATCACTGGCATGCCTGTTGGGTTGTGTTTGAAGAAAGCTTGATGTGGAGTGAAGTTTCACAGGCAGCAGCAGGAAAGTAGCTTCTCTGTAAGAAGTTATCATTGTGGATAATGCAGAATGCCACTTACTGAATATCCAGGTTTATGTTTGTGGGATTGCAGGCTAAAAATAACTTAATCTTTTCTAGTAAACAAAGCAAGCTCCTTATGTTGTTCTTAAAGGCAATAAATCAGTCTAAGTTAGTGTAACACTAGAGCAGTACTTTTTTTTTTAAGGTAGATACCTTCATAAATGGAGTTTTATGTTTAGCTTCTTGTTGGGTCTTTTTGAAAACAAAGTTGGGAAGGATGTCAGAAAACTGCCATAAGAATTAAAGCTAACAGTAAAAAAAAAGCTTGCTTTGTTTTGAAAACTGTCATATGGGACAGAATTTTGCCTGAAAAAAAGGAAATTAATATATCAAACTAGGAATGAACATAAATATTCAGAAAAGAAAGGCTGTAAAGCAAATAAGTAACATTAATATTTGTTGCAACTTTAAGGAAGGTCTGTTTCTATTTAAAAACTATTCCTTCACAAAACCAGCTCTGGTCTGGAGTGCTTTGTTACCTATTGCAGTTTGCAATCCTTAATGGTGGGAATTTGAGTGCATGTGTAGTAAAAGGTTATAAAATTCAGAATGTGTGTGGAGGTATTAATTGATATGGATGGCTTCATTTCTGTAGTGAGAGCTGGAGGTAGTATTTCCCTCAGATGGTCAAATGTACTACTGCTGTACCTGTGTAATTCTTACTTCTGTATGTTTCTCGTTGCTCCTGAGCCTTTTGTAGATGCATATTTGTAAGTTATGTTATATTTAAGTTTAGAATATGGCAGACTTGCCTTGAAGAAAAAAGTTCTTATATTAAATGATTTCATATTTATTTGTTTTAGCTATCATTGTGGTGCAAGTTACTCTTTTAGAAGATTGTGTCTCTGCCTGTATGGAGTTTGACTGAGTGGTTACCTGTACATCTCTTCCCTTTGGCTTTGAATATTTCTCTGGAGGACTCTAATCCTATCACTGCTGTTTGTTTCAAATGGTTTCTTTGGCTCAAGGTACTACTTTGAGATTTGTTAAGACTGTGTGAGCATGATGACTGAAGTATTTGAGCATCAAATGTGGGATGAGAAAATGGACTACATACGTATATATGCTTTAGGTTTTAGATGTGGTGCATTTTTTACACCATAAACCCTACATTTGTAGGTTTTCATATTTATGTGATGACTAAATGCCATTCAAATATATACCGAGTCCAAATATAACATGAAAACTTGACAATATATGAATATTCCTGAATGTAGTAAAAAATATTATCTATAAAATTTCTTTATTGAAGTGCAGGGTTTTTTCCTGGACAATTCTTATTACTGATGTGACAGTGAGACCAGAAAAAGTGTTTGAGGTGCTATATGGTTTAAGAACTTGTGGATTAAAGCTAATAATTCTGGTAGTTTATCTTGTGTTTATATCCTTTCCATAGTCCAGAGGGCAACAGTAGGGGTGTAGGAAGCACAGTGGCAGAAATAAGCAATGTGGGAATACAGGAGAGATGAGGGTTGCTGTCTTCAGTTTCTTCAGTCTTTAACATGAAATAACAAGTTAACAGGGACAGAGGAGCCCATCTGAGAGGGGGTTATCTACCATCTAAATACTTTTAACATGTGAGACTAAGTTGTGTTTCACCATATAACTTAATTTCTTTCTGCTTTTGGAGATTTTGAAGAGGTACTTAGTTTTTCTCTGAAAAGGGTGGCTGATAATTTTGAATTTAAAACATCAGCTGAACATGTTATTTCAACAATTAATGACAACTTCTAGTTAAATGAGTTTTTCATTGGCTCAGGCATAAGTAAAGACTTGGTCATGTTTTCCTTCGATTACTGGTTTGGGCTTTTTTACTTTATTATTTCTACTTCTTTTAAAAAAAAATTCAGCCAAATTTGAATTGTAAATACTTTGGACAACATCCAGTTGAAGCAGATGTTTCTACTGTAATCTGTTTAATTACAAAAAATGCTTTAATTGATTTTAAGGTCTGGGAAATCTGAAGTTTAAGCTGGTCTGGTTTATATTTATTTGCAAATACTTTTTTTACAGAAAAGTTAAATGTAGGGAAACATAAAAAGGAGACAAGCAAATAATTCTTTCTCATGATCCATTAGAAGAAATGCAATAATTTTTCACCACTTCAATGAGACTAACTTGGAGAGAATGTCACCTACTTGAGTTAATAATTCCAGTGAATTTAATACTCCTAAGGAATGACTGTATTTACTCATACTTAGTGTCTGGCTTCTTAAGTATTGTTAGAGCCAACTGCAAATTAATGGATAGGTGTTATTCAATTAAGAAGATTGTATACATGCCCCTTGTAAAATTCCAACATGGGACAGGATAATTCTAGTTGAAGGGACTTTGGGAGGTTTCTATTTTGTCCTGGTATACTCAGAGCAGGACCAGGTGCAAGGTCAGGGCAGCTTGCTCTAGTCTTGATCCAGGTAGGCCTTGAAACCCTCCAAGGACTGAGATTGCAGAGGCTTTCTGGACATTCTGTGCTCCTGCCTGCCCTCATTAGGAAGTTTCCCCTTAGGGCCAATCTGAACCTCATGTGTTTCAACATATACTTACTGTCTCTTGTGTTCCTACCATGGGCCACCAAGGACCCTGGCTCTATCTCCTTCATGAGCTTATTGTAGGTGGTGGGAGGCTGCCGCATCCCACTCCACAGCCTAAGCCATCTCTTCCCAAGGCAGAGCAAGTCCCGGTCCCTCAACCGTCCCTCAGTGATCAAGTGCTCCTGTGAACTTGCTCCAGTTGTTTGGCTCTGTGGCACTGGCCCATTTTACGTTCCCTTGGATAACATGCTGTGTAGCTGCAGAAAGCTTCAGGCTGGAAGGAAACACTAAATCACCTAGTTTGATCTCCCTGATGTCACAACCCATTAGATGTTAGTTGGTAATGATATTTTAAATTAAGTGACTTAGGTTAAGCTGTGTAATAGCAGTGCTTAAGACTATGATCTAGACACCATCCAAAATTAGTCTTACTCAGATTTGCATCTTTTCCCTGGAACACTACAGTGTTATCTGTCTGTCCAAGCCTATCGGTTGGTTCAGATTCTGAATCTATTAAGAGCATTTACTTTTTTGGGCATAGGACTTGTCAGTATACATCAACAAAGACACTGTGGCGGCAGGTGCAGCCCTGGCCTGAAGAATAGCAGACGTAGATGCAAGGATGTGATGTTCTCCCCTCCAGTAGAGCTGCATATGCCACACTACGCATTGATAATGAGGTGTTATCCCCTCAAGTGAATCTGTGTTCCCTTTGTGCTTTAAATTGCTGTCCTGAGTGAAACGTTGTTTTACTATTCAGTTTAGGAGTGATGGTAGTATTGCCCAATTTTGGAGCAGGATTGGGGAGCTGGAATTTGCAGACTTTATGCAAAGTAAAAAATTGTTTGAGTTACTTGAAAGCAGAGTTAAATGGGATGTTGTACTTGATAATGGGAAGAATTGAAACTTTTCAATGTCTTCACATTATACTAAAAGATAACGTGTGTTAACCTAGGGGTGTGTGGTGTGGTTTTGTTGCTTTGATGGTATAGGTTAGTTTGGGTGTGTTTTCTGTGGTGGTTTGGTTTTTTTAACCAAAAGAGGTTTCAGGCTTTTCTGAAGTGATACCAGTGCTGCTACCGTGGAGTCCTTGGGAAATGTAAGAACTGCACTGGAAAAAACAACAGTAGTTGTTTCATGTTCTCAATGCTGGGTAGAAAACTGAAGTTCCGTTTGCTAGGCGAGTTAATGTTCTTCAAATTATAATTAATTGACACCTACAAGCCAGTTAATACATGCAGTAGTTAAACTCAACGCTAAGGATGCCCGAATGCGAAACTCATTTTATCTATTACTCCTTTTTTGGTTGAAGTGTTGCTATTCTAAGGTTTATTCAGTAGTCTGCTACCATTTTTTTTCATCTAGCTGGCTGCACTTGAAATTATCATCCTGAAGATTGCTGGCAAATGTATGTTATGTGCATGTATACCCATGGAAAAATAAGTTTGACAGGTGAAAAGTGTGTTTTGCCATAAACTGATTGTAATAAACTATTGATAACCCAACTTCCAATGTTGTTTACATTGGCTTTTCCACCAACTAGTCATATTGTGCAGAGGTGTTCCTGCACTCCTTTCTATATCTATACTTGAAAAAAAGTCTTTAATGTCAATCTGGACTCATGTTCCTCATGCTTCTTTCTGACCATCTGTATTACTAACTGGGACCTTCCCATGTGCAACTGATTTGAAGACTTACATGTGAAATACTAAATACTGCTCACCTGTTGGTCAAATGCTTGGATAGAACCTGTGGTTTGAAAAAACTAGAGACAGAAAATTTATTTTGAAGATGGGAAGTAAGATTGCTAATGGTTGTTTTTGAATAGACTTGTAACTCAGTAAGTATACTGAAGGACTATAAACTGTAGTCCTTTTGCTGTATATTTGACCTCTGGCTTTCATTAAAAGGTAGTGTTGGAAGTACTAAGGAAGACGTAAGAGTTTTGGTTGAATTGTTCTATGTTGGCTACTTGGAGAACAGTGTTTCACAAGCACTGTCCACACATTCTAGGTTCAAGATGTATCACAGATGCTAATGTGTGGAGGCAATTTGCTCTGTTGTGGCCAGATGTTTTCCAAAAGGTGATAGCTTGATAAAGCTTCTGGAGTAAATTGTATTAGTAGAGCTGCTCAGTCTGAGGAAATATTGAGAAATAAGGTATATTGTTTTCTCCTTAGCCTGCTGGTAGCTTCTGTGAGAACAAGAGAGACCTTCTGTGACTATAATAATGGTAGAAAGTATTTAAAACCAAAATCAAACAGGTGGGGAATGCACAAAAACTTAGAGTTATAGCTACTGTGGGATTTAGTGAATACTACTTATTAGAAAATAGGTTGGAACTCCAGATACGAATGCTTGAAGCAGTGACATAATGGAAGATCACAAGTGAGCTCACTGCTTCCATAACTTGGTGACTTAATGACAAAATAGTCTTGGTTCTTTTTTCTGCTTTGTCTGTTAAGGCAGCTGTGTACCATCTCATCTAACTGTAGCAGCCCAGTAACTCCTCATCTGTATTGTAGCCGCACCTATTCCTGTATGTGTCAGCACTTTGTAAAGCATCTGCTCTTCCTAAAACATTGCTAAAAGTGATTTCAATTCAGCTTTTTGTAAGAAGCTGTATTGCCCTTTCCAAAAAAGGGTTAGAAATTCTGACAAATTAATGTTTGGATTTTACATATGAGTTTTTGAGATGTTATCTATCTTGTAAGTTACCTCTTCTGAAAAGCAAATGTAAAATGCAGGGTGTCAAGTGATAGATGTATTTAATATTACTTCACTCTGAAACTCAGTGTTATACATGCTTTTTCTAAGGGAACTAAATAAATATGCTGTGTTTGGGTTTTTTCCCTTCATACTGTTCTGCTGCTCTTTTTGGCAATGCTTTACCCCCTCTCCCATATAAGCAAGACTGCATTGGCTTCATCATTCCATGCAGGCACTCTCAATGAAGGTGATCTCTGAGAAGCTCATAAGGCAAAGGGTCTTGGGGCTTTAACCTACAGTTGGCTAGGTTATTTGGGGAATCAAGTGCAGTTGGTTTTAGTCATAGTGAGGTAACTTGCTTTTTTGATATAAACCCAGAAAACCTTTGTCCTTTCCCTAGGCTGCTTCCCAGTGGGGAGTTTTTCACCTTTTTTCTACTTCATTGCACAACATGTAACTGGATACATGGCTTTGGGGTGTGATGGGTTGTTTTTTGTTTTTCCCTGTTCTTGAAGTGGCTTGCCATTTCTCAGCAGTTTTGATGTACTGAACAACAGCTTTCCAAGGAATGACAAGAAATGAAAAGAGCAAAAGGCAACCATGGAATGCGAATCCTGCCTCATTTGAACGCTTGTCCAGCCTGAGGACCGGCACTCAGCTGCCTGCTCTTAAAAGCTCTTCCTCTGCTTTTGCTGCCAGTATCCATGGAGTACAGCACTTGGATCTGTCAGCCTGCTTTATCAGGACTTCAGATCACTGCCAGCAGGAGAAGGGAAAAGGCTATGTGGAGTTAAAACCTCATTTACTAGAGTATTTAGTTCAAAGGAGCCTGTGCATGTTAGTCACTCTGCAGTCCTTTCCCCTGCTGTTGTCCTTGAGTCATTTGGAGAACTGAAGCTGACTGACTGGGTGGTCTCTGTGATGCAGGGGGGTCCTGCCTTTTGGGAGGAGTGGGTGCTGACTGCCATGGTAGAGCCTTGGGGAAAGCCTGGGTAAGAAAAAGCCCTGTGAGCCCTGAGTTGGGGATAGGAAGAGGTGATCCAAGCACTGAGCAGGGGTTCCCCTGCAGTCTGTGGAGAGACCGTGATGGGTTAGGTATTCCCTGGCAACCTGCAGAGAGGACTGTGCTAGAGCAAATACCAGCACTGCAGCCTATGGAGAGCCCATGCAGGACCAGTTTTATCCCAAAGTACTGGAGCCCCTGGGCAGAGCCCACCCACCCTAGAGCAGGGAAAAAGTGTGAGGGGGAAGGTGTGATAGTTTTTGTCAGTGTTCCCACCACCCAACTTTTTTTTTTTTTAATGTGAAGTAAACTAATTTTTTCCCAAATAAAGTCTCTTTTGTCTGTGATAGGGAGATCTCTTATCAGTTACTGTCTTTATCTTGACCCACAAATCATAGAATGGTCTGGGTTGGAAGGGACCCCAAGGATCATAGAGCTCCAACCCCCCTGCTACAGGCAGGGCCAGCAACCTCCAGGCCTGGATCTACACAAGGTTGCCCAGGGCCTCATCCAACCTGGCCTTGAACACTTCCAGGGACAGAGCATCCACTACTTCTCTGGGCAGCCTGTTTCAGTCCCTCCCCACTCTCTCTGTAAAAAACTTCCCCCTGATATCTAATCTAAGCCTTCCTTCCTTTAGTTTTAATCCATTCCCCCTTGCCCTGCCATTATCTACACTTTTCAAAAGATTAATCCCCTCCTGCTTATACGCTCCCTTCAGGTACTGGAAGGCTGCAATGAGGTCCCCCCGCAGCCTTCTCTTCTCCAGGCTGAACAAGCCCAGCTCCCTCAGCCTCTCCTTGTAGGGCAAATGTTTCTATCTTGTGTTCAGCACAGTTGTTTAGTTGGCTTTCAATTATTTTTTTCTGCTAAAACATCTTCAGAATGGATGTGTTCAAACATAGCCTGCCTGTGAGGTCAGCAAAACTTTCTAACTTCAAATTCTTAGCTTTTGAATTCTATTCCTATGACAGGTGAAGCCAAAAAAACCCTTCTCTGCACAGATGTAAGAGACATATTTTCATGTGCTTTAAAAAAATAAATCTTGATAGCCTTAATAATACATACTATTGAACCAAGGCATGCAAAAGGCCCTTCAATTTTAGGGTGCTATGCCAGCTAAAGGTTGTTAAATAGAAATGAGTTTTGTGGCTTCTTATCTAATTCAAATGAGGAAAATTAATGTTTGCCAAATGAGAACTTGATGGGGTAAACAGTAAGCTTCTGGAAAGATTTGAAATAAATATTATCATAAAAATATGTTGGGAATTGTCTTAGAGTGTCTTCATTTACGGAGAACAGATGGCATGGAGATTATTAATGGCATACAGAGCTTTTTACCTCTTGGTCACGAATTTGAACTGCCATGAGTCTGGACATGATTGAAAGTTGCGACCATCTGGCCAATGGCCTACATGAAATGAGTTAGTCATCTAAATCCAGTTACTAAAGAGCATCACCTGCATCATCATGTAAATATCATAATTAATATGCATTTTTGCCTTTTATCAGTTTACCTTTTGAAAGGAAATAGCTCTTCAATAATAGTAAAAACTCCTATAGGTTACAAATATTTTTTTGCTGTAACTTGAATTTTCTGTGTCTTTCCCCAGATATAATGGGACAGAAAACATGATTTAAAATACCCTAATTTAAGGAAATACATTGTTGTTCTGGTTTATTATGTTGAAAGAGGCATTTTGTTTCAATTACCAAGTCTTAATCTGACTCTGATCCTATGAGTGTGTCACTACTAAACCTCAGTTGTATTCTGTCTCCATGCTAATTGAACGAACCTTCCAAAGGCTTGAAGGCCAATCTTCTTAATTTTAAACTTCTCTTTCTGGCTCTCAAAATTCAGAATGATGTTATCAAACTCTTTACCCTGTTCACCTTGCAAAGCAAATGTTACTGTTTTCTGATGAAAACTTGAATGATGTCAAATAAACTCCTTTTTTTTCCTAAGCAGATGTTTGTTGGAAGGCTTGATTTAAAAATCTGAGCCTTTTGATTCTTTAGCTTTTAGATCATAGGCTTAACTTCTAGAGGGAAAAAAATAATTATAAAAGGAAAAAAACCCAAATGCCTTAAGAACACAAATAAAAAAAAACTTTGCACACTTGATTGTTGCCTTTGTTCTATTTTCTGTATGCACTGTTAAGGAGAATGTTCATACAGAGCTGAAAGATTTAAGATATTTACCAGTTCTGGTTATAAACTGAGTATTTGGAAAGACTTGAAATGGTGACTGCTCTCTTTTACAGGATTATAAAACCAGAGCAGCTCATGCTGAGGGTTCCTATGCTCTGTTTGGAATGCTAATAAGCATGTGAAAAGAATCAATGGACTTTATTTCTTGTCTGCCTCAGTCCTTATATGATGTTTTTGCTGTTCTAGCGGCCACAGTTTTGTAATAGGTTACCATATAGTGAGGGAAGAAGTTAAAAGACAAGAGGATAATCAGTTTAATGTACCCAGGTCCTCTTATTTTGCTTAAAACAATTTCGGATATTTGTTCTATAGCTGGTACTTACATTGATGTGTGAAAAATTCAAGTAACTTCTTTTACAGTTGTTACTATATAACTTGCATTTTTCCACTCAATATTATTCTGTAAATTATGTGTAGTATATTTTTTTTGTGGCTAAATAATTTGATGTATGCATTGGTTATGCAGTGACAGAAGGAATTCTGAAGTAACTAGGCTTCAGTTTCTAGCACCTTCTACGTCTTCCCTTATTGACAGATTTACTTTTACTGTGGCTGGTAAAATGCAGACTAAATAACACTTCAGATGATAATGTGTGTTCTTTACCCACTCTGCGTTATGAAGAAGGGAGAGGAGAAATGGGGATGAACTTCCTTATTTCATTGAAACTAAAGTAGTCTCAGGATAAGATATGTCTATGGTGGAAGCAAGAGATAATTGAGTATTTACCACTGAGAAGGTAAAATGCCTATTTCAGACTTAATGTTGCTCTCTCTAAATAAGTGGGCAAGAACAGCTATTACAAGCTATTATTGATAGTTGCTACAACCTGCAAGGGAGCCCTTTTCTCTATTTACTCTCTTGGTCATAAGTAAGTCAAACACTTCTCTCAAATATGAAAGAGGAATTTACCAAAGCTAGAAAGAAACCCTGCTAAGATGCTTGGTTCTATCCATCCACTGGTTCCTCTGGGACCATTGACAATATCCAAGTCAAAATACCATTTATTTAGCTTTAAGTAATAGGCTATGTCCTCTATGCCACAAAAAAGAAATTGAGGTTAGTTGTTTTGTATTCAATGTGAAGGCCTCATCACTTGTTTTCCTGCTGTGATTACTTACAGTCGGAGAGATGATAGCAGTTGGCAGATGCTTTAGTTTTTACTCTGGAATAAGCAGGAAGGTTCCTTGGTAGGCATCCCAACAAACATCAGTGAAACTGGCCATAAACAGGAAGCTTCTCCCCTAGTCTATAACAAAATATACTCTGTGCTGTCTGCCTAGGTCTAAAAATTGTTAGTACATTTAGTCTTCGAGACAGTACTTGCTGACAGACCAGGTTTAGATTCTTCTCAACTTAATGTTTGTTTGGTTTTGGTGCTTGTTGATGAAGCTTCTGCATCTGTCAGGAGAAAACTGTCTTATATATTCCATAGAATATTCTTTTTAATAAAATGTTGACACAGGTTTTGCAAATGGGATGCTGTCCCTGAAGAAATGCAAATTGTAGAGGCCTGGTTTGTGATAGGTAAACACAAGCTAGCACACTCGTTTGTTTCTATTTGTTTACTCATCCTGATGAGAATTGTGAAAGCAGAGGTTTCCTGTGATCCTACACAGGAGTTCTTTAAGTTGGACCTGGCAAGGCAGGGTATCAGTGAGAACCTGTGGTCTGAATTTGCAGAAAGAAAATATATGTTGCTATCTAGGAATGTTTTTTATGAGTTTCCAAAGTGATCTTGAGCAGTGCCAGTCAGAGCGCTGTTTTGGCATGCTCTGTAGTGTCTGCTGTGTTTGTGCTGTTCTGCAGCTGTTGAAATTATCAGGCTTTAAACATAGTATATCTTCATCTACCATTGGGATTGAAATAACATGGTTTCATTTTTTGCAGATAGAATATTGGTCATTAATATGCAAACAGATACCCAATTATTATTTGTCCTGCTGTTTTCAATTCTGGCAGATTGTCAGTGCTGGGATTTGAAACAAGCTCCTTAGTGTGAAAGGTCTCTCTTGTTTGTGAATAGTTCTGGAGAGCTGACATACACACTGACTTTCTAAGGCTTCCGAAGTCATTAGGGAATGTTAAATGTATTATATTTTCTGTAATTTTGAGGGTGTTTAAAAATGAATTTTGCTAGAGAATTTGGAATACTGGAGTTTGTGTATTTCAAGATACTTGACATGTTGCTATTTTTGTCAGGTAACTTATACGACTGGTAGTTTACATTAACTGTATCAGCACAATTGTATAGCTTTCACAGGTCCTTGAGAAAGAAACATTTATTTTTCACTGGGTTTAAAAAGTACTTAACTAGAAGTCATGCATGTTAATATCTTATGATTTATTGTGAACAGTGTTTTCAGAATTACTTATACTTTGGGGGGAGAAAGGAATGTGTGGATAAATACTTTGATCATGCATACAACTTACATCAGCTTTTGTGGAAATGATTTATTAGGTAATGCAGAAAACACAAATTAACTTATTAGTAATGTCTAGTGTGGAGAGAAATCCAACATGAGGAAAAACTGGTCAGACTTATGGTAAACTTAATTTCTAAAGGGTTTCTGCATCTACCTCACTTTCAGCCTTGAGCGAACCCAGTTGCATATGCCTTGTACTTTGTTAGTTTGTTTCTCTGATGTTAAAACTTGTTTTCTTTGTGCCAGTGAGAGACTTGCTGGGTAATGGAACCAGCATTGTAATTCTGTAAATGTAGAACTAACATTGTCCGTGTTAGCGGACTCCTTTAGTGAAATAGTTTGGGTTTGTCCCTTTTTAGTTCTTTAAAGAACTTTGGGATTTTTTTCTTCCTCCCCATAGACATTAGTGAATTGACTTAAAACGTATGTTTGATCTTTAGGTCAAGTATCACAACTGTAGTTAGTAAGATTATATTTGTCACTCTGTCAGCCCTCTTAAAGACGTGGACTCGAGAGGATTTTCAACTTTTGGAGTGTTCATTATAGAAATGTGCAGTAAGATGTTGGCTTTAATTGCTGAAAAAGGCATTTAAAATTATATTTTGTTTGGAGTAGAAGTAGATATAGTACTGCAAGTCATTCCAAGTCTGTCTCCCCTCATAAACACGAATCCTAGGAGCATTCCTCTGACTCATTTGTCCTAAAAAGTAACTTCGTGGCAGAAGTTTGTCATGGCTTATTACGGATTTGCACAGAAGTTTTGGAGGACACTTTTTGTATTTTGGGAGGAGACTGGATAATGGGTGAGATATTTGTCTTGATGGTTTGACAGACCTTCATAATGAATTATGGAGTGCATGTGCCTGTCCTAGCTTGCCTTACTGAGGAGGTCTACTTATTGTCATTTCCCATGTTTTCCTCTAAATTCAAGATCAAATAGATGATTGATAAATTTGGGGCTGAGCCTGATGGGTTGTTTGCAGTCATTACTAAATTAATGGGAACTTTGTGAATTTTGAACTCCATGAAAGCAGGTAGGCTGCTATTTGAGAAGGGTCATGCATGGTTCGGGAAGTACTCCCAAACGTGTCTGTTTCATGTGAAATCACATGGAGCATCAGCTGCTATAAGAATGAATTCAGTTCACGGGCTCTTGCAAGTCATGATGCTGTTCATGGTCCCTAGGTAGCTTCTTAAGGACCTTTATTTTAAAGAAAAATTGAATAACATAATTTTCTTTTCTCTTGATGACTTCAGTGATTCTTGCTAGATCTGTGAAATGTAACTGTCCACTTGGAATTATGCGGTCACTGTTCATCTCAGTCTTGCTTAAGAGTACTTTGTAGCATTCCCAGTGAGTAGATCTGTGCAGCACATGCTGTATTTTTTATCAGCAAAAGGCTCTTCCTGAAGTTTTGTTGGAATAATCAGCAAGTGGAACACTGAGATAGTGCAGAATGTGTACTCGCTATGAAAGAGCTTAAAGATGTTATTACCTCCTGTATGCAAAGGGTTGCTAAACACACCTGGCTTAACATGGGCAGATTAGCCCCATTTTTTTATTTTGCGGTTTTTGAATCCTCTTCAGAAGAAGCAGGATGTTGAATTTATCACTGAATAGTTTTTTATAGTTCAATCTGAAATATGATAAGAGACACTTTAATTTTTCATGCCTGTTAGTGACTGCAGTCTTTGGAAGAAGAAAGGGCTTCTAGTTTTGCAGTATTTCTTAAAGGTCTAAAACAGACTATTACAAGAGAGTACAAATGATGAGATGTTTTTCACTTACTTGATGTGGTCAGGTTTCCTTTTTTTCACTCTTCAGTACTGCTGTTGTCTGAATTAATTAAAAAAATCAGTTGTATTGGTAAAAGCACATTTGACTTAGCTTCTCAGACAGAATTCAGTATCTGAGTTGTTTTTAAGTTGCTGTCCTAGCAAAATAGACTTTTTAAAAATAGCTATCTGGATCCTGAAAAAGACTAAAGCCTTAAGGAAAAGCAAACAATTATTATGCAATAACAAATTCCTCTTTTAGACACCACATGACTGACAGTCTGATATAGTTCTTAAATCTATAAAATACTACCTCTATCTAGCCTTCATCAAGAACTGGCATCAGAAGGTATACCTGTCTGTGTAGGTTGGAGTTGTTTTCACAGTGTAGCTACATCTCATGTCTTCCAAAGGAATTCTGGGATATCCTTGCCATGACTATCCCTTTTCAATCTTTGCAATGATCAGCACATGTCCTTAACTATCGCCTTTGTACGTATGGCATGCTTATCTGCATCAGGTTCCTCTGGAACATCAGTCCCAAATGAAGTTTTCAAAAGTACTTCTGTGATTTTGAAACTGAAAGAGGTTTATTTTCCTATTTTAGTGTACCCCTTCTTGTTATAGGCAAAAAAAGAATGCACTGTATGTATATGGGGCCAACATTTTATTGTTAGTCCTTTTAATTTTTTTGAACAGCCTAATAATCCAAGCTACTTAATTAATATAGGAAGAACCTCAATAAAAATAATTTTGAAGTCTTTACCTATATCTAGGCAACCAGTAGCCTACATGTATAAAAAAGTAATGCTGAATTTAGGCTGGATGTGGCAAATGAATGATCATCTTCATCTATCAGCTCTTTAATGAGATTTAGCTTGAAATTTGTATGCTGCAGTTGTGGGTTGAGGCAGAGGGAGGCTGAGTGATTCCAGGATCTATTGCAAATTTATGAACATTAAAAAAAGGATAGCTTGTGCTATTGCATATAGCAGCAGCTTGAGCGCTGAAGCTCAGCACAGCAGATATCCATGTTTGATGGAAGAGAAGAGAACGATGAAGATCAAAGACATTCTTACACAAACTGCGTAGGTGGTGAGGTTCAGTCATTCTTCACTTGGAAAACCTAATTTGGTTGAAATTCAGGGTGTGGTTTTTAAGTAGATGTTACTTCATAGGCGTACATCTTTGTGTTTGGATGCTCTTAGGTCAATATAAACCCAAGTTCGTTTAGCTCACTCAAGAAACACATCAGCAAATTTATCCCGAAAGAAGTTTATGCACACTGAAATGGATTTTTGTGCACTTGTATAAAAGAGATTTTGTTCTGATAAACAAACTTCCACAAATTTCTGGTATGATGGAGAAATTTTGTTCTGTAAATTCTCTACAGTCACATCAATATAAGAGAGGACAAAATGTTTGTGTCTTCTCTTTAAACCACCAAAAGAACATGTATTTGAAGTCTGTAGTAAAGGATGCATACCTGTGTTTGTTTCTTGAATAAAATTTGGTATAATAGACTTAAGTTTGAGGTATTTTGTGCCCTAAGCTTTTTATCATTATACAAAATTAATCAAATTTCATTTAATGAATGCCTTGATGGGAGTGGTGGTACCATGTTACCACAGAAGGGGAGGGGAGTTAGAGCTGCTGGAGAGACAGCAGCTTTTGGGCTTGAGGAGCAGGCACAAAAGGGGTCTTTGGGTGCTGAAGCTCCAATGGGAAATGCCTGGGCAGGACACGCTGGAAGCGGGGAAATTGCCTTCAAGGACAGGGATCGGGGAAGGGTTTTGTACAGAGCTTGCATTGCTATTCTGACCCAGTTGCCCTGACTGCTTTGCTTAGTATATCGTAAAGTTGTTTTGTTTGTTTCTTGCTCTGCAAAGGGATGTGTGTCTCCTTGACTTCTGGAGTTGCTTTAGCTGTGTGCAGTTGTGCAGCATTACTAAGAGCCATCTGGGTTACTGAGATGCTTGTGATTGTATTTGCTGTACAGTTTCAAGATGTGTATGCTTTCAGACCATTTATCTTAGAGCATATTATACAAAATACTCTTTGCTAGAATAAAAGGGAAGGGAATAAAGTCAAATCCAGTGTTTGGCAGAAAAATAGAGCTTCAAACAGGTTTTGCCAATTATCACGTCTGTGTCAGAACTTTAAACATTCCTCTGTCCTGACAGGTAACAGTATATGTGCTGGAAAACTGAATGATATGCGACTGAAATGGTTTTATAGCAGTCTCCTGAATACTGCACAAAAATGTCAAGAAAAAAATGAATGTAACTGTGGGTCTGAATTTTGCTGGTCCTACAAATTTAGGACAATGATATACTGATATTGGGCCAGACCTTTCAGAGGCTTTCTGTCAGTCATGACCCAGGTTAATCTGAGTTTCTCTAGCTCATCAAAACAACAAGAAACTCTTCAAAACTAATGAATCTTTCTAGTTCACTAATGTTATTACAGTAATATAAATAAAGGATGAGGGAATGGATGGGTGTGGGGTTTTCTTCCATTCCATTTTGGTGTTTGTTTGTTGGGTGGGTTTTTTTTTTCTTTGCTTGGTGAGGGTTGGGGTTTTTTTGACATCAGTATCTGGACAAAGTTGTTTTTTCATACATACCTTTTATACTACAAACATTCTTCACAAATATTAATTGTGTGCCTTTTATGTAAGGTACCAAGAAAAGAAACGTATTTTTAATACTAGTGCTTTACTAAATAGTGTTTGACTAAAGTATTAGGAAGGGGAATGAGCAAGGAAAAAAATGGGAAACATAAAAATTCATTTCTATAACTTATCAAATATGCTGAAATGGGAGTAAAATGTTGTGAAAGAATGAATAAGACAGGAGTAGTAGTGTGGGCTGGGGAAGAAAACAAAGGGTTCAAGATACAATGAATTATGTTGACTGTTTCACACAATGCTCGGATATCAAATTTCCTCCTTTAATTGTTCTCACATGCAAAAAGATAAATGATGTAAACTGAAATATTGGTGATCAGTAGAGGAAATGCCAGGAGTTTAGAGAGATAAAGAGTTTTCAACATAAGACTTTGGTATAAACTTTCCTGCAAGGAGAGTATTGTTAGAGATGGTATTATGGTGAATGAGAGATTATTTTCCTGAAGCAGTGGGACAGAAAATACTTGCTGAGATCTAGACTTGTGAAAGAATGTATAATGAATGTTATCTATGCAGACAGAGCACTTCAATTAGCGGTATAACTATTCTGCACTTAAGTCTTAACAGTAGTAGTCACTGTGGATGCTGAAATTCTGAAGGATAACTAACAGTGCTTCAGCTGTAGTTATTGGCTGAACTTCAAGCTCAGGGACACATGGGTTTTGTTAACTGTTACAGTGCACCAGTGGTTAGACAGCAACTGGCAATGTGCAGGCTAGCTGAGAAATACAGAGAAATTTCGTTTAGTCCTTAGTGGTGCAGATTACATCCTCTGTGTAGTCTGTGTATATGTGCTGCTGTGAAAGTTAGATCAGTTGTGCTGGCATTAGTGCATCTGGCAAGTACAGAGAATACTGACAGAATTTAATGGATGTTTTCTTGGAGGCAGCCAGTGACTTGGTGCTTCATCTGCAATTTAAGTGAGTCGTACTAAAGGAAGTGGTGAGCACGTATACCAGCCTCTGCTGGGGGGACATAGCGTACTGGAGAGCAGTTTCACAGCAGCATGTGCAGCATTGTTTTATTAAACTAAAAATGATGAAAAAAACATGAATCGTTCCAATTGCACAAAGTTAGCATTCACAGCAACTGTTTCTTATAATTCATGTGTAAGATTTGTATAGACTGTTTATACTAATTAAATAATAGTTACAAACTTAATTGGCAGACGATACTTATAAGAAAATGGAAGACTCAATTTAGACTGTGTTCCATCTGATCAGGCTTGTTACTAATCTTTGGTGATGGGGAGTTCCAGGTAGTTTTGAATAACTGTGAATAATGCTTCAGATGCCTCCCTTATGAGATATTTTGTTGAGTAGAAATCTAAACATTGTTTAAATCTACTGAGGAAAAATTTGAAGATACTCTGTGTAAGAAACGCTATGCGACATTTTCTGGTGATTGCTGTGTAAGAAAAGTAGAGGCATGTATAAGCCTTAAAACCACACTTAGACTGTTGAACTAATTTGTGTTAGTTTGAAAATTGGAAAGGAAGAAGTCACGCTCTTCACTTTTTTTTTTTTCCCACTTTAAAGTAGGAAGTAATCTGTAATTAGATAATACTCAAAAGATCACAATTGAACTCCTGGGGGTGAACCTTTCATGAATTAACCATATTGTTTGATATTATATATGGAATTAGATCAAGATATCGTAAGCAGAAAGGAAAACTTTCATGAATTAATTAGAGATTATTAGAAAATGTTCATTGCAGAAGTTACTGCAGTATTACACCTACAGAAGATAGCTGGAACAATTGCCAAGATAGCTTTGCCATGAAAGAAACTATAGCTTAATTAGAGACTGGGTTGGCTGACTGCGGTACAAAGATAACCCACGAGAAGGTATAGGAGTTGAGGCAAGTAACAGGGTTAAAATGTGGGAAGAGTGCAGGAATATTTTTGGAGTGAAATGAATTGTTGCAGTCCACTTCTGGTTTCTCAGTCTTCAAATTTTTAAGGTAAGACATAAAGTACTATTTTTTTCCCCTTCTCCACTACACTGTATCCATGTCAGTATTACTTCTTGAAGCATTAACTACTTAAAGTAGTCTTTATCTTTAAAGATAATGTGTGGTTAAGTGTCCCCTCTCTTCTGAATCTGTTATCATGATACCAGCTAAAGTATGATTACTAAATTAGAGATATATTGTAACCAACTTGTCTGAAAAACTCTAAGTGATCTCTTCCACTTTCTTTTCTGAGGTGTCTGTACACTGCTTCATCCAGTACACTGAGTTAATAGTGCGGACCTTTAACAGAAGAATTCTTCTGATACTTTTTCCCCTACATTTTTTTTACGTAACCTAGCAATACAACTGAAACTGAAGGGCAGATGTGCAATTCATCCTGCAGTCCTCTTTCAGTAATTCATTCCAGACCTTTATCAAACCAGCATGGCCCTTCTATATCTACACAGAGAAGGAGAATCCAATGATATTAATGTCTATATTTGCAGCCATTTTCAGCCAATTAGAATGGAGATATGCATATAGGAAAAGTGAATAGTCAATACAGTGGCTGTAGGAAGCTTTGATTTTTCTGTTTGTTTGTTTTTTTTTTTTAATTAGCCACGCTTTCTGTCTACCAGTATGGATCGCTCTGAGCATTCTGTTGTTCCACATAACTTCAACAGGCTGAAAAAGAATTTGCTGCTTAAGAATCATTGCTTGACAGGAAAGTGTTTAACATCTTCTGTACCTAAGGTGAGCATAGTAACAAAGATGCTTCTTTGTGTTCAAAACAGCTTGTACAATTAAAGCAGTAAATGTTACTTTTTCTCTTGATTGGAAGCTGAGCTACCTTTATTTGGGAGGTGGGAAAGTAGGAATTACTTAATAAAGCTTTGACTTAAGAGAGATCATATTGTCATAGAAATCTTATAACTTCCATTATTTCCAGAGAACTTACACAATATTTCTGCAGCGGTCAGATTGACATGTCTTTAGAACTATATTTAACTGTGTAAGGAAAATATTTGAGCTTTTGCCCATTATCAGTTGCCTAAATGTCACATAAGGTTCCACTTGGCTGTTTGTGATTAATATTCTTGGTTCACTCTGATAAATTGATATAGGCCATACAAATAAATATGATCAAGTGGTGAAACCTGTAGTTGTGCAAGTAGAGCCTGTTGGGCTTTCCTTAAAACAAACACCACCTCTTGAAGTAGTTGTGTACTCATTTAAAGAAAGCAGCTTCTAAAAGAGAAAGCAAGCAAACTGGCAGCCCTCATTTTCTCGTAGTTAAATAGAATTCTATTTTTGGATATGTCAGACACAACTTTTTGACCTGAAAATTCCTTTTTCTAAGTTTAGGACAACTTATTGTGTTTGTGAACAAGGACTTGGGGCAGACATCTGTTCACAAAAATGCTAGTGCTTAATGATTTGTAAATGCTGGCTAGCTAGAGAAGTTGAAGTTGAATTTTTTTTTTTTTTTGATTTCTAGCCAGTGTAGGGGAGTTTGGGTTTGAAGTGGCAATTCAGTCAGTGTTTCACTTGAGACAGAAGCTGATACACATCTTCAACTTTTGATCCTGCTTTGGGTTCCTAGCAACCAAAGTATAGAAGACTTTGTAGGCCAGGTTCATAAGAAGTATGAACAAGTATGTTTTGGTTTGCTGTTCTCTATAAACCTGTTCAGCTTTTGATTGAAGAGTTTTTTAAAAACGGTGGCGGGATCTCTTTCCTGTGCTGTCCTGTTTAATGTCGAAGTTTCTCTTGCTCCTTAAAACTAAGCCAGCTTCCGCTGCCTGTGGTGTTAGTGCTTTAATACTTTCTCCCTTGCTCTTCATATGTGTGAACAGCTTTCCTTTAATACAAGGAAGCTCCTTCACACTGCTGCTGTCAACTGCAGATAAGTACTGTCCTGTGCCAGTGACTCCTGGAAAAACACTCTTGACTTGTTTCAAGTCATTACATCTTTATTCAGCTTCTGTGAAATTATGCTGAAGCCTCTGCCTGACATGCTGTTCCTTTCTCTGTATTCATTCTGCAGGCATGATCTCTTTTCTTTTTGGTATGTGGGGTTTTTTTGTCGATTCTTGTTAATTTAGTTGGCATCATAGTAACATCCTGATCTGTAGTTTATGAAGTTTACTAATACAGATTAGCGAAATACCTTGTAAAGAAAGGAGCTGCTGCTAAATGTAGCGGAAGTCCTCCTAGAATTATGTGCATCGGTAAGGATGCTTACTGTTGTCTGGGGACTGAGATTCTAATTTTATTTCTATTGTACCATTAGGTTTTCAGGTAGACAAAAAAAATAGAAGAATTTATCAATTTTTTGATCACCAAGATGTGATATGAATTGTGCAAGATAGGCATGGGAGGAGATTGCATTTTATTTTCCTGTATCCTCTTGGTTTGTGGTCTGGCTCTTTACTGGAACTGAATGCTTAAACAGAACAAGTGTTCCTGAAAGATGCCACGTTAATTTGCTATTAAAAAAAAAATCTATTGATGTTTTAGCTGTATGTTCCCTA
>VZTU01031482.1:0-13564 GCA_013400835.1 Zapornia atra | reverse complement strand
AAAAGAAAACACAAACCCACATCCCAAACAAAACCCCTTTAACACAGAAGCTGCCGTGTGCAAAAAGCTAACAATCTTTTTCCATTTTGAACAAATAGTTGATTTCTGCTCTGAGCACATGGAAATTATTTTGTGTTGCTCTTTACACATTCACTTGAATTTAATTAAGAAGCAGATAATAAAGCTTGTAGAGACAACCTTTAGGATGAATTGTTAACTATTTCCAAGATACTACCATTTTGGTGCATTTTTAGAGATAAAAAAACTTCAATATTTGTCATGTTTTGCAGAAAGAATTGCAAAGTTCTATTGTGCAAAATTTGGGAGTTGCAAAAACAGAATTAGAAACATGAAGACTAAAGCATGTTGTAGTAGTTTTTGAGGTTTTTTTCTGCAGAGACGGTTTACCAGTTTTAAATTGAAATAATGATAATGAAATACCATCTTGTGGGAGCGGGGAACTGTTTATAACCTTATATGATTATACTATTTGATATTTGTGCTCTATTCTGTATAGAATTTTCTTAATTTTTTGTGTTTTCTGTGCCACTAGCAAGGCCTACTCAGTGACCCTCGTAACACTGCTTTTTTCTGTGTGGCTTTTTTTTTGCAGTTGTTTTTATGGGGGATTTTTTAACAGACCTCCCCTGGTTGGGAATTTCTCCTTTAAATTTGAACCCTGAAAATTGTATTAAATACTTTATGGAGAAAAACAAGCAGTATCATTAAATACTTTGATGTATGCATACAAAAATCAGTTTGTTCTTAGTTGAACAGATTATAAATATAAATTGGGGCTTGCTGGGTCTGACAGCATTAGTCCAATACATGGCTCCCTTGAGTTACCATAAATTTATGGGCTTTTTTGTCATGGTGGCAAAAGGGGTCAAGGGGGGAAGAAAAAGAAACTAGTATATTGAGGAGTGGCCAGGTGGGTGAGGTAAGTGGAACAGGACATTTGAGGGTGCTGCCAGCTGGAGGTGGGGAGGGGATGTCTTCTGTAGGCCTCCTCCTACCCTCTTCTGTAAACCTGTTCTACCAGCTTCCAGTCTTGCCCCAGGACCAGCAGGTGCCCTTTCCTTTCCCAACACAACAGCAATTATTGAGGTTGGAAAAGACCTAAAGATCATTAGGTCCAACCGTTAACCTAGCACTGCCAAATCCACCACTAAACTATGCCCCGAAGTGCCACATCTTCTAAATACTTCCAGAGATGGTGACTCAACCACTTCTCTGGGCAGTCTGTTCCAGTCCTTGACACCCCTTTTGATGTAAAAATGTTTCCTAATACCCAATAGAAGAATCACCTAGCACAGCCTGAAGCTGTTTCCTCTTGTCCCATCACTTGCTACTTGGGAGAGGAAACCAACACCCACCTCACTACAACCTCTTTTCCAGTGAGTGATAGGGAGTGATAAGGTGTCTCCTCAGCCTCCTTTTCCTCGAGCTCAACAACCCCACTTCCCTCAGCTGTTATTTATAGATTTCTGCTCTAGAACCTTCACAGCTTCATTACCCTTCCTTGGGCATGCTCCAGCACCTCAGTGTTAATGTCAAGGTGCGCTCTCACCACTGCTGGAGTACAAGGTGCTGTTGACCTTCCTGGCAACCTGGGCATACTGCTGGTCAATATTCAGCCATCTGTTGACCAGTACGCTGGGCAGCTTTCCAGCCACTCTTCTCCAAGGCTGTATTGTTGCTTAGGGTTGTGACCCAAGTACAGGACCTGACACTANGCTAACTAAATTAACCTTCATTCAACACCACTCTTTGGGAATTTACATCCAGAAAATTTTTTACCCAGAGAATGGTCATCCAAGCTGTGAAAAAGCCAGTTTCTCCAGGAGAATGCTGTGGAAAATTGTGTCAAAGGCTTTATTAAAGTCCATGTGAAGCATTTACCTCATCCACTAAATGGGTGACTTGTCAGAGAAGGAGATCAGGTTGGTGAAACAGGACCTGCCTTCCATAAACGCATGCTGACTGGGACTGATCACTTTGTTGTCCTGTATGTGCCATGTGATGGCACTCAAGTTGACCTCCATAACTTTCCCCAGCACCAAGGGCAGTTTGGCAGGCCTGTAGTTCCCAGATCCCCCTACCAGCCCTTCTTGTGGAGGGCAGTCCCACTGGCTAACCTTCAGTCAACCGGGACCTCCCCAGTTAGCCAGGACTGCCGATAAATGATGGAAAGTGGCTTGGTGAGCACCCTCAGCACCTTGGGTGGATCCCATCCAGCCCCACAGACTTATGTGTGTCTAAGTGGTGTAACAGGTTGCTAACCATTCCCGCTTGGATTATGGGTCTTCATTCTGCTCCCCATGCCTGTCTTCTAGCTCAGGGGGCTGAGTAGCCAGTGAACAATTTACCATTAAAGACTGAACCAAAGGTGGCATGAAGTGCCTCAGCCATTTCCTGATCCTTTGTCACTGTGTTTCCTCCTCGCATCCAACAAAGGATGGCGATTCCCTGTAGCCCACCTTTAGCCGTTAATGTATTTATAGTTGCTCCAGCCGTGCTGTGCCTGGCCTCAACATAAAGCAGAGCAGGTCAGCTGCTGCTTTTTGCTTGTGTTTGAGCTAGCTGTGGCAGGGTGGCTGGGTAATCACAAAACCAGTTTTGGCAAAGACTTCATTCCAACTTTCAATGGCAATTAACTATAATGGCTTGCTTGATGCAAAGCTCATTAGATTTTGTGCAAATGTGTATACCACCATTTAAGTAGAAAAGGAGTTCAAATATTGCATTTAATTCATATTAATCACTGGAAATAGTTCAGCTTCTTATGGATGAAATTATAAATTCTAAGTTTTCAGTTGTTAAAGAACAAGAAGATCTTTATACAGTGACCTCTCAATAAAACTATTGCCACCGAATGAAATATACTACTATTGTTGGCATGCTTGTTCAGAAAACTAAAATGACAACTAAAACAATCAAAAATAAGTTTCTTGTTTGATGGCCTGGCTGGTCTTTTACCTTGAAAATATTTGTTGTTCTTCCTTTCTTCTTGAGGCATAAGTTTTGTGGAACACTGAACATGTACAAAGAGATCCTTCTTTAACGGAGGCTTGATCGATTAAGGTGGGGTGCTCAACTAGGATATTGTAGAACTTCTGGCAAATCCTAGTTGCTCTTTGTCTTGTGTTGTGTAGGAGACAAATGGGTTGAAAATCATCTCTGTGTAACGTTTAAGTGTATGAACCTGGTATCAAAGGTTACACTGGTGCCCAGGAGTCCTGAAGTGCCCCTGAGTGTTGCTACCCTGTCACTGAAATCCCTTCCAGAGCAACCAAAACAAAATTTGGTGTATGTTGGAACAAAGGAAGTGCAAAGCTTCAACATGAATGCACGTCACATTCCTCACCTACAGTGTAATAAAATATTTTTTTAAAAAGTTCTCTTCCCTGGGTTTGAAAGCAAAACCTGTCAGACGATTTCAGGTGGAGAAAGAGGAGGATAATTTGCTGACAAAATTATATATACGATATGGTGGTAATTTCAATATAGAGTCACAAAGTATATTTCCAGATGCATTATCTTTTGCTTTTAACTTTCAGTGACATCAATCCTGAAATGGCCCATTGTGTTTTAGTGAGTTTAAGACTATTGTTGTAAGTGACAAGACTCTAAAGCAGCAACATCAGGGTTACACTTTGTCTTTCATAAACCAAACTTATGCAGCTGTAAGAACCCTGTTCCACATTCTCCTTTTGACAGGGCAGACTCTGTGGTGACAGAGTAACTTCATGAGTCTATCTGGATTGATGCTGTGAATTTAGTGCCTGTTATAGGTATCCTGTTCTGAAAAATGTCAGATGGGAAAAGAAAAACAACCCAAGCTCAGTAACTTGAGATTTACTTTGCCTAGATGTTTTCAGAACCCATGCTCTTTACCCTATATTTTCTGTTGCTGAGTGCTTTAGGATATTCTCAAGGGAAAACAGGGAAATATGTTGATCATGTGAAATACTTTAGTCCCTGGTGCACACAGACAACTGAGATGCATAATTATTTAGGCAAGAGAAGAAACATCACTATGTGGAGAATAAGCCTTTATTCTTTATAGGCCAATAAGCAAAATCTTTAATTACAGATCTTTGTTGTCCTAAAATTCCACATAATTGTGATGTTTTCAGTGTTAAGCCTCTCCATAGACAGACAATTACCTTGCTCTGAGACATGTATCATAAATAATGATAGACAAAACAAGTAATGATGGTTATTAATGAATAAGTATGAGGGTTTAATGATGTCTGGGGGCCGAAATGTAAAGGGCATGATTTTCATTTATAATGTTGCTTTGCCCTCCTGAGCTACAAGAAAAGTCTTTCAGAAGAAGCAAAGGAGTACTAGGCAACAAGGAAGGATAGTGCAAACAGGATTATAGTCCAATGTTTCTCCAGCAGCCTTTAAACCACAGTAAAACCAAGGCCATCTTTTTTCAGTCGAGAAGCAGAATTGTCTTCAGTTTGCCATACAGGACCTTTTGCAAAGACCTCAAGGAAGTCAATTAAAATTAATATAATGGGAAATAATGTATTTTCCAAATCAGGTTAAGTATTTTATGTCAGATTTTCCAATTGAAAAGAATCAAGTGCTATAATTTTAGTGTTGTAATAGTGCGTACAGATTAATAGTAGCTAGGACCTGGTGGTCTTTTGATAGCCTAATGATAGGAAAATCTGCTGAAGTAAATACTGTAAGTCAAAGTATTTCTTTATTGTATATTGAGTACCATGACTTGCTAATGTGGAAGATTGTGTCCATGGGTAGAAGAGCTTTCCTGTGTATAGTGGAATTCCATCCTCTTACTGAAAGCAGAAATGCACAAATCAGTTTTCTAAAGCTGTAGGAGGAAGATGTCAGCTGCAGAAACACTGACACAGATTTGAAAATGCTATTTGCATATTCCACCCAGCTTGGTAGTTGTTGAATCCTATTTAAAAGTGGTAACTTTCAATTTGCTAGTCAAGGAAGATGTCAGCAATACTGGTAATTGGCCTCTCTCAAGCTGTTGTAGTGAAAGGCAGTGGAGTCCATGTAGAACCGGTTCTGTATATGCATATGCCGTCATCTTCTTAATTGTTTTATACACCCAAATCCCAAGCCACATAAGAACAGAGAAATGTTTCTTCAGAGAAGGGGGTTCAGTCCTTATTGTTCCAAAACAACCATAAAATCACACACAAGAACAGCAAAGCCGAAGTGAAGAGGTTGCTACTCAACAGTGAGTGTTTGGGACATGAACTAATAGCATCATGTAAATGGAGAAATGATGCAAAAGAGTAGGTGGTATTCAGCACTGTTTGTTGGTGGTGTGGTAGCCACAATGTCCCTTCAGTTCTCTTTCTCCCTGTGAGACAGCAAGTACATTGCTTGGAGGTTTATCAACAGGTTTCAAATTCACCATTTTTTGGAACGTCTGGTCCTTTCACTTCATGGAGTTTTCTTCTGAAAGCAGACAGAGGGAAGAGGGAAAACAGGAGCAGAGAAATCGTGGATTTTTCAGTGAATCCAAGTGACCTACCTTACCAGCCAAGACAAAATCCAGTTGTGAATTAGGGAGAAGAAAGCCAAAAGAAGAGTGCACAATCAGCACAATTGTGTTATTGGCAGCCCTGCCCCACAGCACAAAGCATAGAAGCTTCCCAGGCACTGGTGACTGGCCCACAGCCTCTCCTAGATCTTCAGGAAAGGTGGGGCCTTACCACTGTTCAAAACTCTCTTGATCTAAATCTCATGTGACCCATAAGACAGTTTTGTCTGTGACTGAGAGGAATAACTTGCATGTGTTTAATGCTGGGGACACACAAAGGCCTATGTGCCCTGTGGGATATGAAGGGTAATCCATACGTTTCAGAGTGGAGATTTGTCTCTGCATAATTCAAGCACAGAGTACCCATTTTCAGAATTAACAGAAATTCAAATAGTAACTTCTATTTCTGAATATATTAGTTTCTTCCTACCTTTTAGGGTTTGTACTTGGGATGCTAGTATCTTTAGAGAGCGTTCATCTTCTATCCTTTGTATTGTATGACACCATACACCTGAGGCAGATGACTCTACTCTTTCCCATCCACCATCTGCATTTTGAAGGTATCATCAAGGTAGTATTATCAGTTAGCTTGCATTAACATTCTGGTTGCCTTATTATGCTGCAGTTTGGAGCACACTGGAGAGTACTAGCTAGCCCCAATTCCTCTAGAGTATCAGAGGAACAGATGCATTCAGGGAACTTACTGCAATGCAGGGTAGCAGATCATCAGAAAGATATTAGACGTTATTTCCTAAAGGGAAAAAAAAGGGGAGCATGTCTGTGCTGATCGCTTCCAGGTTTCCATAGTTTTTGCTGCATAATTTCAACACTCATCTGAATACTAAGAGATAATAAGAAGTAACACCACAGGGCTAGATTTAAGTACAATATCTAAATAATTATTATTTTCCCAGAACAACCTGCCTTCAGAACTGAGATCACATCTATGTGCAACATACGGTGGAATTTCTAGTTTGTATTAAAGCTCAGGAGATAAGTTGGAAATCTTTTCAGGGTTTGCATTATCTAAGTGAAAATATATCAAGTATTGAAGAATTTCTGGAAACATTGTGCTCTGTCATTACATCATGTTAATTAAAAACCCCACTTTAAAAATAAATGTATATATTTATATTTGCTACAGTTAGAACTGATGTCATGCATCTTTTAGCTATCATTCTTATTAAGAAACACTATTTATATCTTCCTATATTACACAAAGTGAACTCTGATAATCTAAATCTTCAAAATTGTTGCCAGTCTTTCCATGCATAAAATTCAAATATATTTGCAAGCCCCAAATGTAAAAGGCCGTGGCTATTATATGACACACATCCTCATTCAGAGGAAAATCACTTTTTTTTATTTGAGATGGAGTTGTGAGAGCAAAAAAAATGCTGAGCCTTTGTCTGTTTCCTTAAATCAGTGATCCTCTTATCCACTGCATGTATGACAGATTGACGTAGTAGGTGATGACTAATTTTACAGTACATCAGAGTATGACTTAGAATGGCAAAACTTGCTGAAATATGTTGTGAAAGTTCAGTTTGAAATCCTAAAATTCATATTAATTGCAAAGACACTTATATGCCTGCAAGCATTTACATTCTTTCCTCTGCTACTTAAAAAACTAATGAAGGGAGGGTAGCTTTAGATGCTCAAGTGTTAGCCTTCCAGCCTTTAAATGTCCTCATCGTGTGCACATTATGTTTTCTTAACCATGACCACTATCATTATTAGCTTTTTTCCTGGGAATCTATCTAATACAACTTAGTAGAGATTTATAGTTCAAAGTGGGGAAGATTAAAGGCTGTCCCTCGGTAACAAAACACAGACTGCAGTGTGGAAGGGAAAAATAAAAGCTTGGTAATTTTCCAGAAATTAAAATAACAATGTCACTATCAGTTTTGTGGCTCCGTTTTTCAGGCAATATTCCCACTGAAGTCAGTGAACTAGTGTCATATTAAATATATTTAAATTTTTCTTCAGAGTGGTATTATACAATACAGAAGCATATCAGTTCTTCTAAAGGCACTTATTTGTCACTAAGTCAAGGCACATGCCACTATTTTTCTTCAGCTACTCATAAAATTTTAGATTGTGGCTTTTATAATTTTGACCTGGTATATTCTAGAACACTTGATAAAGCATTAGGGATCATTGTAAGCAGTACTTTCAGGAAATAAAAACACTTCATCTCCTAAATGCTTGTATAAACTAATGTAGGATTGTGCAAAACATCAGGCAAGAAATGTGCAGGAAGAGTGGATGGACTCTGCGAGACTGAAATGCCTGCAAAATAAACACGTTTTCAACAAAAACAGGCAGTCTGTGCTTGCCAGCTGTCTCTGCATTATCAGATCACAGAGTCGTGGAGTCATCTTGGCAGAGGTTTCGGGAAGGATGTGAAGGAAGACAAGGCAGAGGCTTTATGGAGTTTGTCAGGTAGCATTGCAGAGGCTCTACTATACAAGAAGGCATCTTGATGCTGGAGGCAGAAGTCGCTTTACATGTATTAGCTGCTGCGTTTTATCTCTTTAAAACATTTGATTTCAAAGTCATACTGTTCTAAGTCATAAGTCTCTTCTGTTTTAAGCCCAGCTTAAGTCATACTGTTTTAAGGACAGCTGCTTGAATTGGACTCCTGGCTTAGTCCCCCTAGCCTACCTCTTTTCTTTGGTAAGCAGATGGTTTGTGCACAGACTCTCAAAGGTGGTCTCTAATCCTGCACATAGCCACCGGGAGCTTAGTGTGCATGACTATGGGATAACACACTCCTTACTGGTAATCACAACATACTGCCTTTATGCCGAACAAACCATGCCTCAAACGTATTTGGGAATCACCAACCTAGCATTCATTTGAGGAGACAAAGAAGGATTTATGGACCACATGAGAGAAGACCATACAATCATGTGTGCAGCCATGTGATGGTGATCCAGGAGGAGGACATTCACCAAGCTCTTTGCTGCACTTCTGCCAGTGCTGCCCCTCCGCTGAGAGCTGCCTGTGCAACAGCACACTGCAGGTTTGGCTGGAGGTTGCTCGTGTGGAGCAACAGAGCTTTGCCTTATTCCCGAATGAGTAGAAGGAAGGAGAAGTCTTTGCCCTCCTGATGTTCAAAAAGGGATTTGAGCCAACAGCCAGTTTTGTGACTTCCAGTCGAGAACATTTGTGTCCTTCTGAGAATACTAAAGCTCAAAAGAGTTGGTTTTGTCTCAGTGGTATGTTGTAATATCTGGAAGGATGAATAAACCCTGTTGTTTTGGAGGTAATTAAGTAGATGGATAAGTGTTTAGGCTTGTGTATCTGGAAACTGGTGTAATTCTGCGATGGCTGTGTGGACTATGTAGTTTCAGAATACCTAAGTGCAACCTATTTAGCTTTCACAAGTACAAGTAAGAGTATCTGCATGCACTGTTCCTAATGCACAGCGAGTATCTGTGCATGCCTGTGCACAGGCGAGAAAAGTAACATGTTGACATTAAGATAACGCAGTGGAAAAAGATGGCTCATTGACTTAAATACATTCTCTTGTCAACTTCAGTAGAATAAATATCCCTAATAAACTTCCGTCATAAATTATATATGAGTGTATCGCAGCCCTTAGAATATCTGCATTTTTTTTACTGACTGTAGTGTCACATTCTCATTTTGTATCTAAAATTAAAAATTAGTATAGTACAATTCATCTAAGCAGCAGTAATATCCTGAAATTGAAATTTATGGTAAACAGCAAAATCAGGTATTGCCTTGATTTCTGTAGTTATTGGGTAGTTTTTCCTATGTATTTTCCTGAGTGCCCTGACTAATAATGGGCAGTAATTGCATTGGGTATCAGACAAACCTGCTTTTTGCCCCTGAAGTAAGGATGTTTTCTGCCAGCTGTATGTGTCTCAAAAACTGAATTGGTCATAGAGAATTTGCAATTTTCCTCTGAAGACGATGACTTGGCCAATAATCTTTGACATATTTTAATTTAGATGACTTACCAAGTAATCTAAATTAAGTATCAAAATCAAATTCCAATCTCGCAAATCTCTGAAAGATTTGCCATCTGTGATTTGCTGTACTGTCAGCAAACAGTAACCATGTAACAGCAAACATGGAAACATGGGTAACACATGTGAAACTTGGTCTTCAAGAGATTTCAAAACCTCGAGCATATGCACGACATACCCTTTCACAAGCTGCTTTTACAATCTGCTGGAAACTCGGTGTAATAGTTTATCTGTGAAGCCAGTGAACAAAACCCACTGCTGCATCAAATTAAAAAGCAGACACCAGAAATTAGTGCTGGATCTCTGTCTGGAAAAGATGTGATGGCCACAGGCCACTTCATCACCACTCATAAATGTTTATGAAAGCACAGCATCATCATGAATAGAAAGAAACTGAGAAAACTATTTCAAAATTGTTTTGCATATGAAAATTAGATTTTTGAACACAATGATGTAATGTGAAAGCATTTGGGGGCAGCTGCATTTTCCTGCATGGTAAACTTTGAAAGGAAGTGCCTATTATCTGTTTCATTGTCAGGTTAACAGAGTAAGTTACTACAGTGAATGCAAAAAAGACCTTCCTAATGCTTTGGCACTGGTAAATCCTAACTTCTTTGAATATTTTGACCAAGAAAAATGTGTTTCATAATAAATGTGTGATAAAGCATGAATTTAGCTTGCTGCTTTTTTTTTTCTTTTTTTAATCAAGAAAATAATGCATTTGAATGTAGGAAACTACAACCTTGAATATGTCCTATGCCAGTTCTGACATGCTGGTTACAGTATTGTCCTGGTTTTCAGCTGGGTCAGAGTTAATTTTCACCAGAAGCTGGGAGGGGACATAGCCAGGACAGGTGACCCAAACTCACCAAAGGGGTATTCTGTACCATATGATGTCATGCTCAGTATACAAAGAGGGCTGGTAAGGAAGAGGGGATGCTGCTCAGTGATGGGCTGTGCACTGGGCTCTGGGGTTGAGCAAACTGCATTGTGTATCACCCATTATAATTCCTGCTGATATTATTTCCCTCTCCCTGTGCTGTCCCAGTAAACTGTCCTTACCCCAAACCACGAGTTTCACCTGTTCTTCCAATCATCCTCTCCACCCCATGGCAGGGGGAGCACAGGGCGAGCAAGTGGGCATGTAGTGCTCAGCTGCCATCTGGGACTGAAGCACAACAGATATGCAGAATGGAAAGAAGAGACCCATTTGATAATGACATTTGTTACACAGTACTGAGCAATATTGTTTGGTTTTGGTTTTAACCCTTGCTGCCAGTGTACGCACAGAAAGAGTCCGAGGGGTCTGTGAGGGGTTAGGTTCTCCTACTCCAGCATTCATGCTGCAGTTTATGCCTCAGTGTGCGTTCCCATTTGACCTGGTGGATCACCTTTCCACCCACAGGATCATTCTTTCTTGGAGGAGCTCCAGCCAGTACCTTCCTTTTAGCCCTCCCTTGCATTTAGATTTCCCACAGTGATGGGATTTTTTCCATCTCCATGCTAATGTATATTTCAGCTCTTTCACAGCTCGGTTTGGACTAAATTAATCTCCTGTTAACTTTGAATTTATGGGGTTCACAGCAGGGTTTACTCTGGGCTAGTGTTTGTAAATTGGATCTGCATAGACACTGGTTCTTTTTTTTTTTCTCTTTCCCAGCTAAACAGCTTGATCCAATTTCATACTGCTTTAGCTAATGCACTCCAGGCTGAGAGCTCATTGCAGTGGTCAGTTGCTGTCTGACAGTTTGATCCTATTCCAGACTACAACATAGGGGTATTTAAATTGATGCTGTTCTTTCATTCTTTCCTTTTTTTTTTCCCTCTCCGTTTTGCACCATTGGCAACATCTTGTACATTAACACTGTGCAAGAGAGATGTGTTGCCAGTAAAAGAGGCTTTCTAAATGACACGGTTCCAGTTGTCAATACATGAACAGATGAACCATTTTTACTTACCAGTTTTCATAGTCTTTTTAGGCATAAGAGAATGACAGTGTCTCAAAGAATTCTGATACTGGAAAATCTGCAAAATGTGTAGCAATTACTTTACAAATTCACACACGCTTAAATACTCTCTGTTAAGTCAGGAGTGTAAAACAAGTTATTTGCTATAAACTCCTTTCTTAATTCTCTAGGTGTGAGAGAGCACATAACCCTTTCCTGCTCTCCCTGTCATCTGGACCTGAATGTTTCATTCTCAGTTGTGTAATTCATGTTCTGACTGGTTACTTGGATTTGCATTTACAGAAATACTATACTGTAAGCATCACCTCATGAGAGTGCCAAAAGAGAATAAACTACAATTCCCTTCCTGTTGAAAATCATACTCGTCACTGCTCCGAAGTAGCCTGAAGAGCAGGGATGCTGCACTGCTGCACAGCGACACACACTGAAGTGCTTGACACCGCTTCAGCTCAAAATTATTTTCAGCTATGCTTTCCTAGGCAGATCTCATCAGCTTTACCTTCACAGCCATAAAATTATATTAATGAGGTTTCCTTTAACATGTAAAATCGCTGTGTTGATCCTCTGGGAGTTATAGTAGACTATACTAACATTTCTACAAGAAATGACAGGTCAAGTTCATAGAGAGTTTCACAAAAACAATCAAATAGGCATCTTTTTACAGATGCATGACATTCTGCTAATGACTTTTGAGATCTGTGCCCAACATTATGACAAATCATGTCACTTGCATCTGAAAGCCATTTTGAACTCAGTATAATTTATTTTTAAAAAATATTATGATTACTTTTTTTCCTGGCAGATACTTCAAACTATTTTACTCCTAATTATGTTAGACAAAGATCATTTTAGATCATCATATGTTTACAGATGCATAGATTAATTCTTCAGAGCATTAATCTCTGCAACATTATCTTTAAGCCTCACTTAAAAGAGACCCACTGCTCGGCGAAGGGGGTGTGAAAGATAACCAGGATTTTGTCTCTGACGTTTTATGGTTCTTTGATATTCTTATTTTTCAGCACTTCAAAAAACCATTGATCTCAATTTTGTGATACTGATTTACATATTATTGAGAGGAATTCTATGAACTAATGGACTTTTGTATGGAAAGTTTTTGTAAAGATGAGCAGAAAAATTTGTAAAGGACCAAGTCTGTTACTGTTTGTTGGTTTAAAACCAACTGTGGAGATTCCTAAGTCAGACAGATACCCTCTCCATAGGCTCCATGTTCAGTGGAGAGAAAAGCTATTCCAAAAGACCTTTTAGGTGTCTGCTCTCCCTCTTCACTGATCCCCTAGGTTAACCTAGGCTAGAGAAACTTCATTTAGACTACAGCTTCAAACCCAGATGAGATGGGGAAAGTGCTGTCCTCCAGCTGTGTATCTCTCAGCTGATAGGAATGCATGTTTTGGGTGGTCTCTACTTCATTTGTTTTTATAAATGTGTTTTGGTATGTAGTACTGTTGATGCCTGTTAGCATTATATATGAAGAATGTGTAATATCAGCTAGACAAAATCTGAAGACTGAAGAACGTGTCACTGGAGGTGTGCACTCAAAATAGCTTTAGAACCAAAATATTCTTCAGTTTGGGACTCCTTTTACTGTAAGCCTGTTTTCCCACATTTGCATGCAGAAAAGGAAATGTGAGATTAAAAGTGGTGATGGAATCATGCTCAGAGCCAAACATAGGTACAGGATGCTTAAGCCCAAGTTCACAAAGACATCCTTCTTTTATAGAATCACAGAATATTTTGAGTTGGTAAGGACCTATAAGGTTCATCAAGTCCAACTACTGGCTCCACGCAGCACCAGCCAAGTCAGAGCATGTGACTGAGTGCATTCTTGAACTCAGTCAAGCCCAGTGCTGTGACGCCTTCCCTAGGGAGTCTGTTCCAGTGCCCGACCACCCTCTCAGTAAAAAACCTCTTCCTAACATCCAACGTAAACCTCCCCGGTCTCAGCTTCATGCTGTTCCCTTGGGTGGAGGAGCTGGGTGCCTGCTGCTTCGCTCCCACTGGTCAGGAAGCCATTGACTGCGATGAGGTCTCCCCTC
>VZTU01031481.1:27813-115657 GCA_013400835.1 Zapornia atra | reverse complement strand
CCCTGCCCATGGCAAGGGGTTTGTAACTAGATGATCCTTCCAATCCAAAGCGTTCTGTGATCCTGTGAGTCTGTGATTCATTTAGCACCAGTAGAGTTGCACCAAAGTAAAATGTGTAACTGAGAGGAGAATTTAGGATCAGGATTTAATATACAGAAACAGCAACTCTGTAACCTTCTATATTTATGGAGGTAATTCTCTGAGCCCACATTTGCTCCTGTATAACTCTTTTCAAATCAATAGAATTACACTGGGGATTAATTCACTCTTTAAATTTAACCACATTGAAAATAATTATAATGTCCTATGACTATAATGTTTTCATTTTCCATGGGGACAAATTTGCCAGCATGTAATGTGGTCTCACATACCTGATTGCACATTACCTCCAAATCTGTGAGACCCTGCAGGAATGGTAAAGCTGAAGAGGTCACGCTGTTTAGGTTGGAAAAGAGCCAGCTGCATCATTGGCTGAACATCTAGGCTGCCTTCAAAATGGATGCACAAAAACAACGTTGAGATGGCACGACATATGTAGATTACTAAATTTCAAAACTTCTTTGTTGTTGTTTCAGGAAAATTCTTTGTGTGAATTAAAGGGGGCCCAGTGCTGAGAGGGCCACGGCAGCTGCAATTTTTGCTGACCTCACTAGGAGCTGGAAGTGCAGCGCTGGGAGCCAAAGGATTTGTTCTGGTCACATTGGTCTGGTATGCGCTCAAAGACGTTTCTTTGAGCTGGTAGAATTGTCAACACATAAAACTCATACAAGGTTGATCCTAACAGAGGTCTTTAAGGCTGCACACCCATGTTAATTTTCAGAATTCCTTGTCTTTGTGTAATCTAGGATGATCAGTAATTCTATGAAAGATAAAGGTAGAAAATACTGAGCTCCTGAGGAAAAGATAGAACTATATCCCTTTATTTCCATAATTGAGAAATTTACAAGTGTCTTCATTGAAATGTAACAGGGCACACACGTATTTTACAGAAATGGGAATATTTTCCAGTCCCTCAAATGTTCTTACAGTAATTTAACTTGGTTCTTACTAATTCCTAGAAGTTCATAATTCCTTACTCCAAAATACAGAAGCCAGTGGTACTATCTGGGGCATAAGCAGTATTGATAAGCAGGTATTCTGCCTATCCAGACTATTTTAACCTGGTATTCAAAGAATTATAGGTATTTTTAATGCCTAGTATGCAGTGCTAAAAAACTTGCCTCCTAAATTTTTGTGCTGGCTCCGGAGATCTGCTAAAATGCCTGCTTTTATTTTCTCATAGTTCTTTCTTATGTTCATGTGCTACATCTTTACTTCACAGATAAGCTCTCCAGCCTGGTGCCACCACCAGTTTGAGAAAGGTTTGACTTTGTGGTACAAATAGCTGTTGGAGCACGTAGATCTAAATGTCATCACGCTGCACCATTTTAGCACAGGGTGATGATATTCTGTTTTGACACAGTGTCATCACGCCGCATCCCAGTCGGAAGATGTTTTGACACAAAGTGCTGACAAAACATCAAAATGTTAACAATTGGTCTTTAATATTCATGTGTTCCGTGATGCCTGGAGCATACTGACTGATAACAGCAAGACAGAGACCAGTAGAGATTGCTGCTAAATATCTTTATGTATTTTTTATACAAACAAGTTCCTGCTGCATATTCCTACTCCAGTGAAGGTGAACACATGTCCTCTGTAAGAGCTACAGAGCAGGATGCCACCAACAAAGCATCTTAATCTACAGAAAAGGAAAAAAAAAACAAAGCCACAAAACCTCCTCCTTTCTAAGTTCTCTTTCCTGTTTTCACAATGCACAAAGAAAAATAAATGAGTGATCGCCAATAATAGCAAGGGAAAATCATGAACTTAATGCAAGAGGTTGGAAGCAACATTTGGTAGGAGCTATTATAACTGCCTATATGTGAAAGAACAGGCCTGTATAAGGAGAGAATTAAATCTTCTAAGAAACTTCTCAAGATTTTTGGGTGTCAGACATGGTGAAGGGGGGAAAGACTTCAAGTTGAAGAGATCTATCAAGGAAACACCCTGCTTTGAGTCCCAGTTAGCCGGTCTGCCCAGAAACCCACAACAGAGCATCTTGGATGTGCAATGGCCAAGCAGGCAGGAAAACTGTGTGTGAGGGGTTTGCACCCCAGGGCTAGATGCAGTGACTCCATTAATTATCTCACCTAAGGCAGAGGCCCTCACATCAGTTTCTCAATAGAAGGAATGTGTAAAACAATGTAGGCAGCAGTTTTACTGAATTCTGTTTGGTTTTGCTGAACACGAACACAGTTTTTACCTGAACCCTGTAATAGCCTTGTGCAGAGCACCAGGCAGCAGCTCAGGCAGAGAAGTAGCAGAAGAATGCTGTCCATCACTCAGGCTAAGAGGACCCCCAGTCTGACACTAGGTTGAAGACAGAATTTGTGCAGTCAGATGTTCTTCCCACTGTCCAGCCTCTTCCAACACAGCAGCAGCATAGAGAGCTACACAACAGCCACATTATTCACAGTGTTTCACGATGTTAATTTTATTTTTATCAATCAGCTACAGTGCATTATTTTGTTATTTAGCTACTGCAAACTCTTCATTTTAAGACAGTGTGCTGTGGTTTAACCCCACAGGCAGCTAGAACAACCACACGGCTGTTCGCTCTCTCCCCCTGCCCCAGTGGGATGGGGGAGAGAACTGAAAAACAATAAAACTTGTGGGTTGAGATAAAGACTGTTTAATAAGACAGAAAAATAAGATATTAAGTATGATATTAATAATGATAATGATAAGATATGAAAGAAGTGATGCACAGCACAATTGCTCACCAACCACTGGTGAATGCTCAGCTAGTTCCTGAGCCATGCCCTCCCCGGCCAACTGCCTGCAGCTTATATACTGAGCATGACATCATATGGTATGGAATACTGCTTCGGCCAGATTGGGTCAGCTGTCCTCGCTGTGCCCTCACAGCTGCTGTGCACCTCCTGCGGAAGGCTCATGCCTCTTCCTTGTCAGGAATTCCTTGACTTAATTAACTCTACTTAGCAACAACTAAATATCAGTGTGTTATCGTATTGAGAAATGACAAATGACTCTTGAGAAATTGTCAAGCCACAGATATGGTTAAATATTACAGGCTATCATAAACATAAAATTATCTCTCGTTGCCTGCAAGAACATAATATTCTACACACAAATAATTTCTGCTTTGTGATTTCTTTGTGTCTATTAAATGATTAAAAATTATTTGCTTGCATAAATGTGTTTACAGAATCAGATCCTTAATGAAACCTGTGTCTGGACATGCTACTCTTTCCTCATTAATTTTCACTAGCTGCAACAGTACGGACTTGCTACTGCTATAGTATGGCATTACTTGCACTAATGTTCATGAAACTTAATTTTCATTTTTCTTTAAAAGGTGAGAGCCAAGGAGAGGCTCACATGTTCCCATGGTTTGAAACAAAAAATATTTTATTCTAAAGAATTGTTATTAATGTAAAGTTCTGGTCCTGAGCCCATTTCTCCAAGAATTAGTCTCTCCAAAGTTTCTGGAACATGTTTAAATTACATTTGAATATAACAAATGACTGCCATGAAGAATGGCCAGAACCTGTGATGAGTGTGTCCTGAGCTGTTGTAAGCTGAATCCTGTAATATTCAGCACCTTCATTTCTTATTGTCTTCACTAGGACCCAAAGTGTTAGGAACAAAAACTGGGTGGATGATAAAAAATCCATTTGATGTAGCTTTCAAGGTTTAACATTTGTTTTGGTTTCATGTCTATTATTGTCCTGAAACCTCAACTGTACAGCTAGGATCCTGAGCAACATTTCTTAATTTACTTGCAGATAACCTTGAGTCTGGTAAAAAACTAAAATTATCTTTCCAAAATGAAGGCAGCAAAATGTAAAAGAGTCTTTTTTATCCCCTGGGGGCAAAAAAAAATTAAAAATTGCATCTCAAAACTTCAAAGGAGAAAAATGAACCTGTCCAAGTAACTTGTAAGTGTGAACCATGGCACTTCCTCAGCCACTGATGCCCACTAATACCCACACAGGCAAGGAGAATGACTGGTGTGTGTGAGAACATCAGCCTTGTGTTTCCACTCCAGGCAGTGTGAGCAGCACATATTGCCACCTTGCCCATGTAGGCAACAGGTGGGCTGGCACTCCAATTCGGTGCTGTGAGAACACACACGCACCCTTAATGCAACTCCACCTTGTTTCTGGAGGAAATTTATAGTTAACAGCTGATTGGGTTTTTATCAAAATGCATGCAAGTGGTAAATGCATGCAAGTGGTAAACCCATGCTTTAGGGCTAGGTTCCTTAGCAGATGGATGTAATTGCAGTGCACCATTAATTTACAGAGAAGTGAAAGAGAGTTGCAGGCTCTCTCTTTTTCCCTGCTCCTGTATGCTTCCTGATTCAGCCAAGCACCCCTGTCTGCCAGTGCCTGCCATACAGACCCAGCCAGCCTGATGCATGCATCACACACGTGCTGGCCATCTGCATGCTGCATGTGCAGGAGGTTCAGTGAGATGCCGCGTTTTTCCCTGTGATTTCCTGGGCAAAGGAACGGGAGCTGTATGCACCCGCACTCACACATTTGGTCAGTGCACTGGGGTCTGAGACCAGCCTGGAGAGCTTGGCTGATTTTGGCTGCAGGTCTGCCTGTTCGTTGTGGCATTTTCTCCTTTCATTTCTAGTCACTCTGTCAGTGCCTGCATTGATTTCCATTAGACTTACCTTTCAGAGCCCAGACAGACCGGGGAAGTGATTGCCCTCCGCAACTTCAACCATGTGAAAGGTCTCCTAGCAAATCCTCTCACTTACTCAATTATCCCTTCACTGAAGTGATTTGCACCGCCATGGGCAGGGAGACCTGAACTCCCAGTGCACCACACTCATTTATCAGGTGAAATGAGGCAAAGAAAGCAAGGTCAGAGAGTGTCCATGCTGCTTACAAGCTGCAGAGCCCTCAAGCCTGTCATTGCCCTGATTACTTAAAAAAACTCATTCCCTTCCCAGCATACAAGTCCCCTTTAGCAGCAGCTGCTCTCCACTCACTGGCAAGAGGAAGCTTGTTAGGCTTCGTCATGATGTTCAAGGGAGCGATGGGCACTGCATACAAATGTCGCACCAGAGAAGGTAGCATCCATGCTAGAGAAGTAGTCTTTCATCAGTCTTGGAGTGTATGTTGAGAAGTTCCTCATCCCTCAAGAGTTTTGGTGGAAATCAGTATTGGCAATAAGACAAACTAGGAACAGGCAGATGGAAAAAGATTGGTAAAAGGTTGTTTGGATTTTTGATCATTGGACAAGTACTGGCAATAAAACTACACTGTGTGGCAACTTAATGGCTTTCAGCCTGGTTTCTTGTGGAAGGGAACTTCTTATGGCTACCCATTCTTTCTTTTCCTCTTCCATTCCTAATAACTCTCATTTCTACAAAGATTCAGAGAAAAGCTGGAATTGTTAAGAAAAAAAATTAATTCCTGGAACTTTTGTGATGGTAAATGTCCCTATGGAGAGAAGGATTCCTGTAGGTGTCCCAGCTATATCTGACCTAAGGCTGTAGAACACCAAATTTCATTGCTTTTCATGCCATACCAATGACTTTTCACACTTACAGTCAGTTTTTATAAACAAACCTAGTCTATATCAATTTTGACAGGCAATATTTGTATAGTCTCTGAAGTTAACGAGCATAAGCATCCAAGAGGAAAATTTGGTGAAGAGTTTTTTAAGAACTTCATACGCATATTTAAAGGCTAAACCCCATCTTTGAGCATTACCCTAATTCTAGTTAACCCTAGCGTTAATGTGATTTGCTCAGATGCATTTTCATGCCTTACAGGAAATACATCCCTCCATCTAACAGAGAAGATGGTTCTGGGATCAGGAGCTGACACTGTTCTTCATATTCCATGCAGAGCTCTCTAGGACTTTGAAGGAAAATGTATCATGTTGTCTATTTTAACATAGTTATGATGAGATACAGATAAGTACAGACGTATGCATGCACACATGCACGTACACATGCACGTGCACACACACGCACACAGAGACACACACACAGAGCAGTTTCAGATCGCAGCATACTCCCAGCTGTTCCTGCCTCGGGGTCACACCAGGGTTTTACAGACAGTCCGTCCAGGAGCTTTAGCATCACACCAGGTGCTTACTGGTGAACAGAGACTGCTATCAGGGTTGTGATTTCGTGTTTGCTGTCTGGATAGCCAACAGTTCCGATTGCAAGGGTGCATTTTGTCAGAAAATGGTGTATTTTATCTTCTACACCAGAGAAGATCAGTGTAAAGCTCTAGTGCTGTTGAGTTTTTACTGAGTTTGGGATTTACTGGAGACCTGTGCTGTGAAGTCAAGAGGAAGTTGGCTTGCTCTGCACCATTAACATCTCTATTAATGACAAAGCGTAAATTTATATGTCTAGTTCTGCTGTCATGTATACACTGTTTTAAACATCATTTTTCATAATCTGGAGTGTGATGGCAGCACTTGGGGTGAGAACCTAGTTTTTTTCTCTGATGGTCATCTCAAACCATGGGTATTTTGGGAAAAATCACTCAGCTAGGTTGTAAATCACTTTGAGTAAGCCCTGCTGCTGAGGAGACCAGGTTGGCTTTGAGAAGTGATGTTTAAAAGATGACTGCAAAGCTACTGCACTGCTTTCAAGGACTGAGAAACCTGGGGCTTGTGCAGTCTGACAGCTTGGCGCCTGCATGTAGCCCAAGACTTCTGAAAGACCAATGAGGGACCCAATGGTAAGGCAGATACAAATGCCTTCAGCCAGACTGAAAAGCTTAGATGCCTCTCCTGGAGACAGAGACATCTACTTGACAGGCTGTTGATGTTGATCTACTGAACAGTAATTCTCAAAATATCTATCCCATAACCTGTATCTCAATTTTGCATTTGAGGCTGTCATGCAGAGAGATTTCATCAGCTTTCAGGATCATAAAAAGCCTTTTTATAACCATATAGACAAAGTTTGGCTATTCCTGTTTTCCTGCACTTTAAAGAGACACCAGTGGGTCCGCTTGTCTGGACATCAAACCTACCAGATTGCTTTTGATTTAAACATAAATGCTATTTTCTGCCTCTTATCCATCCTTAAAAACAGGCAGGATACTCTGGCCTTGATCCTACTGCTCTTGTTCACATCTACCATCTGCAAGATAGGCAAGGTACAAGAATAACTGAATGTATACGCTGCAGAAATCTTGAGGCAGTGGTGAACATGTTCCCCTGCTGAGAAGATGAAGGACATACGAGGGATAAGGGAATCACATCGCTACAGTGTGAAGACAGGAAATGCGGCTGCACAGCAGCTGTTTCAGAAGGGGTACAGCTTTTTTCTTTCTTTTTGTTTTTTTTTTACCATAGACCAGACATTTACTGAACAGAATTTTGTGGGCTTCTTCCATACAACAGGGTTCCTTTAACAGGGTGGTTTATATTTTGCTACCTTTTGGGGTTTTTTGTCTCTGAATTAGTCTTTTCAGTGCAGAGGTGGCATAAAAGCAGTAACTGTTTTTATGTGGATTCTTTCATGGAGAGCTGGCCAAGTGACTGGTGTTGAAGAAGACAACCCTAAGAATAGCTTTTGGAAAGGCTCTTGGAGCCATCTCCCTATCTCAACTCATGGAACAACGAAAACAATCTTAATTATCTCTCATTTCTCTAATTTATTGTGTGCATGTACTGTGTAGCCCACAATTTAAAGTTTTGTGCAGCATTCCTGGGGCTGGCTTTTGCCTCTGTGTCACCAGCTGCATTATGTTTTGGCAAAGCGAAGGTCTAACTTCTGCTGATGGTCCCCAGAGCCATGGTGCAGAGTTTGGCTGCAGCTCTGGAGAGGCACGTGTCTCCTCTGCAGTTTACACATTTCTCTGCTGGCTGGTGAGGAAAGGGGAAGTAGCCCAGGGCGTCAAGCTTTCAGTTTGAATGCAGCCCCGCTTGTCAGAGGCAGTATCAGATGAGAGGGAATGAAAGGCGAGCTGTAGGATGGGTCACTTCAGGATAGCACCCTACCACTGAAATTGATAGGAGCACTTTTGGATCAGCTTTGCCTCTGTTGAAAAAAAGATGCAGAACTCAATGTAAGGAACAGGACAGGAAAGCTGGGAAATGCATTCAGTGCCTTGCTCCTTGACCCTGACTCCACCACCTTTTATCCGTGTCCCGTCCTTTTTCTCTGCTATTGAATGGTGAGTACCTCACAGCTGGGATTACCTCCTACCACCTGTGTGCTCAGCCAGATCCTGATCCCAGAAAGTGTAAATGGCACAGGTAAAATGACTCAGAGCAAAAGTTTCCATTTCTTTCTGAAACTGAATATTTTGATGATGATGAAAATATGCCAAAGGCTACGGTTGCACTCAGAGTCCCACTGAAACCAAAGCAAATACTTGAAGACCATAGAACTTCCTTTCTCTTGCTGCAGAGCTGTTGGATTCTCTTCTCCTCACACACGGAGAGTTTTCCAAAGGGGTTCATTGCAGCTGAGCTTTTCCTTGTTTGCTGTAGACTGGATCTACTTCTCTCTTCATTAAAGTACAATTCTGAAGGCTGTTAGTAGGGTTGAAACAAGGCACCAAGCTAAACAGAAAAAGTCACCAGCTGCATTTGCTGAGCTGGCAGGCTCATGTGGAGTTTATGCACGAGGCAAATGCAAGATCTTGTTTTAAGAAGGGCTAGGGTTTTGATAGAAATCTTAAAGTCCTCGAGCACTCGTCCTGTCGAGTGCTAAATAACTTTGATGAATATAGAGTGCAATGTGGTACACAGATGACAGAGCAGGCGCTTACAAAGTACAAAACAAAACAAAAAATCCTAGCTCTTGGACAGTGAGATTAAGCAGATAGGATGATACTACACAGAGCTCCGAAGATACTACATGTGCGGACATGCACTAAATCACAGCCTTTTATAAAGTCATGCAGACTGCCATTTCAGATCTATCATCAGCTCCAGTGAACATGATGGACTGTCTGGTGAGTGGGTGCAGTGCCATGCTAACAGACGGGTATGAATGTAAACAGGCAGGAGACTGCACAGGAGCTTTGGGATGGGCTCACTAAGGTCATAGGTGAGACAGGAACGACGAAACTTTCATGTGGTTTCCATGGTTTCTACTTCTTGACATCAGCACATGTGATTTCCATGCCTCTCTAGGGCTGGATTGCTACTAAAGAGTTATAAAACAGCTCTTGTGTGTGCAGAAAGTGGGATCTTCAAAATCCAACTTCTGTCAGAGCTTCAGGAAAATAAGTTGAATGGATGGTGACACAAAAGCATTCATGAAATCTCCTGCTTTTATTCTTTCATCAGTACAAGCCCTCTCTGGAGTCAGCAGAGGTCTGGGTGCTTCCAGCCAGCCTAATGCTGTCTGCAGTGAGTGAGTATGGAGGATGCTCCTTCCTCGGGGAAGTTGCCTTGCATCAAACCCCGCTGATGAATAGGGCCTTCTGTGTGGTCACAGTGTGACCAAGTGAGTTTCTTTTAGTGGGTAGGGATTATTCTAGTGGCTTTGGCTTCTCAAATTGAAAGCGACTTACTTAAGCAGCAATCTGTTTGTTTAATCATTTGCCACACAGTATGCATATCTGTCAGATGAAAAAAACTTCCTTATTCTGTCAGACAAAACGGATTTTTTTTCAAATAATTATTTTTTATCTTGCTTCATCTTTGAGGAATTAAGTCCCCCTTGATATAAGATCGTTTTCTCTCTCAGGGTTCCTCAGATCAAATAGGCTGCAGCTTTACAGATGGGTTTGTGCTTGCCTATTGTTTATATTATCTGTGTTTCAAGGCACCAGGTCAAACTCTGTCCTCACTTACTCTCGTGCAACCGCAGGGACTTCAGTGTGGCTGCAATCGAGGATGGAATCTGACCCATTGTGTTTGTTTTTAATCGGAATATGCATGACTTAATGTTGCCTTCTCCTTTATTTTGATCTCCCAGGACAGTCTGAGGAATCAGATGTTGAATCTCAAGAGATTTCTCCCCAGTGAAATATTCTAAATATGTCAGGAAAAATGTTTTGTCAATTCCAGCTTGTTGATTCACCCCAGCCAGCTGGCTGGGCAGGCTCAACCACTGCGTGCTGCCATACAAACTGGGAGGTCGGAGCTGGGTGCTTGAAGGCAGGAATGTGGGACCATGTGCGAGCCCAGATTGGATGAATTCCACGTATTGTAGTAAATGATGTGTTTGGTCTTCTGAGGAAAGGGGAGGTTGCATTCCAGATGTCACTCAGGACTTCATTTAACTCACTGAAGTAGGGAGAAGTTGGAGTTAAGGCTTATCCCCGTGTTTTCACCAACCTTGACTAGATTCTGCTGTGCTCTTTCCACCAAAGGCATCAGAGTGACGGTACACCTCTGAAAATGGGGAAACTGGAGGTTGACTTGCCAGATCTACTAATACTCACTGAAGAGTTCCACGCAGACAAAAATCATCCTCCGTCAACATGAGCACTTCAGAAATTGCCTTTCATGAAGATCTGATATATTTTTTAGCATTCTTAAAAGTAAAAAGGATGATTGGACTGCTGGTTGGGCTTGATGATCTATAGGGTCCCTTCCAACCAAACCAGTGTTGTCATTCTGTGATTCTATGTTTGACATTTTACATGGCTGATCATTAGAATTAAGGATAAATTGGCCTTTTTCTTTCCTTTGCAAAATTTATCAAGATCTTGTAAATAATCTGGAAAGTTGTACTTTATCTCTGATGCACAAAAAGATTTCCTAATAAAAGTGCATTTTCATTTTTTAGATTATGCGTATTAGAGTAGCAGAGATGATAATGGTGGCCACAACTGTGGCCATGTGAAGGACTTCCCCTTGGGGATAGCTTGGAAAGGGACACATTTTTAAAACACCAATTTTATGTTCTCACATGTCTGTGTGGAAGAGGAGCATCTTGCTACCAGTGCCATGGGACACCACTGAGGTGTTTAAGAAATCAGAAAGGAAAGTGTGTGTCAAACCAACGAAACCAATTGTGTTCTGGAGGTGCAAGTTCTTCCCTTTGAAACTATGAATTTGTGAGCAGAAGCCCTGTGTGCTAATGATATTTTTAAGGTTGTCTTATGAAAGTAAGGCATGACTGTTCCATTGAAAGTTATACTTTCGTAACACTTGAAGTGCTTAGATCTGCATATTGCCCTTGACTTGGATCATAGCCCTGAAGACGAAAATAATATTATAGGTGCCTTAGTGCAAGATGAGTGACCAAAGCAACCAAAGCAAAGGAGCAGGCACAGAAAGCAATACACAAAGAGACAAATGATACAAAGCAGAACCAGGCTTAGGCATCAGAGGTCAACCCACAAAATATTGTGAGAGGTGAGCATGAGAAAAAGAAAATTCTTCCGAGGAAGGTGGTCACAAAATGGTTCCTGAGAAAGCTGCAGGGGTCCCTCATATGGGATCCTCATGCAATATGTACCCTGTACTCTCCTGCATTTGACTTTGGCACACACAGGACACAAGATAAGAAACCAGTCATGAACCAATTTTTTGTTGGGGTATGTTTACCTATGGGCATTTTAATTCTACTCTAATTTTAATTAAGGCTGTTCATAGAATTTAAGACAGCTTATTATAACCAAAAATAGATGTAACAAAACCAAAAGAGCACAGGTTTGTTTTGACCTTACTTGGCTGACTGTTACTTTGCTTAACAAGACATATGCCAGTATGTCTTACAGAACTGGAATCTACAAGACCCACACATGGTCAGAATAAGAGAAAGAGAGGGGGATACTCTGAACCATGGACGCAGCCAGAACCGAAACATGTTTCTTATTGCTAACCTATACCATTTGCCACGATGTTCAATACCCAGGAAAATAAACTTCAGCCAATATAATCAATATTTTGATGTTTCCTCCTAAAATGCAAACCCTGACTTGTCATTAATGGGAAGATGTTTTAACAGCACCAGCTCTGGGCCACTGGAATGCATATAATATTTTGCATAGGCTTCTCAAAATTACTGGGCATTATTAGCCCAATTAATTTCAGTGGCTCTAAAGCTACAGCACCTGCCTTCTCACTGGGCAACTTTTGCAGATTTTCCACTGTCCTCAAGGGTCCCTGCTGACTTATGCTCAAGATTGTGAACAGCAGGGTGAACATTGTCAAAGACCCAGAAGGAAGAAACCTGCTTTGGCAGGGCAGTAGGGCTTGGTGATCTCCTGAGGTCCCTTCCAACCCCTACAATTCTGTGATTCTGTGAAATGCTTTGTTTTCTCAAGGGGAAACAATAGTCAGCAAACCGTGTGCTTAAGTTAGACATATTAATAATAAGTGTGATGTGATATTCAAAGGTAAGCACCTTCCGGAAGGATCCTTATTTCTGCAAGCAAAGAAGTTGTGTGGCTCATCTTTGGTGTAAAGGAGAGGTCTTTTCCAGCTCTTTCCTTTTGGGTCCTTCAATGATTTTTATATGGCTCTAGGCATTTCCAGTTTCTCCTAATTTAACCGAAGCTTGCTATGATTTGGTCTGTATTTTTAGTATGAGATTTATACAAGTCTCATCCAAGATGTAGCTCCCAAACACCATGTCAATGCTAGGCACAGACTGTCAAAAGGACTCCGAAAGGCAAGTCCCCTCTGGGTGCTCAGGTCTCAGAGCACATCCCAGAGGTAAACCTGCCCCTGGTCACTTCTTGCTGGCTGGCCTTTATTCAGAAATGCTTCAGCCCTCATGACTAAAACAAAACATCCTTGAGGAACTTATGAATAAGCCCATTTGCTTCCTGCCTCAAACACTTCTAAAACATTAACCTGAAGCGTAAACGTTTCTGCCTTTCATTTCCTTGGGGATGACAGGAGAGAGCGACTGAGACTGATTGCAAAAGCCGCAGTGCTTGTCTGAAGTTTTTAGCCTGACTCTGGTCAGGCCCCAGGTGACCAGCTAATGAAAATAATTCAAACTTTACCAAAACAAGAGCCATTTATAATGTGGAAATTCTAGACAGACAGCTCCACAAAACCCTGGGAACAAACACAAGATAAATCTTTGCAAGAAAAAACACCCCTACCTCACTACTCACGAGGTCAATTCTAAAATAGCATTGTGGGGCAGAGTCCCCACATGTGGCAGAAAATTACATAGTATTAGGTCTTTTTAAAATACATCCATACCTGTACACTTGTTCCTCTGGATTCATGAAGTATGAGGAAACATTTGGCTTCAGAATACTAGAAAGACTTTTGAAATGCATGCCTTTTAAATAGGTAGACTTCAGGATTATACTTAAAAATGATTTCTATAACTGCAAATGAAAGAGGAAGTAATGAACTGCAAAGAATGGGTATGAAGGCCCTGACTGCAAATAAACACAACACAGCCATGAAATAAGACACAGAACAATGGAAGGAACATGCATAGAGGAGGAAATCAGATGGGGCTGTCCAATAACAAAACTGGAAGCTTTCAGATGTCTGAAACCTTCCAGAAACAGGAAGAGCAGGATGGCACATAGGCTGCGCAAGCTTGGAGCAAGCCAACACCAGGGACACACAGATGGAAGTAACCAGGGACAGGCAGGTATAGCATCCCCCTGGGAAAGTGTGTATTCTGGCAGTCAGCAGTCTGCTCCTTCAGTCCAAGCAGTACAGCCCAGCCCTTCCCAAAGACTGCACATCCCATGCCCTGTCCCCTTGTTCTAGGAGGAGCTCCTCAGTGGCAGAGCCAGGCTGTGGGAGGGGCTTGGGCTGGGCAGGGGCTTCCCCAGCCAAAAAAAAACCTGCAGTGATGAGGAAATTGCTCACTCACTAACTCTAGCAGACTCAGGACCATGCCCAGGGCCTGCCATGAAGACTGAGCAATGGGGAAGAATTTGGAATCAGTCCCCAAACGGTTCGGAGAGACCATCCCAGATGCTGTGCAAAATGATGTGAAGGCTCTTCTTCCTAGTCAAGTCTACTTAAAAGCCTTATCTAAACCTTTATAAATTAGAGTTTCCAACTACAATTAGAATTAAAAGTTTGTAAATAAAAAGTGTCTAGAGCTACACACTATGGAGCTAATTATTCTTTATATTAACATCACATATATAAAAAGCTTTATAAAACGTTTATATGCATGTGTGTATATATGTCTATATATATATATTCACCCTGCTATTTATTAATACTTTATTTTATAATAGCCAACTTCTGAATATTTGTCAAGAAGCCTGCAGGAGACACAATTTGCCTCTCTGCTTCCTGTGGAAACATAATAATTGCTTTTTAGCAATTACTGCCTTCTTAGATATGTCCTAATAAAAAAAAATTGTAAAACTTATTAAATGGGTTACAGTAAATCATATCCTAATACCATACTAAACTGAATAGTTTTATCTCAGTGTTTAGATCCGATGAAAAAGTATTATTTCCCATGCTTACAGCTTTATAAGGTTAGAGTAGATAATAGAGTCTTCTCTATTATCTGGCTGAACAACACAAGCACAGGACACTGTATTAAGGTTACAGAGAGGAGCATTTTAAAAGTATTTATTATTTTCAAAATAACCGAAAGAGAATAATATTATGTAAAGTCTCAAAATCTCCAGGATGTTGTTACTTCCTTCAAGTTCTCACTGGAAGAAAAAAATCATTCCCTGAAAGTGATGGAGAATATGCAGTGCAGTTAAAATTCCTGAGTGTTGGTTGCTACATCGTGTCACATGGAGATGTACAAAAGTTGCACGGTGTGTTACTGCCTACACCATCACCTGAAAACATTTTTCAAAACACCTATGAAATCACTGGTTAAACTAAAACAATCTGTTAAACTGGCCTAAAGAGTTTGGTGGAAATTTTGTCAGTCTGTCACTTTTTCAATACAAAAGGTCTCATTTTCTAAATTGCAAAGTCACACATTATGCTTTTGTTCTGCATGTAGTACCAATTATCTTGGCCATGTAATTTTTTGTGATTAAAAATTAATATGAAATATAAAGAAAAACATGTCCATGGAGGTCTACAGTTGGATATGTGCTACTAAGTCCCAAACTGGAAAATGATGAGATCATCAGCATCATAAGTTGCAGCATTCACTACCAGTGCCTACTAACAGACCATCAGGTTTCACGTGTAAACTCCTGTGATCCCAACTTTGTACCCCCAAAAGTGACATCATTGCCAAGAGTTTCCTGCAGGCAAAGATGTTGGTGTCACAGTGATGATGGGTGGTTTACATCTTTCCTTTTCCTTTCAGGAAGTGCCTACACGAGAGATGCTCATGTCTAGCTGCTCAGGATGTGTCTGGGAGACTGGTGGGGAGCTGCTGCTTCTGCAAAGAAAGCCCCTGCCCCAGAGTGACCATGTCCCCTCCTGCACAGCTACAGCTGCCACCCATGGCTATGTGGATGACCACACAGCTTCCCTGAAAAAGCATGTAGGTAATCTTCATTGTCTGAGTGGAGCAGAGTGAAGGGAAACGCCGTTTTACCTCTATAGTCTACAAGCACTTCAGTCTTATCCAACACTCATCTCCAGGGAAACTATGGAGAGGCAAGTACCTTCAGCTGTTCCTCACCCATCCCTGACACTCCATATGCCTCCAAGGTATCCCATTACAAGCTTATCAGGTCCTTTTGACAACTAGATTGTCAGCTTTGCCATGGTGGGCTGAGTTATCTGAAAAAGTTTTGTTGCCTTCATGTTAATTTCTGCACAACTGTGCTACAGAAGTAAATCATCAGAGGCTAGAGTGAGTCTTCTAGTAACTCAGCAATCTGATAACTAGCTCAACAACTGTACAAATAATTATTTCCATTCCCTTGAGACCCATAAGCCTGGGATCCAAATTACAAGTTCACACAATAGCAAGAAAAGGAAAAAATTGTGTTTATTTAAATACTCTATTTATATCTTATTCGTAATAAATCTTTTGAGAAAGAAGAACCATTTTCAAGGAAATTTTCATGGACAAACTAAAGGCTAACAATTATGTTTAAATGACTTGTGAATAATTTCCAGAAAACTAGCTTTTTCACTGTCAAATTGTTGAAAGAAAAGGGCTGGATAGATAGGAACTGGATAGAGCATTCAATTCATTATTACTGATTCACCCAGCTGGAGTCTGAAGTGAAAAATAAGGTCCAGAAAGATATATTCAAGTAACATTTAACATTTGGCTTCTTTTCAGTTGCACAAGCATGCTGCAGTTGAGTAAAACAGAAACTTTTCCCCGTTCCCATGCACTGTAGGTTTGAAAGAATGAGTGCCTTGGCATTTTGTATAGGTCAAGCTAAGTGGTATCATAGGTTAAATTCTGGCATTCAATCTAGATGCCCTCATGTTTGTACTTTACGGCCAGGCAGGTTTTGAATATTACTTGAAAAAGAGTCTACATCCGAACAAAGAACGGTCACTGAACCTCTGAGAGTTTCCCCCTCTTTCCTCTCCTCTTTCCTGAGACAGAGAAATGCCATTTCAAAGCAGGAAGTGAACTCTCCACATTTGGAAAGGTTGCTAACTCTTTAAGAATTTTGGGCTGAAACGTTGCATATCATGAAGCGTTTTGAGTAAAAAGAATAGATACTTATACAGGAGTTAGAGCAGCACACACAGACTGACCAGGAAAGAGTCCTTGCTGCTGCTTGCAAAATCTATCTTCTAGGGTTTTTTTCTTTAACTGCTCTAGCAAAGGCTCATCATTCTTATTAATTCTGAGTGACTCAGAGTTTGCATTAATCACCTCCTAGGAAAGCAACTGCTCTCAGTCGCGTGGGTTGTGCGTCTCAGCTTTCCCTGCTCAGTGCGCTAGGATAGTCTCCAGCATTGTTTATGTTCACCACAGCATAATCGCTTCGCTGATCTCCAGTAGTGATGTTGCTCAGGCCCAGATGATCCAGTGTCACTGGCTAGGCATTTATATACAAGGCCTTGGGTTTGAAATTTAGTTCAGGCTTTAACTGAACAAGAATAAGAAAAACTCTTCAAGAGAAAGCAAGGAGCAGAAAGCATAAACTGAACCAAGACAGGTTTTGTGAGTGACACTGATGTGTCAACCAGAACTTTATTCTGGTTTAACTTATTTCAAAGAATTTCAAGATATACCCTATTCTCACAAGGAGCAATTCTGCTACTTGCTGATATTTCCTCCCAGCACCACAAGGAAGGGTTTGCACACCCTCGTTACTCGAACAAACAAAAGATTTCCCTAGTTGAACCATGCTACAAGACCTGGTGTTAACATGTTTAATTCCTTAGTTGCTTTCCAGCTAGGGTGAGTGAATTCTAATCAGTGCTGTCAGCAGATGCATCTCATGTGTACTGCAGAGCGAAGGACCGAATCCTCAGGGCTGTGTGTGCTACTTGTGAAAAACAAAAAGGAGATCTGCCAGGGACAACAGGCATATGGGCATGCATACTCTTATCAGTACATCTTTCTTTCCCAGCTTGCCTCTCTGGGGGCCTAGGTGACTAGTTTTGGTTGTTCATTGGTGGTTTGAGAAGGGAGGGAGGGGGTGAAGAATCTCTGATCAAACCAAAAGCAAAACTTTCTCATGTGTCCAGTAAACCAGAGAAATTTAATTTCTAAACAAGCCAATGATATTTGAATTAAATTTCAGACACTCTTGAAGAAAAAAAAAAGAGAATTTGGAAACAAGAGGTTAGAAGATCTATTCACTGTTTATGGAGAGGAAAAGAGCGATCGTCTAATAATCTAAGCCCCCCTGTTTTGAGCACTCATCCACGATACTGGAAACACAGGTTCCCTTCACCATCGCACAGGAGCAGGGTTGTAACCCCCTGGGTGAGTGCCTCATCACCAGGCTGTAGGGCCACTGTCACTTTATAGCTGTGGCTCCCTTTGGAAGCTGTTTAAATATACAGCCACCCACTTTCCAGATGAGCACTAGCACAGACAGACTCACTGTGTTTTGAGCTCACCTGTTTTGTAAATTTGCCTTTTTTTCCCACGCCATCCTTGGGTGCATAAGCCATTAATTTGATATTTAAGATCTTTCTTATTTCTCCCTTTTCAATCAACTGGTATAGTAACCTATTGCTCTTTCGTAGTTCTAAAATATTTGTTTATATCAAGGCCTGCCTTGATAATGCAGTGCTGCAGATAGTGCAACCTCTACCATTTTGACCTTTGCATCTCTTCACACTTCCCTCTAGTGTATACATAATGCTATTAAATACAATTTACTCCCATTCAAATCAAGACCTTGTCACTTCTGGTTTTTTAACACCTCCAGCAGATTCTGGTAAATTCCTTCGCATTTTCTGAATCTGAGGCCAATGCGATGCCTTCCTCATCCATTCTTGAACATCACTTTTGTTTTCTTTTCTGGCTTTACTGTTTTTCCTACAAAAGCCTTGCCTTTGAGACTTTTTTTACTTTTTCTTTTGGGTCAAATGACTACATTTTCTTCATTCCAGCCCTTCCTTCCAGGGAGTTTCTTGCAGTAAGCCTTCACTAGTTTCAAGAAAAGCTTTCACTGTCTGATAGACTGAGACTATATTATCTATGTTTTATAGATGAACACTAAATACATTGTAAGCAGCAGTAAATTATACTTACCAATGACACCTGTGGAAAATAAGCTTTAGAGGAGTCAGCCCAAACTACAACTTGGACATTCCTGGCTAAAAAAATAAAATAATAAATAATATTAATCTCAGCATCCCACGAACTACACCAGAGACAGAGAGAGAGAAAGATGATGTGTGCGTATTTTTCTGGCTCAAAGTCTGATCTCTTCCCATTTCAGGCAAAGGAAGCTTCACCATTAGTCTCAATGCGGCCAAGATCAAGCCTGTAAAGGGGCGACAGCAAAAAAAAAATGAGCTCTCAGCTCCTGAATGGCTGCAATGCAAAATACAAAGCAGGAACCAGGTACATCATTTCAAATAAAGAGCTTAAGTATGAAAGGAGGTTCCTCTAGCAAAATGTCAAACATCTCATTTCTAAAGCAGAAATTATTGTCCCTGTGTTAAGTTAAAAAAATACTGTCTCTATAGCAGTATTGAGTCCTCTGGAAATTTGCAAATAATATTTTGAGTACATTTGTTTGGATAAAATTATATGCTATTGATTGCTAAAAAATCCTACCAATGATAGACTACAATCAGCCTTGCTTAGCTTGTAAACCCAGTAAGTTTACTTGATTTAGACAGACTTAGTTGTCTACCTTCCAGCCTCACTTGTTCTTTCAGGACCAGTTGAAACAAATCACAGAATCACAGAATCGTAGGGGCTAGAAGGGACCTCGAGAGATCATCGGGTCCAACCCCCCTGCCAAAGCAGCTCCCTAGCTCATATTGCACAGGCAGGCGTCCAGACGGGTCTTGAATATCTCCAGAGAAGGAGACTCCACCACCTCCCTGGGCAGCCTGTCCCAGGGCTCTGTCACCCTCACTGTGAAAAAGTTCTTCCGCATGTTGGTGCGGAACTTCCTGTGCTCCAGTTTACAGCCATTGCCCCTAGTCCTGTCCCCACAGACCACTGAAAAGGGACTGGCCAATTCCCCCTGCATCCCATGAGTTTTTGCTATTTACAACAGAGGAGAGGGAGCTACCATACATAATTGTGACTCCTACTTCAGTATGTCTCAAAGTGCTGAATCAGTTCCCAAAAGAGTTTAAAAGATGTGAAGAAGACTTGAACCTTGCCTACAGATGCCCTCTGAAGAGGGCTGTCAAAGCCATAAGGCTGCAGCCGGAGTAAATGCTGTCCTGCACAGCCAAGGCTTGGAGAGAAGGTAATGCAGAGATTGCCCCTTGGAAAATCCCTAGTGTCTGTAAAAGGTGGCATCTTGCCTTCTTTACACAGATGAGAGAGAATAAAGGAACTATAACGATGCACAGTAAAGTCAGGAGGTCATAAAAATATAGAAGGGGACATGACAGGGAGTGGAACAGAAGTACATTGTTTTTCCACAGGAGGTACAAGAGGTACTAATTCTGTGAAATGGTTGAGATATGATAGGACTGACACTAGGGTTTGCAAAAGAGCATTTATATACTCTCACACCTAACACTTAGGTGCCCATAAGATGGTACTGCACAATGCCATTGCACATACAGCCCTGGGGAAGACTGGTTCAGGTCAAACATGTCACTGAGAACATTTCTAAATGGGTCTAAATATTTCTGCATAAGTTTTACACATTACTCATAATGGTTTCTTGAATATTTTTGTAAGAGTTTTGCGATGTTGACAGTGGCTCTCCGAGTGTTTTCATATCTGTTTGGAGTGCGTTTGATGGGAAATACTCAGGCATATAGAGACCTCATTTAAATGTAACCCACTCCTTGGAGAGGGGAAGATGTGGCCTGCATTGAGGTTAATGAACTGGCTGGCAGAGAAATCTGTAAGACCAAATTTTAACCCATTTATTTTTTAGTGAAGATTATGCCCCTGAAGGCTGACTATGGAGAAATTCCCACATCTCCCATTAAAACGTTCCCACCTACTGCTTTGCAACAGAAAGATTGCCAGACAGGCCTTTTAGGCCAAAGAGCTTGCTCATGTTATTTCTACCATCCCAAGTAAAAATGCCCCCTTGCACTATTGCAGCTAGAAATGTTGCCACATTATTTGTTGTTGCTCTTCTTCCAATAGAAATACCACAAAAATGCCTTTTCTTTGGGGTATTTAGACTATGAAATTCTTACAAATTGTATATATCAACACAGCTCAAATTGATACCAAGTATTTTTCTTTTTTAACATTACCAGTGTTTTGTGGCATATCTCCCCTTTCCATTTTGAGAACACAGCCATCAGATCAGAGTTTCTACTGGGAAGAAAGTATCACCAGAATTCTTACTTGGTAAGACATGAAGAAATATACATTATCAAAAATTGTATAAAACCAAATCTTTGCTTTAAATGTAATTCACAGTCCTTTCTGTCCTAGCAAAGGAGACTGGCTGGTGTATTTAAGCTGGGGAGACAGTGAAATGGATAACTTTCTGGATGATTTATTTGCATACAAATGTGTATAGGTCTTGCAAACACTACAGTGGGCAAAGGTAGGAAAATCACTTCCATTTTTTAATAGATTTGTTTAGAATACATACTAATTCAGAAATATTTGGCTATGTGAATGAACAGACGTGTCCTTCATGTCTCCTTTTCAGTTTACTGCCTTGAATAATCTAAAGGCTGGCTTGAAAGGTCAAAGCAGGGAATGCAAACCTTTGAAATTCTGCTTCTTTGGTGACACATCTGTTGGTGAATAATTGAATCAAAAGGGAGGTGCTCTCTCTAGATCCATCAACACTTTCAAAAGGTTCTCTGCTAAAACATTGCCTTGGAGGGTCCAGAATTTACGTGGGAGCTGGCTAAGGTGAGAAAGCTTACAAACAGATATAGTGTTAGTCATCTTGTGAGAATTCAAGCACACAGCTATTTTCTTGAGCAAGATGTGTATCATGGTTGTGTCACGTTGTGTATACTATCAGTGTGCATTCTCAGAGGCTCATTAGGAGGTAAGGTTTGTCATAAGTTGGTTAGAGAAGCAATAATGGTAGTTTTTGATGAAGCTAAGCAGATTTCAAAGAAGTTTGTTAGCATGTGTGAAGTTGGAGGAGAAGTTGGAAGAGATGATGTGTAATGCCAAACTACTGTCTTGTTAGCTGCTGCTGTGATGCCCCTAAGATGTGCGAAAATAATCTGGAGTATAAATTTCTTCTATTTTATGAGAATCAGATGCTGGACTCCCTCCAGTTTGGGAAAGTTTGGATTCAGTCAGGAAGCATCTACTTTATGCTGTTTACCATAAGGGGTCAAACTGGACCATCAGACCAAACTGGCTCCCCACCTTCCCAGTACTGCGTTCAAAACGAAAACCTTAGTGAATGTTACGGTTTGAAGCCTCCTCTAGGTAAGTAATAACTGTCTTTGCTTTGACTTCAAGGACTGAAAGCACTGATCCATAAAGATGAATTAAAAAATTCCATAGTTTATTAAATACATTTCTATTTTGTGTCCAACACTACATAAGCTTATTTTAGCCCTAGAACTGGTTTTGGTTTCACAGAATCACAGAATAACCTGGATTGGAAGAGACCCTTAAGATCAACTCCAACCACAGCCTAACCCTGCCTAGTCCACCTCTAGGTCAGCTCCTTAAGGATTTAATCTACACGCCTTTTAAATACCTCCAGGGTTGGTGACTCCACCACTTCCCTGGGCAGCCTGTTCTAATGCCTGACAACCCTTTCAGTAAAGAAATTCTTCCTGATATCTAACCCAAAACTCCCCTGGTACCATTCTAAGCCATTTCCTCTCATCCTATTGCTTGTCACTAGAGAGAAGAGACCAACTCAAACATCTCTGACACTGCCTTGCAGGTAGTTGTAGGGAGCGGTAAGGTCTCCCCTCAGCCTCCTTTTCTCAAGACTAAAAATTCCCAGCTGCCTCAGCTGTTCCTCACAGGACTTGTCCTCCAGACCCTTCACCAGCTTCATTGCCCTCCTCTGGATGTGCTCCACCATCTCAACATCCTTCCTGTAGTGAGAGGCTCAAAACTGAACACAGTACTTGAGGTGTGTTTCTTTTTAGTTCCCTTGAGCTGGTCATTCAAATAATGTGGTTCTGCATCATCTTGGGGCAGCAGCTCACAGAGGAGCTATCAGAGCTGGTAACTGCTCCACAGGTTTCCACAGAAAGATGTTTCAACAGACTTTGGAAGAACTGGGATGACTGCTACCAAACAGTCTTAGCGCTTGAAGACAGTTCCCAGGCCGAGCACCACAATAAGCTTCAGATTGGTACAGAGAAAGAGGGACACCATGCAAAGCCTCTCTTCCCTCTGACTCACACTGCTTTTATAGTGGTGTGGCCCCGCTAAGCAGCCACCATGTCATCACGGACATAGAGGACATCAGAAATGGGCCCACAGGGTAACCACAGAAGCAAGCTACTTCTAGGTAGGCCCCTTTGCTCCAGCTTTTTTTTTTTTTTTTTTAAAAAAACCCTATTTGGCACCCACTCCCCTGTGAGTAAGTCACTGGCTGTTGAGTAACTGGGTTAGAATTTTTTGTTTGTTTGCTTTAAACAAAATGGGATTGTTATTGTGCAATAGCATTGTTCTGGGATGCAGACAGCTTTTGCAGGCTGTCTGCAGCTTTGTATTTATAAAGTATCTGTGTTTTTAAAACAAAGGTCAGTGATCATGCTATCAGGTCATTACTGTATCTGTGTCACTGTGGGATCAGAGCCTGCTGATAATTGGGCCACCAAGTCCCTGCTCCCACAAGCAGCTTCGGTGCAGCCATCTGCAGGGCTGCAGGGTTACTGCAGGTGGGCCTGTGTCCTCCCACCGTGTCTCAGCCACCCTGCAGATCAAGGTTTTCCTTCCCAGGTGTTCCCTGTCCAGACAGGCAGCCGAGCTTGATTTAGTGCTGCTAGTAATCAGCACCTTGAGATGGATTAAAAGCAGGACTGTAAATCTTGACATGCTCTTTCATCCGCGACTTTTTTGGTTTTTAACATCAAAATAGATTGACATTCCTCCACCACATGGTAGGGTTGGGTCTTGTTTTACTGAGAAATTGAAGACTCCAGCCGGAGCGCTCATGCTGTAACGATATAGTGTGTGGGAAGAGGCTGAGTGACATGCTGAATAGAGTACTGGCTTTGTTCCTTCGGGGATCCAGGGTTTCAGTTGAATCTCAAGTCCTGTGTTAAATGAGTAGTCTCTGCTCCACTCCTGGGGGAACAGCAGTCTGCATTAGAAAACCGCGGTGCATAATTCAGAAGACTCAGTAGCTGAAAGCCAGGAACCAGATTCTCAGAGAAAGTTAAATGTCTTCCTCCTGGACAGAGGATCTCCCCTGCTCCTCTGGGCTCAGGTCAGAAGCCGCTTGATGGGCACCTTGCCCATGGTGAAGCTGAAGACACTTCTGCCAAAGCTAGCCTCAACCACAAAATGTGGAGACAAGCCTCTGACTGGTGCTTTCTTGTAGCAGGAATGTAATTCTCCTGCTTGAATCTGCTAACATTCCTCCCAGACAACACTAATATTAGTTACAAATGAAATGAGGAAATCTTTGGTAAAAAAAAGTCTTTATGCTGCACCCCTTAAAAGTTGTTGGACATGTAAGCCCTTGAGTGGTTTCCACTCTTGAGATCAGTTCAAAAAATCCAAAATAGACACATCTGTAGTGCCCTGTGAGTTTCAAACAGACCTTGGCTTTGTGAAGGGAAATTACCCCACAACTGTTACCAGAATCTGGTGATCGATACGTCTATTCATTTTGATCAACAAGAATTACAGGGAAAAGACTTTGGAGACGCACATCTGCCCATGACCCTGACACCAATATGAGCTCTATGATGAGACTACAAATGACTGAGGGACCCAGATGAGAAGAGAGAGAAGTCTCAAGACTGGATGCTGGAGCCAAGCTCCTAGGAAGAGCAACCCTGTCCAGCATAGTGTCCTGATTAGAGGTTACTTCAGCCCAGAATACCAACCCTTCCATACACAATCACAATGTATGGAATGGAAACTATGGAATATAATAATAAGGGGGAGGGGGAATGATAAGACAAACTTTCATTAACAGATGAGATGGATAGTAAAAAGGCTGTTTGGATCATGAGCTGTATTCCATGCTCACCCTCTGAGGCTGATGTAGTATTACGAGCATGTAACAATTTTCATCATTTTAAGAACAGCTAAGGAATGGCCCACAGTCTGGTTTTGCTGTTTAAATGCGAAGGATCCTACCAACATCAACAGACATACTCAGACTTTATGAAAATCTGAATGTAGCTCAAAGTTGGTCGAATGCCAACATTTCAGCACGTTATTCCTAACAGTAAGCCAGATCCCACAACACACGGTGTCTGCTGGTCAGTGGGAAGCCAGGCTGTACCATTTGCACTTTTGGGAAAAGGCTGTAGGAAACAATTGGCACACAATTCAAAGGCTGTGGTAGGAATGCAGAGGTCCATGTGTGTGCTACAAGGCAGTGCTGGGCAGAAATCTGGAAACAGAGTGGTCAAAGAGCAGCAAGACCATATTGCCCAAAAGTGGCAATGGTGTTCTTAAAGGGAAACACAGCTTCCAGGTCCAAGCCAGTATCTGTGCTGCCCTATATAGAGACGCCATTTTGTCTGGAGGCTCCTTCCACCGGAATCCTTACACAGCCCTGTGCTGCATCAGACAGACAGATCCAACAAGGCTCTGTTTCTGTGAGGTGAAGATAAACGAAAGGAGTACTGTCGCTGAAACAGCTGAGTAAGGTTGGGTGACTTGATAAGAGCAGCATGAAGCCAAATGCGTACAAAACAGTTGTATGAAATTCTGTGGTGTACCAGAAGGCAACAGTCTCCTCTTTCCTTGTAGTAAAAGAGACATTACTCCATCTTTCACATAGCATCTCTGGAACCATCATATTCATTCTCTCTTTTCCTTTAGCTTCTCCTTTCCCACATCTGTCTCTGACAACCTGTCTTGAAGCGTCACTGCAGTCCTCCAGGTATTACCACTCAGCAACACCAGCACACTGGTCACCTGAAATGACTGTACTCAAAGCTGTAAGTCACTATTATTCTTCACTGTTTACATTAGAGAGAACTGTCCCAATTAATAATGCTTTAGATTAAAACTTATCTGGGCTTTCAGCCACTTAAGAGTTGTCAAGCGTTGTACTTACAGTTCTAAGTAAGTCATAAGTAAGGCCAAGCTGAAGCGTGAAAAATTGCTTTTTTTTTCTCCAGAACATTCATTCATTATTAATCTCTCAGCTAAAAGTGTGATGACTGGAGTCTTACTTCAGGGAGACTGATAAGAATGCTATGTCTTGGGGTAGGGGGGTCAGTATCTTAAAGCTATTTGTTTTAGATAAGCAATTAAGCCAATGTTATCAAGCTTGTGTAGAAAAAAAAAAGGCATTTAATTCAGATCCTTACTTAAGCACTTCAGTGGATTAGCAGGAACATGAAGGATAATTTAGTTGTCTGCTCCTATGTGTACGTGACCAGGTTTGGAAATGTTTGACTTCATTTTCTGTAAGAGAAACTAAACTGAAAGTTGCCCAATACTAAAGATGTAGGAAAGAAGAAAAACTATTTTGGAAGCTGTGTGGTGTAGCAGAGCAAATGTACATAGCTGCTGCTGTGGAAGGTGCACACCTGCAGCATCCTGGAAATCATATAAATGCTTGAACAAAAGGCCAGAGAGTCCTGTGTTTAAGATAATAATTACAGGGAAAACTGGATGGGCAGCATGCTGTGGTCCTAATTGCATCTAAATACAAAGCTGAATGTTTAAAGCTGCTCTTTAAATCAAAGCATATTCCCCTTTCATTATTGGACCTTCAAGGCAGAGTGAATTCATAGCAAATTCTAAGGTTTTAAAGTCCTTTCCCATACATTAAACCATCAAAGACTTTTCTGCATGTATTTTGGACTGGCGTATGGCCAATCCGAGGAGATGACCATTTTCAGACTATCTGCTTAATGTTCCCATAGCAAAAGAAAGCATCTTGGGTAAGAACCAATCTACTTATTGACTGCTAAATCCACAGTACCTGTGTTTCAGCACTGGAGAACACAAATCCCCATTATCTCAGGACTGAGATTACTTATAAAACTCAAATCACCACTGACAGACAGAACTAGAGGCAAGCTCTGTCCCTGAACTTAACAATCTTGCTCAGGACAAACTGCCAGAATATCCAGTCCTCATCAAAAAACATCATTCATTAAATGACTTATACCTCATAGCTCCAAAGAAAAACACCTCTGAACTTTGTCTGGTGTTGCCACAGAAGTCCTAGCATGGGCAAAGAGGTGTGAATTCCACAGCTCACAGTCTCCTCCTGAAGATGGCCAATCATGAAAGAGCTTTACTGTGATGTCCCCAGGGCAGATGCCGCAGAAAAGAAGTCACACCTCAACGAGGGAGAGTCAAGGTGCTGTATCGGGTGTCCAGCATCCTTCAAATTTCCACAAAGTCCTCATATTGTATGCCAAAAAGTGATGTTCTCTTATTTCTGTGTAAGATACATTCATTATATATGTGCTATTCTGCTGAGCTGCCCTTAACATGCCATTTGTCTGGTACTACATACCATTCAGAAAAACAAATGGACAATCCTTAGCTGAATGGAAAAAGCTACTAGGCAGAAAAAAAGAACATACCCTGCAAAGAAAAAATAAAGTATCTGCCTACAAGGCAAACACAAAAGTTTGAGAAGTGATACAGGTTTTGTTTTGATATAAACTTCAAGTGTAGCCCTTAAGTAGTGCTCACAGTGGAAGCTTACACAATGTAGTAGAGTTATTGTATAAAATTTTGCAGCTGCAAGTTGCTTTCCATCTTCCTCAAACTAAGTGAAGGACAATTATTTCTATCAACAGTAGCCTGGACAGGAAAAGAGAAATCCATCTGGTTTCTGAAGGAAAGCAGAAGTAACTAATGGGTAGACACTCCAGCCTAGGAAGAAAATAATTTTTACCACCTTCCACATCCTTAATATTGGCGGTTCAGTCTCCACTAGACCCTGATTCAGCTGCAATAGGTAAATCGACAACAGAAAACTGTTGTTACAGTTACAGAGAATACATACAGAAAATGCCACAATCCATGACCTTAGGACACAAACTGCAACAAGATGACATCATAAGCAGAGGTTTGCTGCAAATTGTCCTGCCCTCCTAATTACTGAACTAAAACAGAGTGCTGAGGAATCCAAGGGAGTTGAGTGCAAGTGACTAGGAGCAGGCAGGATTTATTTCTTTACCTCGGCATCTTTGGCATTGGAGAGAAAACCATCCTGTCTTACAAAAAAGTTCCAGGATGTTTCACGTTTTGTTGGAGTCAAAGTAGATAGAAAACTTTGTAATAGCCAAAAAATGAGAAAGGTAAAGGATACATTTTAGATTTAATCAATCCCCACAGAATCTAGGACACAGGTAGAGTATCTCAGATATTCCTCTGCATTGGGCAGGTAAGCCTTAACATGCGCCTGCCCCATCACCCTGAATGTCCGAGCCACCAGGCCACAGAGCCAGATTCTCTTTATTCCATATCTTAGAAGGGTTTTGCCAGAAAAATACAACTGCCCGTAGGCTGAGATCTACAGTCCAAACTTCTGAAGATCATGGAAAACTAACAGTAGAAACACCCAGGATGTATAAGAAGGAACCATGATAGAAGCAGGATAGATTCACCACTGATATTTTTTTCCTTATCTTTTTACCAGCACTGTGCTAAAGACACACTAGGACCCTATTGTATGCTGTGGCCAAACTTGCATTACTTTTAAGTCACTTTAACCTAGGCAGTCTTTGTGTTCACAGCTGTAAAGAAAAGAGACTGTACCCAGCTGCTCAGCAAAGGAATAGCGTTTGCAGAAGAGAAGGAAAAGCAAAAGGGAAAGCACCATGTGCCTCTTGGCCTCCCACTCCCTCCTCCCACCTCGCCTCTTGTGCATCCCCCAAGGTCAGGCACAATCTGTCCCTTTGTATCCAGGAAAGAAATAGGATGCAAAGTGTTAGGAATTTCCTAAAACTGTCTCGAATCATGTGCTGTTTAAGTAACTGTCATTTCTCTGCCCGGTTCATTGACACTTGGGTCTTAAATGGTGCTTGTGGAGGAGTAATATTTTCAGCTCTGAAGGGGTAAAGAAAACAGTCTTACAAAACCAAAGCCTTTGAACAGTGATATGCCGAGGAGGAATATGTTGATATGCTTATTTCATGTAAAGCCTGCATTCTCTTTGCATGAAATCAACAAGACATTAAAATAAGTATTTCACCAAAGTGTAACATGCAGGAGAACTCTATTTTCATAGAAGGAAAAAAAAAGTTACAACAGATGGTTGAAGGAAAAATTAGTTTAAAGACATCAGAAACAGCTGAATAAACTTTCAGTAGTCCAAGAGAAAAAGAGGCTCAATCTTCTGGTTTATTCTTATTTTCCTATTTACATTCTTTACATGCACTGGAAATGGCATTCAACTTTTCTCAACTTTTATCATTTATTACAGGGTTTTGGGTATGGACATGGATCACAATGTTTAAGGTCATGGGGAAGAACACTGTTAAAACAGCACTAGGTCTTGCATTACTCTCCATATGCTAAAGTCATGAACTAACAGGCACACAGGACTTCAGACCTGTTACTAGTCCGTACCTCACAAACACACCATAACAGAGATAGAATTAAAAACCAGTCCTATCTATTAAAAAAACCAAACCAAACCAAAACCAAACCAGTAAAAAACCCCAACTAACAAAATTAAAAAAACCCCAAAATCTCACCCATTACTTTCCTTTTCCGGCTCTGCTGCATGTGGTAGCAGGCAAATGTACGGCTGCATGAGAACTCATTGCCAGCTTCACCTGATATGTTCAGTGCCAGTGGAAGGAAATCTGCTCAGGGTGATGACCTGCCTGATGGATTAGGTGCTGGCAGAATTTTTTCTGGTGTAACACCACCGTTTAGATTTAAATAGTGCTGAAAACTTCTTGCATATTAAATGGTAATTTCTGCTTGCAGATATGCCAAATATTAGGCAAGCAGTCTTTTCAAATGTTACTAGGTCCTCTCTGTATCAGTCCTGATCTGAATTAAGAACTAAAGAGGGTCATGGGATAAGACATAGTCTAAAATTTTTGGAATTTAGGCAGACCTAAGGTTAGATATTGTTATTTTTTTCCCAATTAGTCTACTATTTGGAAAATTAGTTTTTAAAATCTCAATTTGTGTGTGAATCCTTAATAATTACACATATATAGTAAAATACTAAATGCTTTTCTGAGACATACAGTGAATTATCTAATTCTGGGACAGGAGGATGAAGAATATGCCTTTTTGATAAATAATGTGTATATTAAATTTGATTGACTGTGAGGCAGCAGTTTGGTAATCCTAAAGTGATTTGATGATTACAGAGGTCTGAGTCTCAGAGATACCAGGGCTGCTTTCAGAAACGCAATGAAAGAAAATAACACCATTATAACAAAATTATAATTATTTTCAAGCAAAATTATCCTCCTGATAAACTATACATATGATGTATTCAGAAACAATTCTTGGTTCTTTCATGTCATATAGCAGCATGTGCAAATTGTTTGAGTCTTGCTGTCACTCAGAAATACCAGTAAGTTATAAAGAATTTTTAAAATGTTATTCTTAGATTTAAAGAGAGAAAATGTAAGCTAAAACTTTTACTTCTCATACAAATCCTCAGTTTTTCCAATATAGCTCCAGGATAAAAATATCTTCTTCCTACCTTTTTATGAGAAATTGTCTTTTCCACAAATTAGAAGATTGCCTTTTTAAAAAAAAGAAATTAATATATAAACTATTTTATTGGAAACCAAAAATCAAAGCAAAACTAAGGAAAAATCAGTAACCTACACTAACCTCTGGGCAAACAATAAAATGTGACTACATTTGTTTTGTTCCTTCACTAGGATTTCAAATTGTTTCCAACTGAAATTGGACAATAAATTATTCAGCATTTCCTATGAAAACAGGTTATGCCTTGTATCAGTTCTAATTTTCATCTTTCGTGAAAAAATGTGAACATTTTGAGAATCTTTTTTTAACCTACAATGTAAGAATATTTTTTTGTCTACACTTCATAATTCCTAAGAAAGCACACTTATCTTGACTGCATTTTTAGTCTACTCATTTTTAGACCAGTATGGGACTTTGTTCCTGTTCAATAGTAGAATGGAGCCCAAGCTGTGTTTATAACCTGTGTTTATTAAGAGTGATAACAGTCATTCCATAATAAACTTGTTTTATGATTAATCTAATCTTGTTCCAGTGGCTGAACAAGACTCATAGTCATATCCTTCCAGAATAGCTTCCAGGACAGGACCCTAAAGGAAGATAAATTTGATTTACTGGTAGAGAAGCACAAGGAAAGTTGAAAGACCAGAAAAGGAACCAGCTGGTAGTAGAACAGAGTCTAATGAGTCCCCTTTGCGGAAGACTTTGAAAATATGATTCTTATTAGAAATATCTGAACTTTAATGGATGAGTTTAACAGATCCATTGCTGTGCATACATGAAGAAGCACATTCCAGCTCCTCCTGATTTCTTTTAATAAATTTTGGATGAGGCTGAAATGAGGTCATTACATATGTACTTCCCCATGCTGTTCTCCAACTTATCATTCTGTCATGCATGCTGTTTGAACTGTCTGAAGCAGTTTCTTATGTGAAACATTCAAACCACTTGAATATTGCTGCTATAAAGCCGCAATAAAACAACTAGTAGGTCATGTCTATGTCTCTATTGCATTGATAATTTTAAAGACATAGTTCATCAGCTTTTTCTTAATGACTAGCTAAAGAAATTCCCAGCTTTCAAGCATGCAGAATTGTCAAACAAGGCATTAGATGATACTCAGGTTTTTTTTTTTTGTCAAAGGTAAATTTTCACTGTGATTTTCCTTGTGGTTGTTGATGTTTTTAATGGGTTTTGACCAAACCACTTTGTAGAAATTGTCTCTTTCCCCTTTATCTCACACGTATCATAACAGAAAAGTGCTTTCTGCATCTGCTCTTTAAATAAAACTGTATACTACCAACAAGAGAAAACTGGAGTTTAAGCCATTAGCCAAAACTAGGAGACAGCATAAGTGAATATGGTTTAATTGTCTGGTTTGGTTAATAATCTCTTTGAAGTCACGAGGAGATCATCTACAATTTCAGTTAACATTGCAGTAAACCTGTAACATGTGGTTTGACACAACTTTAAATGTATCTCTGAATCCAGATTTAGTTGTGCTTCCCTGATGAACTGATACATTCCCAAGTTGTGTGAAGAGTCCACCTCTGTACTCAACGAGATCCAGAAACCTCTGGATCAGCTCAAGGCAAATCAATGCACTGCAGCTCAGATCTCTGAATTGTCCTCATTCCTGAGATCTGGGACCACCATCCAACAGCCAGTTTGGGGCTCTGTACTGACTTTTTGAAAAATGCTCACACCTAACAAAAATCCTCTCCCAAAAGCCAAGCATATCCATCCCTGTTTAACTCCTGGGTGTGGCGTATAATATACTCACCTTCAGGCTCTGCACAGTTCTTAAATGCAATATAGCAGGTTCAGATTAGACGTTAGGAAAAAAATTTTTCACTGAAAGAGTTGTCAGGACCTGGAACAGGCTGCCCAGGGAGGTGGTTGAGTCACCTTCCCTGGATGTGTTTAAAAAAAGGGTAGATTGGGTACTCAAGGATATTGTTTAGCATAGGATGGGAACAGTTGAACTTGATGATCTTAAAGGTCTTTTCCAACCTTGTAATTCTGTGATAGCTCTTCACTTAAAGGCCAAAGTAAAAGAGAGGTTAAAAGACAAGATGCAAACAAGCTGAATACAAATCCTGCTCTCTGATGTTCATTCTTTCACTGTCGGCCCATCTGCATAGGACATCAGAGTCAAATAAACATCTGTGCCTCAGGCAGTTCCTATATTACCCTGAGCAAGGAACATCCCTCTTTTGTCATCCCATCCCTCTAATCAGCCCCTGGAGCTAGTGTGGGACAACTATCAGGTGTACCATTGACTGGTAATCTCTCCAGTGAATGCTTTCAATTGCGTGAAATACCTTCTTTCTTCAAGCAAATTAATTGTGTGGGCAAAGTATGCAAACCAGCAGATCTTGTTAGATTTGTTATTCTGTGCCACTAGTGTGGGGAATTTTATGACAGACACAGATAAAATTGAGTAACAAAGGCAAAAGCAATGGAGATCCTGCCTCACATTCACATACTCAGCAAGTTCATAATTTCCAAAAGGATTCATGAATTGTTATAAACGGATTCCTCATGTCAACACCAGCATTTGCAAATCTATTGCTGAACTGTGGTTCACAGGAGATTGGTCAGCAGCAGGGAATGATTCTTCCATAAATTTTAATGCTGACTGCGAAACTAGACTTTGTTTCTCAAAAGAAAAGTCAGCTATGCTTTGATACTTTGCTGTGAGACCCTTCCACAAAAATTAAGTGGTCAAAGGCAGGAACTGAATTGCCAACACTTGTGATTTTATTAGGAGAGAGATCATTTTTTCTTAAAACCCAAGCTCCTGAAGTCATACGATTACAGGAAACTGTCATGTTTTGTTCCTTCAGCAGAAATAGTTTCTACCTTTTGTGGTTGTGAAGAAAAGTTGAAAATATAAATCCTATAGATGGGGCCACCAGACGACAAAAAGACACTGGCTTTATTGGTATTTTAAGGAATGTGATGGTTTATGAAGGCCTGAAGTTGGGAACACTGAAATAATGTTATTCAAACAAAGGAGGCAGTGAATAATGATGTGAAAGTAAAATATAAAGAGTCAGAGTGCTTTCCCTATCGTCCTGAAGAGAGGAAATAGCACGTACAGCGAAACTCCCCAGCTTCAAAGCTCATACACATTTTTATCCTAAAGTAGTTGTTTAAAAAAATATCTTTATTCTTGGAGAATGGAGCACGTACTATGTCAGATGAGAACTGCTAATACACTAATGGAAAGATAAAGCAATGCTTTAGGTCTGCATGTTGGAACTTTACTTTTCCTGTTTCTCCAGATAAAAATGAGATATGTCAAATAGCATGAAGCCAAGCTATTGCAGAATTTGCAGAAACTGCTTCCTGTGAAGAGCTGAGGTTTAATTAGCTAAAAAGGAAGTGTACAGAAGGATGATAACTGAGAGTTGGTCACCCTGTCTCTCTGATGAGATTATCCTCTGTACCTCTGAACTTTATTATCCAAACAACAAGTCCATGGCGTGATTTGGTGCCTCCAATAATCTTGTGCTAATTTTTACCCATGTTGTCTGTCAGGAGGCCCTGAGTTATTTGCAGAACAGCTCTAGATATGAAGGAAAATTTACTACATTAACTGATTACAGACATCAAAAAATAGACACTGGGTCCCAATCCAAAGCCTAATACAAAGAATTTTCAGTGTTTTGAATCAAGACGTTTGATTACTTTTGCTGAGTATGTTTATGTGCTTTTATTATAAAATTGTTTTACCTGATCATTCCAGGGAGTTCAGTCCTAGGTCTCCTAAAATGCATGACAGGGTGTGAAAACAGGATGGGATTTAACTGACCACCAAAGCAGTGTGTGCAAAGGTCAGCAGTGTAGTCCTTCAAATAGATGCATCATCAGGATACAGGCAAAGCTAAGGACGGGCAACAGGTTGTCAGCCCGTGTCCATTGCTAGCGTCCTCCTTCCTCCTGACTTCATGTATTTTCTGGCGTTGACCTGACCTTGCTCTCTGTCTGAGGAAGATGTCACCAATAAAACTTTCTGCAGGGGTTCAGACGGTGACACCTATGGTCTGTTGGCACATGGGTTTCCCATGCAAAATGGGATGGTAAATGCCACTGTTAAGGTCTCAGGGTGCTCCATAACCATGCAGGGCTCCCTGGTCCAAACACAAAGCGACTGTGCCTGGAGCAAAGTGGCATTCTCAGGCCGATGGAAAAAAGCTCACTCTGTAAAAAAGTTTAGAAAGCCAAGAATTAACCCTCTTCACATCCATATTCTTGCTATGGGAAGCTGCTTGTTTGGGCTCCCAGGACAGCGACACTACTTTTTTTAGGGAATCTATTTAGTGTGAAAATGTGTCAACATTAGTTCAGGTATTCTGGGGGATTCAGAGCTGTGGGGAAAGAAAGCATATAAAACCCTCCATAAGCTGGTGTGGACAAAAGGAAAGAACAAAATGAGATGATAAACGGATTAAAGGATGATATGGCATGAGATGTAAGAGTCATTGAGAGATGTGGATCAAAAGCAGCTGTGGGGATCCTACTCTCATTTGTCCTTTAGCAACAGTTTAAGAACATCGCTGACTGAGTGACCCCACTGTGCTAAAAGTATTGCACAAATGCATTGTAATTTTTACAGGCATGCTCTGCCCTGAGCCGTTTCTAATCTCAGTTGGTGAGCAAGGGCAGAAAGGCACAGAGAAAGGAAGCAGCTTGCCCAAAGTAGGTTAGTAGCAGAAATAAAGATAGGATCCAGATCTCCCGCAGCCAACTGGATGCATCCCATGGAGAAATGTGTAATCTGCCTCCCAAGCCCATGGGGAAGCTTCCAGGCAGAAAAATCTGTTCAAATAAAAAAGCAAGGAAAAGGAGAAAGTGCGGGCTTGAGGGTCCTAATTGGCATATGTAGGAACTTGCCGACTGTCTGCAACTTTCTCCCAGTGGAAAGCTCCAAGGAAATAAACAAGTACAGATGATTTAAACGAAAACCAAGACTTGGTAGCTGCAGTCCTCAGAGCCTGTGCTAACTCTGCAGCCCATTCTGTCTTCAGAGAGAGAAAAAGCGTGACAAAGACAGCACAGACCTCTCGCAAGCGTATTATGTGCAACGAGGACAAAAAGAGGATAAGTATGTTATTCTAAGCTTTAGTGGTTTGGGGGAAATTCTGAACTAGAACATTTCTTTTGAGCTAAAAAAGCACAGATTCATTTCTTCAGATATTTAAGTCTGGGTTTCTTGCTGTTTTACTTCAGCTTCTGTTCCAAGATGTTTCTGATCCTCATCTTTTAGCTGTTTAGAGATTCAACAGGCTGAAAAATGGCTCCTGTCCATTGAAATTTCAACATGGTTGTAAAAAAACACTGGTTTTAAAAAAGTGGCTTATTATCAAGACAAGGTAAAATACAAATAAGCAAATCACATACTTCCATTGTGTTGGGTGCTGCCATTAAGAGGAACATGGTAACTTCCTTTAACCTTCATAAAGAAATTGTTAGCAATAATGTAAGTGTGACACGAAATAAAAACATTCAAAAGGAAAGCAAGATTGTCAGTGTACCCGAGGTTTTGTGTTGATGTCAAAGGTTTCAAAGCCAAGGTATGGAATTAAGAAGGAGAATCTAAGACAGTGGGGAAACATTATGTTGCATAACATTAGTACTGACTTCTGAAGCAATGATTGATTTCTTGTACAGCAAGAGCAAGATCTTTTTTTTTCTCCAGAAAACTGAAAGGATTCTGCTTAAAAGAGACAGCAAGCTTTTGTGAATTAAGTATGATAGTGTTTCTGCATCAGCCATAAAAGAATGTAAGCTGAAGTACAGAGACCTGAAGATTAAACTCTATTACCCACATCTCTGATCTAAGCTAGAGGAAAAAATCATATTCAGCATCCTTGGAGACTAGATTCTGAATAAACATACTCAAAAATGAACACAGAACCTATACTCCTGAAATGAAGTGATTACCTCTGAAAATTTGTTCTTCCCAGTACACATGCTGTATTGGTTCCAGAGAGTCACAACCCAGACATACCTGCTTCTTGCTTCCTGTGCTTGCCATTCAGGTAGAACATTCTTTTTGCCGGCAAGCACTGCTCAATTTTTCACAGATTCATTAAATTTCTTATTCTATTTGCACACAGATATTCATCACATGCCCCTCTCTATCAGCTCAGAGAGAAACTTTATTTCATTCACATTTAAATATGTTGGGGTTTGGATATTTTGAGGCAATTACAGTCTGCCTTAATGAGAAAAACGTTGCCAAAACGCTAAAATCATGAATGACATGTGCTACACTGTCAAACCCATTAAGGCAGGGAAGTTGCATATGCTTTTGTTTCCAGTACTGGATAGGATCGTCTTTAAACTGATGTTCTGTTCCCAGTGCAGGTTAGCTCATTATCAGCAGAGCTATGGAAAGGTAACTTCTAATGATTAATTCCTTCACCTCCAAATTGCTCTGGAAGTTGATCCGCATGAGATCTTTTTCGGACACATGTGATTGGGATCATTAGTCTGGTCATTAAATCACAGGAGAGAATCTGGCAGCACAGATTCTGGTCTCAACTCCACTGCTGAGCTGCTTTGTTGAATGCAAGCTAGTCTCAATTTTTCCAAATGTCTGCTCGGATTGGAAGATTAGCTTTTGTTTTCAAGACAAGCTGAGGGAAAATCCACAAAGGGAGTTGGACCATGCAGGAGAGCAAAAGTGAGTTGGTGGGTGCCCACAAAGATCGAGCTCGCACTTAGCAGTGGCTGGCACAGGAGGCACTGACCGCTGCCTGTGCACACCACAGACTGACGAAAGCCACCATGTCTGTGCAAAGAGCTCACCTATCCCCACCATACCATCACTGCCTTCCCAGTGTTGATCTGAGTGAGGATCAGGACAGCTGTGGGGTGGACAGCTTCAATACTCAAGGTAGTGAAAGGTGTGGTGAATTGTTTAAGGCAATGATCATGGCTGAAACCAAGGTGTGCTTTCTTATTCTTAATTTCTTCTCCTGGCAATCATAGTTTTAATGCAGAGTGATTTGCTGATCTGGATCATCATCCATCATCGCAGATTCTTGCACCAGCACTGGAAAGCGTTGGGACGGCGGTGTGAACGAGATGCTAGAGATGGACGATACTGGTAGTTTATGCTGAATTGTTTTGTCTCCTTTCTGCTTATGGAAGTGTTCAGAAGAACAGCATTCTGTACAGTGTCCCTGAAGGAAAGATGACTGGGTGATGATGATTATTACTGTCAGTCTTTATATAGCTTCACTTCCTTTCACTTTGCAACACAAACATTCTCTCTAGGGATTTAATGCTTAAGTGTTTAAGCACCAAATCCTGTTGACAAGACCCGTGCTCGAAAATTCACATTCAAAAGCATTACTCTTTGTGTTGCTGAATCCACTTATCTGTTTATGAAACATGACTGACATTTATCTATACGGAATTTATCTCTACTTTCTTTGCCCAGTTGTCTGGAAAAAGCAATGAGGAGGCTGCCTGCTGATAGCACATGGCATACTTTTAATGTTAGGACCTATGTGTCTGGGATAAGGTTTCTGGAGTTCCCAGCTCACACTCAGAGGCTGACCTGAACATATTGAGCTAGATCAGCCCCTGAAAATGCTGCCTGGGTACACATTGAACATATGCTTTAATGGATGTAGGATCAGGCTTTCATTAGTAAAGTTCAAGGATCAGTTAATCCATGGGGTTTCCCTGCCTCTGCTTTTTGATTATACTCATGGGCCCCACTAGGGCCTATAGTTAACAGCAAAAAAAAAGTGAAAGCAGAGAGGGACAGATGTGTTGCAAAGGGGGGGTATCACTTCCCTAGCAAGGTCTGGAACTGAGACTGAGTTTCCTATAGCTTCAGAATTTCCTGTAGCTTCAGTCTCCAGCATCATTTGGTTACGCTCAGCACATCTTTTGGGAAGGGGAACTTTGCAGGGATGTTGCCCTGCAGGGTGCACAGCTCTATGGGGAGCCAGACATGGTGCACAAGGCTGGTCGCAGACTGCTGGGACCTGCTGGTGGTGACTCTCTGCAATGAACACCTTCCCTATGAAATGGGTGCTGTGTCCTGAATATTTCTTAGCTTTAGAGCTTCTGGGTCAAAAGTGATGTAAACATAGTGAAATCACTTAAAAGAAGCCTGCAGAGCTTGCCTTCCTCTCTGTTCCCAGAGAACTCCCAAAGGATGTGCCTAAAAATCCGCCCCCTTGTCCCACAAGTATTTTGCTACCGTGAGTCTACACATTGAGGGACACGGTAAGGCCAGGACTGGTCCCTGTGCCAGATCATAAGGTACTCCAGAGACGGTATGGTCTCCTTCTACCTAGTGCAGGCGCGTATTTACTTGGTGCTGCAGAACAGTTTCTGCCAGCACACTCATAACCTTCCCCAAATGACATGTCAGAAAAAGTCCCCTCAGTGTACTCTGGGGAGGATTTCAGAATGCCTTTAATTGTCTCTCAGTGCAGCACATCCATACTGTGTCTCAGGGGACTGCTGGATCACCATGAGGTCTCTCTCACCCTCCTGCGGCAGCTCTATTCAGTCTTGATGGGCCCAACTACAAGAGAATTACAAGGATTTAATTTATCTTCCCCTCAAATAAGCTTTTGTTCCTTTTTTTTTGTCAGGTTAATCTAGAACCTAGCAACTCAAGAGCCCAGTTGTACAGTTAAATTCTTACAGAAATATTCACACCATCATTTTTCTGGGCTGTGTTAGGACCAAGTGTGTAGGTGACACTCAAGGGACCAAGCTGGAGGTCTCAAGTAATCTAAGGTGTGAATTAACCCTTACAGGACTAGGTTTGTGAATGTGGTAGAAGCTGTATTAACTTCTTTTTAATTTAAGTTCGCAGTGGCCTGTGTATCAGAGTTAGCTATACTGGGAAAGTTTCTGAAGACCTCACCCCTCAACATTTCTTATGCTACCGACAATACCTTTTACACATAACGAACCATCAACCCCTTACCATCTTCTGGACTGGAAGTGGTAGGAGAGTGCTCTGGACTCCTTATGACCATCTTTGCTGGAAGAGTGTACTGAGTACCAAAGCACAGCGGGAGACGGAGAACAGCAGTCTCAAGCAGCATCCAAAGCAAAGTGATGTTTGTGAGCATGTGGCTTGTGTCTCACCCTGAGTGCATAGTGCAGCTATTCAAGAGCTGTCTATGAACCTCAAAGCACAGGAATGCTCACACTAACAAAGCCACAGAGCAAAACCCACGTTTGAAGCTGCCGCAGCTTCCTCCATGACATAGTTTTCCAGTATGTCAAACCTCTTGGCATGTAAATGAGACATAAGCCACTCACAACAGGGCTGTTTTGCACATCTTCAGTGCTGGGAGCAGTGTGCCCTCGGCTAGAGATGAGGATGCAGCAAAATCAGTTCATTACCAGACTGCATTGTACTCACAGGATGCACAAGGATTGACAAGTGACAAGCAACACACAAAGATGTGCATCGAGTGCCAGCTCCGGGCCTCCATCCAAAGTGGCTTTTCTCAAGGAAAAGTACAGCACATCCAGTATCACCTCGCTGGCTAAATTCGCTCCTTTCTCCTCACAATATTTCAGAGATATTCAGGGCCGCAGCTGCGGAGAAGTCTTGCCTTTTTGGCAAGCGTGCAGGATGACCGAGCATATAAAATGAGCTTTCTAAGCTTAATTGATAATGACAACAAGTCTAAGGCAATCACATATAAAATTCTCTTTTCTCTCAGATGTTGCTGGACGAGTGCTGGCACAGCCGCCTTCCCTCACAAACATTTCAGATACTGTTTCTTACATTTTGGCTAGAGCGTTCAGTAAGACTTGGAATAAGACCAAGATTTATCATGGGCCTGGGTTACTTTTTTTCCCTCCACTTTTTTATCCTCATTCTTCTCAGACAAAACACTGCTTGATTCACTTAAAAAAAAATCATCCTCTAACCCTGTTCTCACTTTCAGTTCTCACTGAGGGTTTGGGGTGAGGTCAGGAATGCTCTGAAGCAGCACCTTTGCAGACAGCATGTTAATGACACACAGGTCAGATTCATTTCACTTACACTTTGGCTAATGGACTTTTTACAGAGTCCATACACATACACACGCAGTTTTCTGTGACTCCATAAATAAAATGTCCTCCAAGCACAAGGTTGTACCTTTATGGGACTTTTATGAAGTGGCATTGTTCAGTGAACTTTATGTAAGTACGTGTCAACATTATGTCTGGGCCAGAGTGCTAAAGCTAGGGTCTGGAAATGAAGGCTTCCAAACATCAGAAGTATTCATCAGCGGGGTTCTGAAGCAGGCACTTCACAGACAGGGGAAGCACACAAGGGGGGGTGTTGGGGTTGGGATGGAACTGGAACACAGTCTTGACCCAAACCCAAATACTTTTAAGTCTGAATGGGTGTTTGGATCCAAAGTTTTGGTTTAGTGCATTACTGAAACGTGAAAGCTCTCCATGGAAGAGAAATTTGACTCTGAACTTTCCTCACATATGTGGAGTGTCCTGATCTGTGGCTCAATTCAGGTTCATGCCTAGGTGAAACATCTCTGCTTCTCAGTAACCTACAGTCTGTGGTACAAACAGCTTTTCCTTCCACCCTCTTCCCACTGTGGTTTGACCTGCTGCAATCTCTGTTTCTTCTCTCCCAGCCATACCAGTCTACCCAAGAATATCATCAAACAGGCTCCCTGCATCTCCACTGAGTCCCAAAAGGAAATTCTTGTATGAAGGCTCAGGTGGGCAGTGATGATATACCTACCAAACATGACCACCTTGCAACAAGACGTCCACATTAGCTGCAGCCCAGCCAGCCCATGCAGCACTAAGGAGGAACCTGGATTGTAAAATATCCAGGACCCTCAGGAGGAGTTTGGCAGTTAAAAGCCATGACACTGTAGCTTCCCTCATTAAAGATACATGTCTCAGTAATGCAGAGGAAAAGATAGGAAATAGCAGAGTTTGAAAGGTGGTCCCAGAGAAGATTTAAGGTCACATTTCCAGCTATACGCCTTTCACAGAGAAATAATCTTACCACACAAAGGGGAAAAAAAAACCATAAATGAGATTTAGGCTGTTCATTTGCAGAGAAACTGGAAACCTAATCTCAGCTGTCTCTTTCTCTCATGAGCTCTCCCAAGTATGACCATTTTATCCACAAAGGCAGTTTGTTGAAAATCCCCATGTATCATCCATGCCTGTGTCTCTTCTATTCAGAGATAAATAAGAATATAATGTTGATGACTCTCTCTTTTCCTCAATTCCCTGGTTTCCCTGTCAGAACGAACAGCTAGGGCTGAGACACCATCCCAAAGTCATCAACTGCTCGACTCAGCTGAAAACTGCGCATAGCTTTCCGCTGCAGCATATCACTCATTGCCTGACTCACTAAAAATAGGTTGAATTTCTTTTCTCCACTGAAACCTGTACAAAGGAGCCAAAGCCTTGGCAAATCTGTATCAGAGGAGCTATGGCTTTTTATGACCATGACCTTAAGTGACCATGTTAATTTACTCTTCTTCCTGGCTCCATGCCAAATCCCACTTGCATGATCCACACAATGAATCCAAGTTGTCCAAAGCAGACGAGAGGGATTTCAGATCGCTGCTGTGTAATTAAGCTCAGTAAATGACAGCACTCTTCAGCAGTAAATGTAGTGTTGTTGAGGCTGAAGGAGGATTGAGGAGTCATGGGAAAAGGAGAGGAGAGGAGAGGAGNNNGAGGAGAGGAGAGGAGAGGAGAGGAGAGGAGAGGAGAGGACACAGAAACTGCTGCCATAGGTGCAGGACTTTTTTTCCCTGGATTGAGAGCAACAAGCAAAGCAGGGACATCTGCTCAGTGTTACTCAGGTGCACCTCTACCTTCTCCTTTTCTGCCCGATATATTTTAGTGCATAAGCACAGATGTAATAGCTGACTGCAGGCCAGGACTATGTCCCATGGTTCTCATCTGAACTATGGAGGCTGGGAGGCAAGGCCTGACAGGACTGTGAAAGCATGGAGACAGCGAGGTACCTGGCTGACCTCATGGGAAGATACAAGCTTTTTCCACTGCTGGGTGACCTGTTAGAACAGCCTGCTCCTCCAGTCTGCCAGGCCAAAGCCAGATGTCCTTCTCCTGCACAGTGGATTGCATATCCATCACCCAGCCCCAGGGCAGGGAGTAAGTGCCATCAGTTCCTAAGAGCAGGGAAGAGGGATTGTGCTCTATGCTTCAACAGCATGATTGACAAATCTTTGCTGAGGAGACGCACAAGTTAGCTGTGCCTTTCAAACACAGTCACCTGGAAGCTTCACACCGAACTCGAAGGGGACATGTGTTACCCTTAAGTGCCTACTCATGCACTTTTTCTGACAACTTGACTGGGGGACAGGTTGTGTGCAGCACCTGACCCCCAGCAGGTTACCAACAAGGATCCGGTGATGTTTCTAGTCGGCACAAGTCTGAGTAGGATTAAGCTTCAGAGTCACAGCTTTGGTTTGACCAGTCTCCTTGGAGCCATGGGAAACCAGACTGAGCAGAGGAAAATATAAATGCATTTAAAATGACTGCTATGCAAAATGGAAACATGGAAGTTTTATTTTACATTTATTTGTAAATTAAGCTCTTCTGTAATAAATTAAGCTTGTACAACTTGCCCCAAATCCCACAGGTCCTAGAGACAATCACACTGTAAAGTTTGACACAGTAAAGTGTCAAACTGAGGCCTGTGTAGTTCCTCTACAATGTATCTGTGGAAGTTCTGCCTTCCTTCCTTCCTTCCTTCCTTCCTTCCTTCCTTCCTTCCTTCCCTATTTCTTTCCTCAAGCCAATTTTCCTCTCTTGAGTCTGCTCTTCTTTTCCCATTTTCTTCCTCCTTATGTAACACCTGTGCTGGTAAAAATAATGTTCTGACCTTTCCACAGCTCCAAAAGGAATTATTTAATCAAAATATTGTAAAAATTGTTAATGTAAACAGGAAGAGAAGCTTTTAATTAGACATAGGAGAAAAAGCAGATTAGCCGCAGGATCTCTTGTGTGGAGATCATCGGGCCATTACAGCAGCTATCTTCCTGATGTCTGCATGGACTGAAGCCAGCTACTTTTTGCTCCTGCTGAAGAATCAGGTTAATCAAAATGATGACAGCCAAATGGACAGAGAGCAGGATTCATCCAGGCCTCTTTGTCTAAACTCCAGATGGAATTAGGAAGTTAAAGCACAGACAGCATGTTCAGGATGGCCAGGCCCTCATGTGACAAGCCCTGTCTAAAAATCATTCCCATTAATTTGCAACTGTCAATCACCTCAGCATTCTGCTCCAAAACAATGGCTGGCTCCGGATCACAGCTTCTCCCCATCTCCTCACACCAGCACAGTGGAGAATTAAGGATTTTTTTTTTTCTTGATTAGTTAAGTCTTCTTGCTGCAGCGCAACTGGCTTGGTACAAGAAAGTAAGCTTCTTGAAGGCCAGGGGACACTTCACATGGATCCCGCCCCCTAATAAAGAACTAAACCAATTTAATATATTACATTAGGCGTCTGCATTTGGTCTTTGTGAATAGCTGATTTTTCATCTTGGCAACCAAATAAAAAATAACCAAACCAGGAGAGGGAGGGTGAAAATTGGTCTGAAGTTAAATGAAAAGCAATGGAAAAAAACCCCCAAGAATTGCCACCCCACTAGAGAAGGAGACAGGAGTGAAATAGGCATCCCTATTTCACCCAGCAGCTCATGGACTGTTCCTCTCACCCAGGATGACCTTACCCGTAGAAGGGCTGAATGTGGGTTACAGTCGCTGCCTCAGTGATTATGAGAAGCATCACAAGGAGAAAATGAGAACATTTTCCGTCTATGGACAGAAAGCAGCTGTCTGTAACCTGCTACTTTCTGTACTTTCTTGGACAGAAGGTAGGGGATGCATTCAAAATCAAACAAGTAAAGGAGGGAATAATGTGTGGTCTCATTCTGGTTTTAGAGAGTGCCACAACGATGATGAGACAGGGAAGATACGAGATGACAGCAAGTCCTTCTGTAGTTTTTTATCTTGATCATCAGTATCCCCTGGAAGAAAACAGTACAGAAAATTTGTCCCAAATGCCTGAATATCTGAAGGCACATGTACTGTTACCAACAAAAATCATCTCTTGTTCGTATTGTGCTGGTTTTGGATGTCGTAGAGTTAATTTTCCTCATAGTAGCTAGTACGGGGCTATGGTTTGGATTTGTGCTGAAAATAGTGTTGATAATACAGGGATGTTTTTGTTATTGTTGAGCAGTGCTTACACAGAGCAGAGGCCTTTGCTGCTTCTCACACTACCCTACCAGCGAGGAGGCTGGGGGTGCACAAGGAGTTGGGAGGGGAAACAGTAGGGACAGCTGACCCCACCTGACCAAAGGGCTATCCCATATCATATGATGTCATGCTCAGCATATAAGGGGCTGGGGGAAGAGGAAGGAAGGGGGGGATGTTCAGAGTGGTGGTGTTTGCCTTCCCAAGTAACCGTTATGAGTGCTGGAGCCCTGCTTTCCTGGAGATGGCTGAACACCTGCCTGCCCTTGGGGAGTGGTGAATTAATTCCTTGTTTTCCTATGCTTGTGTGAGTGGCTTTTGCTTTACCTATTAAACTGTCTTTATCTCAATCCACAGGTTTTTGCACTTTTACTCTTCTGATTCTCTCCCCCATCCCACTGGGAGAAAGGTGAACAAGGGGCTGCGTGGGGCTTAGTTGCCGGCTGGGGCAAACCCACAACATATGTAAATTTAATGACAATTAAACTTGTATTAGATTTCCTATGCAGATAATTCAGATTTGGTTTTTGCAGCATACATTACCAGTATATTGAATCTAATGCAGGACTCAGGCATATTCGTGAAATCAAATCTCATTAATTTAAGATATACAGTTATCTAAAGAACACAGGAGGATACAAGAGAAATTTTGAAAAGTTGGGATATTATTTGAAAGGACAACCTCTTTTTTTTAGAGTCCTAAAACAGTATTTTAAGAGGAAAAAACAGTCAAACCTAATATATCAAATTGAATTTAAATGAATTTTTTATTGTTTGGGGTTTTTTTAAATCTGAAGAGTTTCTATTTTGGTTCTACCTGAACAGTCCAATTATTCAGTCCAGCAACCAAATTGAAACCCCTTGTTCTCCCTAGTTTTTAATACAATTCAGTCTAATTTGTTGCCTGAGATTGCTTTCCTGAGTATATTACTGCTCTGTTTGGGTGACCCAGCCTGAAGACACAAAGCTGGAGTCAGTAGCCATTCCTCTTCCCAGACTCAGGCTAAGTCATTGTCCTGCACATGCTTTCCTTTTTCTGTTTGCCTGCCTAAAGACAGATATGTACAATATCCAACACATGTATGATACAGTGATGATATCATGTGCTATTTTAAAGAACCATACAGCAAATATTATCTGTTGCACACCACATGAAATGTGTAACTCGTAGATCTGTGTTTTCCCCTGTTAATTAGAGTTGACCTTAAAGTTTGGTGCCATAGGAAGGGGAAGAAACTGTTAGCTACATGAGACTTAATACAAAAGTGGATCTTTTGCTAAGAGTACAAGAGAAAAGATGGGAAATAAAGCAGATGAAAAAAGAAGGATGAGGGGGCTGAAAAATTACATTACTTCGCTCCTGGGGAATGGAGCTTTTGAAAATGAATGCAGTCATTAACCATCTGGCTTACTAAATAGTTAGCAGAAAGTTCCTCTGAAAGGGCTGGCTTTACATTCATAACTGCAGTTTATTGGTCCATTGGCACTAGCATGCCTAAACACAAGGGAAAGTCAATACTGTATCATAACATCGCCTAGCTAACACCTGGAATATATTCTCTGGAGTGAAAACAGCAGGGAACTGACCAGAAATAACCTCTCTCATATTATTCCTTCAATTAGACCAAAACAAGTTTCCCTTTGAAAACTTAATAATAAACACTGCAGGTCATTCACTTGTTTGGAGCCCCTTTGGGAAAGCTGAGCAGATGGGTCCCCTTATCTAGCCCCCTCGCTGTCACAGAGACAACAGCCGCAAATCAGGACAGATATTGATTTTAATTGGAACCAACAGCATCTACATACCGTCTTAATATCCACATCTTCCTGGAAAAAAAATACATCTCTTTAAAAGATCGGTTTGTTTTGTCCTGTCAGGTTGATTAGACAGAATGAGGTAATTCTTTGCAAGATGAACAATTATGCCATTTTTCAGGTTCACTGCTTAAGTAGATACACACAGCAAATCCCTAGGCAAACCCGAGGTCCATTTCAGAGCCTTTGTACATACAAGCAGCACAGATTAAAACATTGTTCATCCAAACTGAGGCAGTTATATTCTCATTATCAAACAGATTTGAGGTGTCGTCAGGGTCTCTTCAGTGGTTTTCACTGAGGCGTAAGTATTCCTTAGCCGTGGAGAGAACTAACAACACAAAGTGAACATCTACTTAAAATCAAATTATCTGGGGCATTTTCACCACCCCCAGGGTAAAAGTAGTTCTCCTCAAAAATCTTGTAAATTTATCAAGCCCACTATTCCCTGAAGAACCTCAGATGCATTGCTATTTGCTTTTAACAGCTCTTCCCTCCCCCTACACTCCCCCCCTCCATGCAAATCTCTTTCCATACGGCATGTTAATTCCCGCGAGGGAGGTGAGATGAACAGGTGCCATGGTTCTTGACTTAATTGCTGCGAAAAGTAGAGCACTAATAACGAGCTGTTCAGTAGAGGCAGTTTCCATCCTGGCAAAGGAGCTGTGCCAATCTGGGGGCCGTCAGCCAGGCAGCGGCACTGTCAGCCAGCCGGCTGCTGAGACTGCAGGGGCGGGCAGATTGCGGTCTCGGCAGTGGGCCAGCCCAAGTAGAACTTGCAGGGCTGTCGTCGTCATCTGCATTAGTGCTGTCCTTCCACAGCCGCAAAAAACATCACCTTCCCTCACACTGGGAACCATAAGAAATAGCTTTAGCACTAAGGGAGTCGTCTCAGGCCACCTCTCTGGACCCTGCAAGCGGTAGCACAGAGAGGACCGGAGCCCTGCCCATGCTTATTACTATGGAGGACTTAGCAGGGAGCAAATTAGATTGGTGATTAGATGTTGTGTTAGGAGGCTGGGGTGCAAATGGAGGCATCGCCCAAAGCTTTTGTTACCCCCTTCACTGTGGGGCAAAGTGTGGCCACACCAGGCTGGAGGCAATGTAAAACCAGTTTCTACCCTGTCTCAGCATACTCCATGCATCTATGGTCACATCTGGGCCATTTTGTGGATATACCCCAGGGAAGGGCATTCACAGGGAGCCCAGTCACGGACATCTCTGTGCTCCATACCCACTAGCTTATGGAGCCATACTGCAGAAGTAGGAGGGTGCATGCCGCACTTCCCCAAAGGGAAGCGGTCCCTCCCAGCGACAGGAGAAACTGTCTCTCCGTGAGGAGCATCCTTACTTGGCAGCATAATAGCCTCTCAAGGGAAATGGTATAACCCATGGCTCAAATCATTTAAAACTAGATTGTAGCAAGTGCTAGCAGATGTAGAGGAGATAACAATCATGCGGGAGGTGTGGAGAGGTGGGGGGAATGACTACTGTCCATCTCTGACATCTGTGCTTCCGTGATTGATGAAATCCCCAGCAACAGCTGCCCTTTTGGCTAAGACTCAACAAATCTAAGGGTTATTAGAGCTTTTTGCAGGGCTGAAGGGGAATGTGGAGATGCAATGGGTCTCATATCTTGAAAATTGCATAGCACGCTCAGATCACTTCTCCTCTTTGCTACCTGATATGCCTTTTAATTTCCCCTTGTGCCACTCATCTCCAATCCCCCTGCCAGACTGCCTTGTGAGTTTGGCAAGCTTTGTTTCTTCAAGTGCTTGCTTACCCTGCATGCAGGTTTTCCCAAGCTCTCAGTGCTTCTGTTAAAAGCCCCCCTGGAGATAAACTACAAGACTAACACTAATTACCATAATAATTTGTTAGAGCATTGCTTTGATCTTTTCTCACCTACCAAGTCAATCCTGTTCTACTCCATCTCCAGAAGTGTTAGATGTGATTACATAACTAATTAACACAAGAGATTGAATTCTAAAGAATGTATGACAGTAATTCAGATAAAAGTTTTGATCTCTTGATAAACAAGGAAGCAGGCAAACTTATCACTTCCCAGGAGACTCATAGCAAGCCAGTTATTGCCAGAAATCTAATATATTACATGAATGCCTTAGAACAGCACTGCTAAGCCAGCAAGATGTACTGTTCCCCCAACGGTTCCTGTAGAAAAAAAACAAACATTACTTTTTAAAAACTCACAATCTTGAAATAGTCATATTTTATCCTTGCACAATTCACATATAAGATATTTCTCTTTGATCAGGAAAACCTCAAACTTTTTCAGAGGTTTTATCTTCTTTCACGATCAATTTCAGTTTGATTTCTACCTCAGAATAAGACAGTTTTGATTGTTTTCAGATTCCTTGGTATGTCATCACTATTTCATTTCATAGGATACCTGGCAGGTTATACAGATGACCTCTCACTGTATTCCTTTGAATAAATAAGAAAGAGAAGAGGGGCAGAGAGATCACTTATCATACTTTACAACTAGGTCAACTTAAAGAACTCCTTCTAAAACATGTTAACTAGGACTTAGGAAACAGAATCAGAGCCCATTGAATTTATGCACTGGCTTTAGAGATTTTGACAACAAACCACCAAAGGTAAAAATGGAACAGGAAAACCGATGAGTGCCTGGGAGCATCAGGAACTACATAGCTGGGATTATTAAAGCAGGAAGATTCTCTGCATGGCTGCTTCATGTTGTCACCTGCAATATCTTTGATGTCAGAAGCTTTTGTTGGATGTTTGAAGCCTGTGAGAAGCTATTGATTCAGCATAATTAAAAGACAGTGCTATTAATAAGATTTTCTCTTTAGATTTTGTACACCTAGTATTTTGCAGTCAAGGTTCCTACTAGACTACAGAGAATTTTCCAGGACAGATATAGCTGGTATTAGATAGTTAGGGAAACTGTTAAAAAAGAGCTCTGACCACTACATTCTACTCACCATATTATACACTATGACACTTGAAGTGCAACATTAAAATATTGCTCCAGGAAACGTATAGTTCCTGAGTCAGCAGTGTATTCCATACAGCCAGAGATGGGGGTGCCCACACAAAGGGCGCACAGCACAGCTCTTCTTTCCTGTCAGTTCCAGCACATGCTAGTGACAGGACAAGGGGAAAAGGTCTGAAATTGCGTCAAGGGACGTTTAGATTAGATATTAGGAAAAATTTCTTTACTGGAAGTTTCTTTACTGAAAGTGTTAGATGCTGGAACAGGCTACCCAGGGAGGTGGTTGAGTCACCATCCCTGTAGGTGTTTTAAAAGAAGAGTAGATGTTGTGCTTGGTGACACAGTCTAGTGTTGGACATAGTAAGGCTGGATAGATGGTCGGACTTGATGATTTTGAAGGTCTTTTCCAACCAAAACCATTCTATGATTCTGATTCTATGATTTTTCACACTGCTTAGTGTAAAGGAGTGGTTTGCATGCTGTGGCTACTAGCAAGTTTTGCTTCTGCTCAGGATTTGGAAAGTTGAGTAGACATTTGGCATGGTTCACGTGCCCAACAGAGACATGTACAGGATCGATTTTCAGTAGGAACTAGAGCTCACAAATGATGCTGAGGGAAGGAAGGGGCCTGTGGATGGGGATGTTAGAAAACTTGTCTCCAGGAAATGTTTGCAATTGACTTCTGGTTTTATTTCCTGCTCTCTCTTTCTACCTCCACCTTCTTGTCTTCTCTCCCCTTCTTTCCTCTCCCTTCCCAAAAGCAGTGCATGCGTGTGTGTGTTCTTGGGCCAAACTGATAGGTTTGATTTTGATCAAAGTCCTGAACTATGAAATGAAGGAATTCACACAGAAAGGTTCTAAACAGATTTCAAATATTCCTGTTGTATCTCATTCCTTTTTTACTACAAAAAAGAAGAGGAAAAAACAAGGAAAAAGAAAAGATAAATCCATGATTTTTTGAAAGAGGAAATATCTTGTGTTTCTGTCATGAGAGAGACATAATTAAAACCTGAAAAATTTTTCAAGCTTCTCTCCCCATCCTTGGTACCAGCCTTAGCATGCCATGCTACTTCAGGAGCTTCTTGTATGACAATTTGCATAGGAGCAGAGCAATATATCATCAGACCTGACTCATGACCATTGCATTCATCCAAATGGCCGAGTCTACAGATCATTTCAGGGCTCACTAACATTACAGTATTAAGCATGCAGAGTGTGATTTATTAATCTGAGGTTTGTTTAAATAAATAGACTTTGCAAACTCCCATGTGCAGACAAATGTCTCCGTGTATGGACTTTACTGTATGGTGACCTGTGCAGCTGAGAAAGAGTTCTTACCCATTCAGCAAAACAGCTGATGTATTTCCTCCTGTTGCTCCTTTACCAACGAAAAGTACCAATATAAAGCTATGCCCTATTAATGTTATACAAATTTACATTTCCTCAGCAATGGCATAATCTCTTATATATACTTTTGCAGGCTTACTGCCAGGTCATTTCCTAGTACTTCAGTTCAGTTACTGGGTTAAAATATAGTTCCGTGTCACTGATATAAAAAAGAATAACGCTCATTAACGATACACTTGAGTTTAGGTAGAGTCCTGAGAAAAAGAATAGACCTCCTGTGTGTGGGCAACTTCATTACCACTGCTTGCAGCAAATTTGAATTTGACCTTCTGATCTTTGCAGGGCTATAATGCAATTTAATTCAGTCACTTCAGATTTCATTTGAGGTACCTTTCACTGAAAAAGGAATTTAGTTTCATGTGTGCTTGAGTTAAAGCTGCCAAGACAAAATCAGGCAAATGTTCCTCTCATTTATTCCAGTTCAACTTTAACAGAACCCATCAGCATAAGCAAGAGGAGAATTTTGTCCATTGTCTCCCCATATGACTATGTGTATCTCATTCTTAATGACTGGAATAAGAAGGAAACTGAAAGAAAGTATAGAAAATTGGTCCCCCGGGTCATTTTTAACGATCTACAAAAATAAAGGCTCTGTCAGCTCTTTCTCAATTCTAACCTGATTGAATGCTGATGTTTTTGGAGGAAGAAAGGTGAACCTGATCTATTGCACACACTCTGAGGTGAACACTGAGATAATGATACACAAGAAACTGTGCTGCCTGTTAGAGAGGCGTTTTTCTCAGTAATATTTTTCCTCATTTGTTTCATTAGAACTGCCAAAACATGGCTATCATTTGAGAAGTGAATGAAAAAAAGTCCCCCTCATCCTACAAACATACTTTTCCTTTGTCTGGCTACTTTGGGACACCAGGGAGTTAGTTTGCAGGCAAGGCCAAATCCTAGTTTCCCCGGGAAGGAGAAAGTTGACATCAGTGAATGTTTAGTGAGAGTACTGACTGCAGATTTGATCTTCTGGTAAACCCTGAAGAATTACAGAGCAGCAGTCCCTTTAAAATCAACTCAGCATTACTTTACCAGCTAAATATTAACTCTAAAGCTTGTTGTAGGATGCAGTCACCCATACAGTCTAGTTCACCTGAGCATGTCTTTATCTCTATTCTTTGCAAGTATTTTAGGCTATCCTAGTGTATTCTGGGTTCCTTGTATGATCAAGGAAGAGAAACAGAGATTTATACACCTCTCAATTTAAGAATTGGTTGCCATCTGAATCACCTTTCTAGGTTTGATCTTATATGGTTAATAGAAGAAAAGGAGATTCATCAGGTAACTCGGGGTTTCCCTATCCTCCTCTGTCCTCTGGAACCACTGGCTTCCAGTTAAGAAATATTTATCAGCCTGCCAAAGTCAGTTAGACTTGTATGCCTGTAGTTAAGCATGTATGCCTGTTCTCAGGCCTGTTCTTCTCTTTGCACTATGATACAAATGATTGAAAGCCTTCCAGAGGCTTCCTACTCTATCAGTTGTATTCTCTTGCTTATCTTTAGAGAGCCTAACATGAAAAGACCTAAGCCTAAATGCTTTTTCAAGCATTTTGTTCTCTCTCTTACCTTTACAGATGTAGACTGCATTCTACTTCTGGTGGTCAATGCCATTTCTGAGGGGAATGCAAAATGTTCCTCCATGAACTCTGGCATGTATGTGAATGTGTGAAAGGACCGGACTCTGTCATATTGCAGTCCCTGAAGCCTGAGATTTATTTTATCATCTAATTCTTAGATTGGATGAGTAAAAATGCCATGAGTGTTCATTTAGTCATGTTACCTTCTGGCATATTTCCTTCTCCTACTGTTCTTCTAATCTTTGGAATGAAATAGAAGTGCAGAAAATAACTCTCTGCATTTTATTACAGGGAATAATTTACTTGATCAGAGAGTTGAAAATTTGCTTCCTGGTAAGATACATTTTTATGCTTTTTAAAAATAAATAGTGAGACTTTTCAGATGAATTATTTTATCCTGGAGGAGAAATATATATGAAAGTAGGATATTGTGTAGGTCTGTGTTGGTGTGTGTGGTTATGGGTAATTCATTAAAAACATATTCTTCATCCTGCCTACTCCTGGAAATGTGAAAGGTTAGCCTTTTAGTGTTGCCACCTGTGAGATCAGGGATCGCTAGTTCCTTCTTCCTCCCAAGGACCCACAGTGCTCATTCTTGCTATAATGAAGAAGTTGATTGATGGATGTCACCCTCCATGCTGTTGACATCCTTATCTCCCCCTGCTTTATGCAACAGACATGACCTCCTTGAGCCAGATGGTTTCTGAGTGCTGCATCTACTGCTCACTTCCACCACCCCCTCAGCATGCTCACCTTCAGCACACATGCCCATTGGCAGCAACCTGTATGTCTGTCTGTCAGTGGCTCTGTAATGAGACCAATTTATTAGGTTACATAATCCTGCCTCTTTGGGGAAGGGGAAAAAATCGCACAGCACACTAGAAGAAATCTATCCTTGCTTTTATTTCTCAGGACTGTGGGAGGTAATTTCTTTTTATTATAAAAAAAAAAAAAGAAAAAAGTAGAGGTAGGTTGGCATGCTTGAAATTAGTTCACTTTGGAGCAATCTTGCAATATTTTCTTACTGCTATGGTTTACTCGTTTGCTACATCAGAAGGGGGTCTGACTCCAAATGCCAGACGCAGACTCCTCTGGGCTTTGTAAAAGGTCAGACCCAACCCAACTGTGTCATTGTTTTCTTGATACAGTTGCACTGCAAGTCATTGTATCAGCCATTGCTGTTTCCTCTAAAAAGCATACCAATTTGTTATGCTGAAGAACTCTGTTGCTTCTTTTCATATTTCATTACTGGATATACTCAAGAAAAGAACAACCTAGAGAAATCTTCATTGTGATGCATGTTTTACACATAGAATCACAACCTTTGGGATGTAGTGAAAATGCAGTGCTAGAGGCTTGGATGTGACATGAACAGAGAACGAGGACAGCAAGCTAGCTTCTTTGTATACCAACCACTTTATACAAGATGGTCAGCCTGCATAGCTAGGTTGTGCTCAAATAATTTGCAATGTAAGTAGCCAAGATGGGAAAAAAAAAGACAATAAGGAATATTCAGGTAAATATTTCGGGGAAAACGTTTGCCACTGTAGACAGAGAAAGGATATCTAAAGGGATAATTCAGACAGTAGGTGGAATTACCTTTTAGAAGTGCCCAATGCTAAGGCAGATCAACCCAGACCAAGAGGACTGCTATCTTTCTATAGGAAAAAACCCTAAATATATTATATGTAAAAATAATAATCAAAACACAATTTAGAAACACAATTAAATTTGGGGTTCATTTGTACTCAAAGGAAAAAAAATTGATAAAGGCCATAACTCTTTAAAAATATTTGAAAATATATTTTTAAAAAATCCTGAAGCTCACGTCTCAGAAAAGAAACCTTTCTAGCAATACCTAGTTGAAAACTATCAAAAGGAAAAAAAAATACTGTGCGTTTTATGTAATAGATATTAAGCACCCAATGGTCTGTTCAAGAGGTACCTCTCCTGACTAAATGAAATGAGCTAGAAATTATTCCCTATCCAGATGCTATAACAAAGTGCTTTCAAACTTCCTATTGGTAGCAGTCTTTTGTTATTCCTGCTGACTCCTGAACTGTGCCTGGGAACTTTTTGGAAGAGTGTATTTTGGCACAGGCCAAAACTGGGCTAAAAAGCAGGACAACAAATGAACAGTAGAAGTGACCATGTGCCAGTATTTTGGCACTGCTTAATCTACTAGTAGATAGCCAGATTGGCTACAACTGGTTTACCTACAGCTGACTCAAGATTCAAGCTTGAACCAAGTTATGCACCTAAAATATTGGGACATGAAATCACAGTATCAGGGCCCAAAGATTCCTGCTCACAGTCTTACTGTAGAGCACCTTATGTAGCAGCTTAGCAGTCTTGCCTCTGCTTAAGTCCAGGGTTTCTTTATCTACATAATCCATAAGAAAACACTGAATAAATTGATCTGATGTCCCCTTTCTTACTAAGTCCTTTTTTTTTTTTTGGGAGGGGGGTGTGTGGCAAACATGGTATAGAAAGCAACAAGGCTGAATGGAAGAAGAAATGCAAAGATGCAGCTCCAGATATTGCTGCTGAAAGCCAGGCTACCAGCACCCTCAGTGGAAAGTTCTCTGCATTGAACTTGAGTCAAGGTTTCCTCTATACAAATGCTTGGATGGCGAGCTTGCAGGGACACAAAAATAACCAGAGCACTCACTAACCCCAGAGGGCATTGATGCTGCATTACCATCCATTCCTTGTCAGACTTAACGCATTTATTACACAGAACATCTTTGGGAAAGAAGCAGACATCATAGTGATTGGTGAACAAAAGCGGAAAAGAATAAACACAGTACAATGGATATCACTCAAGCAGAGTAATTCATCTAACATACAGAAACAAGGGGAATGTCCCCAGTCAAAACTATCTGCTTCTTAAGCCTAAACATTCAATAACTTCCCAGCTTTGGAATGTATGTGCATCTCCTCCCTGGGTTTCCTGTGGTTTACATTATCATTTGCTAGGTATATTATGACAAGTTATTTACTTTGGGCTATTGCCCTGAGGCATTTGGGTGTCTTTCCCTTCAAAGAATGTCATAAATAAACATGAATAATCTGCATAAAGGGAGATGACTGTATCTTATAGCAAGTCAGAAGAGCAGGCTATATTCCTCCACACACAATTCCCTACATGTATTTCCTCTAGTTTGATCATGAAGGTGGCAAGCTTTTGTGTACCTGGTAAATAAACATGCAAACCTCCCCTGTTATATTCTACAGCACTGCATTTGCATTCAAACAGCCAGATGTTCACTTAAGACAAATAGTTTCTACCAACAAAAGCTACTCTGTTATTGTCAAGGTTATTTTTTTCTACGCTATGCTAACAGATGAATAATTGTGTAGCCAATAAACAAGAAATTCAGTATAAAGCCAGTAGCACTTGTCAAACAACAGTTTCTCCACACTACTCTGACATCCCCAAGCATTACCTCATGAGGCTAGAGACAGGGGATGAGGAAGGCTTTTAGATTGAACAAGAGACTCACCATAGCCTAGCTCCTAAAATAGCAGAGAGAAAGGCAAAAATAGTTAGACATGCTGATTGTATTGTTATAACTTAAATTGTATTCAGATGCGAACTCTGACGTGCCAAAAACTCTAAGAGCTGAGTATGAAAGATCAGAAAAATGACATCTGGTATTGGATGCCCCTCCAGACATGACTAATACCATTGGTATTGTGTAGGCTTTGCCCTTCCTAATTTAATAGTTAAATGTAAAGATTAGGCCCCCACAGCTCTTACAGTGTCACGACAGGCTGTTCTAGTGTATGTCTATATAAAATTCCCTACTATCCTTCTCCATGTATCTCCACAGATGGGCTGACTTTGAATAACCATGTATATCTTTCATATTGCTATGGACTGTCCATCTCATTACTTCCAGCTGGTGAGCTTACAACTGAACCATATGACTACATCCATTATTAGTGGGAAACGAGGGAAATTTGACTACTAAATATTGATTTTATGCAAGATCAAGTTTTCACTGCACAGTATGTGTCATATATATGCAGCTAGGTCCACATTTCATCTTCATTTTCATTAAAGCTGGAGTTAGAGCTGTAGATTTCCAGTGCATTATTAACAGCAAAGACCAAGTATTTTTAAGTCCAACTTTACTTTCATGAATATCATAAAGCAACCAGTATTAAGAATTTAAAACTCTCTGATTTCTTGAAGTTAGCCTCTCATGTCAGGAACCCAGGTTTTTTCTAATCAGGCTGATTCTTTCTCTGTAAGTCGAAATACTTGTTGCTGACACACCAGACTGCCTAGTGGTATTTTTAAACTTTTCATATGGTAAAGAAGAATAGTAACGATACGCAGTTTTTCTTAGAGCCCTTTACAGATATGGGCTTCAAAATATTTTTACTTAGGAATTGTGTTTACCCCCCCTTTGCAGATGGAGAAATCATGCCATGCAAAACCAGCAGGCCTGTATCAAGTCACAAAATAAACTGACAAGGAGCTAGCAGCAGAAGAGCATCCTGTCATGTATCCTCCTCTTTGTGTGACCCAGATGTACCAATACACATGTAGATAGCACAGTCTTCCAAGCTGTTAACCATGATTTTGTTACATGTCAAGGCAAGTGATGGTGTCCCTGAAGGGATGACAGGAGTGACATGGATGACAGTACCAAAGGATTATGGAAATGCTGGTCCAAAAGAGAAGCAACATGGAAAATCCTACCATAAAACAACCAGCCAAGGGCAAAAATTCACAAGAGCTGGAAAACTATTTAAAAATTACTTTAACATTTATTTATTTATTTTATACTTTATTGCTTTTGTAACAAAAATGTGGGTGCAGCTATTCAGACAAGCTTTGGGTAAAAAATTCGAGTGAGTTGAAATACCATGGTAACTCTCTGCAAACACTTACTCCACAGGAGGTGGGTGACAGCTGTAAAAAAAACCCCAGAACACAAGGTCTCAAATTTTGTCACTTTATTGTTGTGGAACAGTACACCAACTCTAACATATAAGGTACAACATATGAGACTTTTCTATAATAGAATAGTGCAATTATTCTAATACCTGCTGTAAGAACAGCTCATGCTTACTTGGATATGAATTAGCTCTGTATATGACTGTGATCCAGTAGATTTCACTCCGAATAATTTAAAACTGATACCTAACTGATACCTAACAGCCTGTTATCAAACCATAAAAATCATACACAGAGGACCCAAAACATTATCTATGCATCAAACTGAAACTCCACATTGAATCAGGCATCCTTAAGCTTAATATTATTAATACTTGAGGACAGAAGAGTGAACAAACCTTAAGATTCAGAGGTTCACTTTGGTTTGGCTAAAAACCCAATATCTGAACATTCATTTGGGTTTCATCCAGATTCCCTGACCATCTTTGATCTTCAGAACTAGACTAGAAGTCTTGCAAAAACAGGGTATTCTTGTGAAACTTTCAGTAATTTCTCTTTCTGGTTGGGCTTGAAATACCATAAAAGTATTCTTTTTTGTGGTATTTCACTGGATAGTTAAACCCCAAGTGCAGTGCCAGTGCTCAATAAATAATACATAAGTATAGTCTTTCAACACTTCTGTTTCCAATCCTGATCAGACACAGGAAGTGAAGAAGAGTGAAAAAACAAAGGAAACGGTCAACTCTAGTCTCAAAATGTCTTTAACATTTGGGCTTTTGTGGTTTTTCAAGCCAGAAAAGGAGGCCCCATTGCTGGTATGTAATAACCGTCACCGCCATCACGGGAGGAAAAAAGATGGGTTTGCTGGCTACAGTCAGAAAAGAGAGGATGGTTGTGTATTGTGTGGGATAGCCCTTCCAAAATCCAGTGAGTAAGGAGTAATGGGGTTGCAGTTTTAAGCTAGTGCTCTGAATGACAAAAGATAACCCCTATTTTTAGCATCCTAAAATTCTCAAGCTTAGGAGTCAAGCAGAAATGTTGAGCTCTTTAAGTTATTTGTGTTTTTCTCCTTTACTTTCAATGCCTTCTATCATATTTTCTAAATCTTAGCACAAATTTCCAGCTCCTTGTAAATAAAAAAGGTAAATAAAAGCTGAGATTACACTTAATCCTGCCCTTACTACTGATAGGAGAAAGGGAAGGGGGGAGTTCTGTGTGACAGCTGGCCACCACATCAGAACTGATTTCTAAAGAACAAAACCGTCTTGAAGTCTCAGACAACAGACATCAGATTTAGGGAGAAGGGTGTGCTAACTGCCCAGGGAAATGCCAGCAATTTACATATCACACACATGAGAGGTGCTGCAGCCATTATTAAAACTTAAAAGACGTGATGATTGCATAGGGCAAGCTGGTATTTCTCTAATTTGGAAGTTAAGCACTTTTTGTATTACAGATGCTTATCCCAGGATCTAAGAAAAAAAGGTGTCCATTTTTCTCTTGAAACAGAAAATACTGAGTTTTATACTGACTTTTTCTCTGATAATACCTCAAATCAAAAAGAAAAAAAGGCAAATTGAATTTTTGCACTTATCTTTCAAATTACATTAATTTGTTTTTCTGTTAGCTGTAAAAAACTACATCCAAAGAAAACGAAAAGCATATGGTTTTAAATAGCTGAAGCCATGAATTATTAGTCAGTGCTACTAAATTTTATGATACATTCCATCTAATTACTGTGCCAGAATATACTGAATAGATGAATTTATGCAAAGTTATGGAAGATTATAAACCACTCCAGAGTTAGGGTTAACATGTGCAGAGATATGTACACATACACGTACACAAACATAGACACAGTGTTGTACAAATGCAGGTAAATTTTACACCTGTTATATATACTTGTATTGCATTGGAAGCAAAAATATTTATAGAATTTTTCTTGTACACAGAGGGTAAAATGAAGATAAATATTCACAAAAATACTTATTTAATATTCCCCTTTATAAGATAAATGTTTTGACAAGCTGAATTCTACAGCAAGAGGGTCTATATTACTAAGCATTATATGTTTAATATACTTACAATACTTACATCTTGAATGTCTAAGTAGGGTCTTGTGATGCAGCATGCTCACAGTTGCAGCTGAACATTGACATGACACAATACCCTGGAAAAAGCTTTGGTGTGTAGCACAGTAGACTCTTTACTCCCATGTGAAAACAACAAAATATTAATTAACTGAATTTTTCATATGGAACAAAAGAAATGCCTCAGTTCCAAATGTTCTCAAGAAAGGGGCTTCACCTCTCAACGTACTGATCATTTGGAAATTCATGAGCGGTTTAGTAGTTTAAGTCCTATGGTCTTTTGGAAACAAAGGATGCAACTAGATGAGCTCCAAGGAATCTGTTTGTGGGAGTTTAAAATATTCCCACCATATCACGTTGAATTATGCATCCCACAAGTAACTATGTTGTTTTCTAGTCTGTTTATCACAGTACTTACTATCTCAGCCTAAATCCACTGCCAGTACCAACATCAGTTACTACAGCTTGTGCTGCAGCAGGCACATCACGTACTTTTACACTGCTGACTGCTGCCCGTGCACTGAGCTCAGGCAGGAGGGGAGGAACCATAGTCATGAGACAGTCACATCCTGACATGAGACAATCACTTCAGCAGAGCCTCTGGAGTACATCTGACTGTGCTCTTAGGCTTCTTTCTTCACAACATTTTGTGATTATTGAATAGCGTCCACTTTGTGTCATCTTATTTCCATGCAAAATAGTTCAAATCTTTTTTATTGTTGTTCATTAGGAAATCATTCTGTGCTTCCGAGCACCCATGTTACCCCACCTCTGTAACCTACATCCCCTCTGATCTGGAGGAACAGGGCTCCACACACTGTTTCAGAGGGGGCTTCACCATGGTCTTTGATGAAGAACAAAGTTGCCTGCTTAATTGTCCCTGAATGAGCACTGAACTGTTACTTTTCTTTCTCCAAGTTCTCATTCCTGAATGGGAATAGTCAACTCAAAGTTTATCATTCTATAAGTAAAGTTAGTGTTGTTATTTTCCTCTGCATGTCACTGTATGTTCATCTACACTCAAGTTTTTGCTGACATTTATTTCCCGGTAACTTAGTAATGTGTGACTCCCTTTAGGTTATTTCCGGTAGCTTTACTACCTTAAATAGCTGCATGTTACCAGCAAACTTTGTTGCCTCGCTGCCCACGACTTCCCTGAATTCTCTGAGAAATCCATGCCTGGGTCCATGCTCCTCAGCCACACTCTGTGAATAAACTGTTTTGGTAGGAAAAGTGACCTTTTATTCCTATCCACCTCTTCCTAACATTTAACCAGTTCTTTATCTGTGTACAGATCTTCCTTCTTATCCCATGGTGGCTGTGTTTCCTTAGAAGCATTTGGTGACACTGTTGCAACTGAGGCATGTCAATTAAATAATCCACCTTGGAGAAAGAAATGTATATAAACATATGATATGTGTTAACCAAATTAAATGAAACTTCAGAAAAGCCTTATTTTGAATTGGATCATATTAGCCAATAACGAAATCATACTGCTGTACTCCAGACGTTTGGAGCACATAACACATAGGAACAGCTGAGGGAGCTGGGGATGTTTAGTCTGGAGAAGAGGAGGCTGAGGGGAGACCTTCTCACCACCTACAACTACCTGAAGGGAGGTTTTAGAGAGGTGGGCAATGGTCTCTTCAACCAGGTGACAGGTGATAGGAAAAGGGGAAATGGCAAGAAGCTGTGCCAGGGCAGGGTCAGATTAGATATTAGAAAAAAATTTTTTACTGAAAGAGTTGTCGGGGCCTGGAACAGGCTGCCCAGGGAGGTGGTTGAGTCACCTTCCCTGGATGTGTTTAGAAGAAGGGTAGAAGAGGTACTTAGGGATACGGTTTAGCATAGGACAGGAACAGTTGGACTTGATGATCTTAAAGGTCTTTTCCAACCTTGTGATTCTGTGAATGTACACAAACAATCATTTTATTCATCAAATCTAGACAAAACTTTTTTATTTTTTTAAACACTGTGCTAGAACACCAGTTGCAGCAACCTTCCTGTTAACCTGCGATGTGTCCCTTAAGCTGGCATGTGTTCATCCTGAACACTTATGCTTTTATCATTTCCAGTGAACAACACCTTTCTGGTCCAGGGTTGTGCAATTGCCAGGCTGACTAGCGAGTGGTGTGGGCTTGTCCTTTGCATCACCAGCTGATTATATAATAGGAAACAGATGAAGGGATCTTAGTTTCTTATTTCTTCATTTGCCAACTTGACTTCGGTGCAACTAATAAAATAAGGAATATTTCTCTGTGTTCTTTATTATGAACTAAAAATGTACAAACCCCCAATTTTTTAATGTAAAATGAAAAAGTTATTAGTCTTTGGCCAAGCCAGCATACACCAACTTGTCTTCCTGCTTCTGGTTTTAATAGAAAAGGGACATGTTACTTTCATAATAACTTGATTACCTTGTGGGTCAGGTCTTTTCTCCAATTTGTGTAGTAACTGCCCTGTAAATGGTTATAGTGTTTATTTAGCCAGATGCAGTTAAGTTGTGGTACCTTACATCAGTAGTCATGCCAAATAAAGCTACTAATGAAAATCTATTACTGCAAAATGATAAAGACTGTGAAAACCCCTGAAAACACAAACATCTTGAGTGTAAAAATGTGCTGCTCTAAGGCGCATCTTGCTTGGGTCTTTTAACCAAACTCCAACAACCAAAAAGAGCATGAATTCTTTAACTGCAGAAAATGTGTATTATTTAAAATTACTTTACTAAACCTCTAATCACTCAGTGTCAGTGAAATTTCACAAGTCTTAGTTATTCTCTTCCTATGACCCCAACAACCTGTGAATTTCCACATTTTCCAGAAGATTTACTTTCTGTGACTAAAGGCAAAGTAGCTCAAGCATTTCATGTTGCATTGTTACAGTTTCCAAGAATTGCGATTATCTCGCTGTGATATACAGTTCAATTTTTTGCCCTCAGTAGAATAAAATGTCAGTGGTCTACACTGCTGAACCATAACCCAGCTATTCCTTCTGGTTATGATGATTTCATATTCAGAAGTACCAAAGACCACAGGTTTTTACTTAAAAAATTGGGGTTCTCATATCTCTGAAGTCTCACACTGTTTCAGATAATGCACAGGGTATTTAACTAACATACAGTGGCTGAACTTGTCTTTCTGTGAGTTCCATGTTGGGAAGCATCTCAGGCAATGAGTATGTTTTAACTGCAATCTGAAAAGATATTTTGGGTCTGCTGCTTTGGGTGAAGGAGATCATTATATCACTCTCATATCAAGCTTGCATTTTAGGCAAGTACGTTTGGTATTTCTCCGTGGTTGGAAACATAAAATGCTGGATGTCCAGTAGGCCATATGGCCACAAACCCCTCACTATTGACAAGTCAGAAAGTAGGTCCTTTAGTGCAACAATTATGATCTGATGAAAGAATTACACAGCTTTTCACATGAACTGGGACAGAATTATTTTTTAAAAGGAGCTTCAAAGATATTATAGAGGCCTTCAAACTCTCCATAGACTACTGACAATCCACAGAGAGTCAGCTGTTATTCTCATTTCCAGCTAAGAGAAACAAAACAGATGGGAGGACATGAAGAACAAAAGCAGAAAATGCAAGTGTTTTGTTTTTCAAAAAGGGAAAAACATTTATCACACTCAATACAGTACAAATGCATAAATACTTTCCTAGTATTAATTTTCTGTTCAGGCAACCACTGTCATTGCCACAGGGGTATTGTGTGAGTGTGTATAACAGAGGCCCACACAGTTCTGAAGGGGAGGGGACCTTGCACTGGATACCAGCTCTTTTACAAAGAGATTATCCACATTAATAAATGTTTTAGCACCCCTCCCAATGGAATTTGAAAAGAATTTTTAATATCGGTAATTTTCCAGGCAGAATGCTAAGGTCTTTACTATGCCCAGTTTGGGGTAATGAAAATTTAATTTCCTTAAATTCTTCTGTGCCCAATTTCCCTTCCTCCATACTGAGAAAAAATGAAAACTAAATAATACTTATGTAAAAGCATTCTGTCACTTCAGCAAGTCACAAAGACCAAACATCAAATATCAAATGCTATTTAGCAACGGGGAAAACAGTCTAAACAAGCTAATGGAATCTTTTTGCAGTCTCTGACAGAGTGATCAATGGTGAGGATGTGGCATATAAAACTATTTGTTAAAAAATGCAGCTTGCTGGGATTTTGTGTGGGATAGCACGTAAGCTGCAAATATCAAGTGTAACCTCTTGTTTTAGGCTACAAGGCACAAGTCCCATTGGGATTTCTCTGTTCAGCTGCCAGCCACTCAGACTTTCATATTATAATGCTATCCTGTATCTAAGGCACAGTCCATTTAGCAGCTCCTAGCATTCTTCAATTCATTCCAACTGCACTTAGTATCTGTACAAAGCCACTTCAGCACATTTCAAAGAGCAAAACACAGATCCTGCAGAGTATAAAATCTAATGCCTTCTGTCTTGGATTTTCCAAAAATATTGATAATTCTGAATTACCTTTTTCTCCTAAGTGTCTCTGGATGCTGCGAAGCAGCAGTAGACTGAGTCGTAAGACTATTCTGAACATTGGCTCAAGCTTTTTTTCCCTCCAAGCTTCACAAGATAAACTTCTGATTTTAATCTACAAGAGTTGTGACTTTTGGTGGCTTAAGAAACTTTTCATGTCAAAGGCTTTAAGACTACTTTTTTTTGGGTAGATTTTTTTCCATTTTGGAAACTGAGGTGAAGAGTTTTTATGAAGCTGGCGAAGGGTCTGGAGGACAAGTCCTGTGAGGAACAGCTGAGGGAGCTGGGGGTTTTTAGTCTTGAGAAAAGGAGGTTGAGGGGAGACCTTATCGCTCTCAACTGCAAGGCAGTTGCAGAGATGTTGGGGTTGGTCTCTTCTCTTGGGTGACAAGTGATAGGATGAGAGGAAATGGCTTAAAATTGCACCAGGGGAGATTTAGGTTAGATATCGGGAAGAATTTCTTCACTGAAAGGGTTGTCAAGCATTGGAACAGGCTCCCCATGGAGGTATCTAAAAGGTGTGTAAATGAAATCCTTAAGGACATGACCTATATGTGGACTAGGCAGGGTTAGGCTGTGGTACCTAGGCAGGGTTAGGCGGTGGTACTTCTTCCAAACCAGGTGATTCTGTAATCTTATGATAAGTAAAATACGTCTCCAGGCCTACTGGAAGATGCCAACCAATGTTATCTTTTCTTTGTCTGAGTAAGGTGCTGTGGCTGAACTGTAAGATCTCTTGTTCTGGTGCCCAGCTGGATCATAGGTCTGTCCATTGTGTGAGGGAGCATGAAAACTCTGATCCTGGTGGCTTGGGATCTCCATCAGCACACTAAAGTTGCATTTATTCTAGTGAATTAAACAACTTCGGAAATTGTTCCTGAGCATTGAAACTTGATTGTCCACAAAATAGCAGAACAATCCTGGGATTTTTTTTTGCCAGACACAGTTGCTATTAAAAAAAAATAATCTAGTGCATGGTCTGGAAACAACTATGCCCTACATAATGTTCCCAAAGGTAAACTGGAGTTAGCTACTCTGCTATGGACAGTAAGAGATCTTCACAATATAGATATGGGATGTTCCATGCCAATTGGCTTTAATACCAGAGAATGGCCCTACGAACACTTAATTTACTAGAACAAATTAGCCAGGAAGACCACTGTTCCTGCTCTGCTGGAATCCTGTCCATGGTTCAATTACAAATCCTCAAACCTGGGATGCTTTAGCAAAAGATTTCAGCTTCAGTAAATCAGTGTTTTCTCATCAAACTGTTCCATCGGTAGACTTCCAAACCACTTTGGCTGTTCATATTTTCTTACCACAGCCCAGGAAGAGTCTTGGATCGTTTAACCCTGAGAACTCCCATGTAGAAGTGGCCATAGAAAGCAAATAGTGAAAGTCAGAGGTAGAATGAGAACTTTTGTCTGAATTCAGTTTATACTCAGCCACTTAATCTTGTTATAAACATTTTCCTATTAAAAATCTCTGATCAGTAATAGTGGGATGTGAGCAAACTGCTTCCAAGCATTACTAAATAAAAATAGGTGGAACTTCTTAGGCCTTGTTTTGCTAAGGAGTATTTCTAAGATTCCTACAATTCTTGTTGCTCCACTTATACTCCCTTTAGTATTTCAACTTCCTTCTAGCATTGCTATAATTAAGCTTGAGCACAACAGTCAGAAACTAATTCAGATAATACAGGTCATAGAGATGGTACCATTTCTCTACCCAATTGAGTTGGAGAGTCCTCTGATTAGCACATATAGGAATAATGTCCCATTACAATGGTAATGTCTGATCAACAGTTTGGTCGAGCTCTTTTTTGTATTTTTTTCTAGAACACAGCCTGTTCTTCTCACAGGATACTTTTTATGCCTAATAAGGTTTTCTATTCAAATGTGTAAATAAGTCTGGTGTTTAAACAAACTGACTTCCAACAACAACTAAAGGCCTCTGCTTTTCACAGCACCAGTCTTTTTTGTGCTATAAGCTAATATCACTTGGATCAACTCATTAGAGCATTGCCTGAAGTAGAATGATATCTGTTAGAGAGATGTTCATAGAAATGGTTACCAGCCTTACTAGTGGCTCTGTCTATAGCATATGCAGCCCAATAATCAATACTCAACTGTTTCTCATCTTCAAGGAAAGCAGCAAATTATATGTTTCATTTGTGGTAACATGGCCTCACTCAGTTCAATCTGCATTTATACTTAAATTGAAACTTCACTGAATTAACACACAGGTTTCGCACATTTTGTGAAGAGGGACCTTCATGTGAATTCTGAAGGAATACAGGAGGTTTCTCACGTATTAATGGATCAGGTACTATCCTCTTTAGTGGATGGTGGATCCTGAACCTGACCATAACTGAAGATTATGTTGATTCTCACTACAAATCTCCGAAAAACATTGTTAAGTGCTTTGTGTTTTCCTCAGTGACATCTAACTTCGAGAACAAACTTAGTCATCTCAGACAGCATAGTGCTGTTTGCAAGAGGCAAAAGGCTGAAAGCAAAATTTTCAACCATGACTACAGAGAGTAAATCCTTCCTCGAGGCAGGAGAGCTTCTACAGTTGCTTCCATCATCTGTTTTCCAGCTCAGACACAGTATCTTCAAAAATTTAATTTCATCCTGGTCTCTAACTGTTGCTTCAGTAGAGGCATTCTCCAAACACCCTGATTTTACAATATCTATTCCCCATTCACCTCTCTCTATTTTTCTGACATCTACAGATGAATTTTCCCTTTTGTAGTACCACTAGTATACAGTGGGCCACAGAAACACTCTGAAGCTTGTCTGTTCAATAACAACCACTTGCTTCTGGCAACCTAGATTTCCTGGCACAAAACACCCTGTCAGCACTAAATAAACCATTACTGATTGAGGTCTTCAAAGGATTAATATGATAGACAGTCATCAAACAAGCACTCCATTGGCATCCTGCAATTATTAAAGTTTCTACTGCTATAAAATCTTTAGCACCCAAAGTACCCAATGTTGAGGCTCCAAAAACTGCCAGTCCAAAATGAAATTTTTGTCCCCCGTGCTTTTCTCTTTGGCATTAACCTAGTGAGTCCTAAAGCTGCTTTTTTGCTTTGCAGTAGTTCTGCAGAGTAATAACATTTCTAATCATATTTTATATCAGCAAGAGTTGGAGTTCTTTGAGTGATGCTTGAGACAAAAGGCTGTTTATACAGAGCTCCCACATCGAACTTGCAGTTCTATAACTGGTCATGACCACAGTATCACTCATAGTCAAAGTGAAAGCATGATTTGCAATTAGAATTTTGGAAGCCATCATTTAATCTTCCTTGTTTCCACCTTTCATCTTGGTACCTAAAGGAGGGCTGAACAAATGACTTCTTTTGCCAGACCATCTTTGGTTGATAATACATCACACAGTCTGAAGTATGACAACTTTATTCTTTCAGGCATTCCTCATCCCGTTCATATGGTTCAATTTATGCAGGTTCGGCTGCATCGATGGTTTGTGCAGCCGGAATGTAAACAAGGAGGGCTTGGAGGGTGAGGCAGAGGAAGGTGAAGACGCACGCTCCAGAGATTGTGCTGGGTAATGTGCAACAGCCCTGATATGTTTTTAATTAGACCACATGCCACAGGATAATTTACTCACAAAAAATGTTCAAGGACTTGTGGGCTAGAAACCTCTGTTTAGGGGAAAGTTCTCTGCCCTAGGCTGCTTCAAGATGTCAATACATGAGCTAGATTTAAATACGTGTGGCTCATTCCAGATTCAGTGCCCCTGAGTCTTTCTGGCCTGATAGTCGCTTTCTACTCAACTCCTGTCAGTAATCAACACGGAAGCTGCTGCAGAGCAAGGCTTGAAGGTTATTTACGAAGAACAAATTAAATGCAGTGGAATCAGAACAGCTTGGTTTCATATTCAATCTCTTTTGCTAGCTCTTGATGCTACAGCTTGCAGCCTACTTCTGACCTTCTAAAAGCAAGTTCCTACTGCAAATGAGGTTAACACTGCTTAATTCAGAAGTGCATTGAGCTGAGGAGCTGAGACGAAAAATAACTCTTCATAAGGGATATGGAAAGATTTCAAGTTTCCTACCTCTCTGCATAAATTATTATTATGTCGCACATAAAAGCCCTAGCCAAGAGCTGTCCCATTACGTCTGGCATATCAGAAACATGTTAACAATCTTTTGCTCTGAAGACCTTACTGAGATGGGAAAAATGACTAGCAGGCTTCTTTTGCAGATAAACTAACTCGGGATCAAATGATTTGACCAAGATCACACAAGAATCCAGTGGCAGTTCCAGATACTGAGGTCACTTTCCACCTCTTCTAGCACCACAAGCCATTAAATCATTTCACTTCTTTAAGACAGCAGCAACTCACATGAACTTAAGCGAGAGGGAGTGGTGTAAAAGGAATTATCCCATTACGGTGACAGGGCTTAGAAAATGATGACTCTGAAAATAGCAGGCCAGGCAAATGTTTTATTTCTTAAACCTTTACTCAGTTCAGCACTTGAAAAACTTGCAAATAAGTTCTTCTTTTCCATGTCCCAGAAATGAAAGATCTATACTACTGGGAGGTGAAGACTATGTGGTGGAACAGATCTTTACAAACAGAGACCCTGGACAGAGAAACAAGTAACAGCGAGTACAGGGGACATGTATAGTAGATCTCACCTCCCATGCAAGCTAATCAAAAGATTCTTTGGAAAGTGGGTTTGTATAGAACCTTTAAAACACTCATTTTAGCAATGTCTTACAATTCATAAGACGGTATTTCATGGTGAAATTCGTAAGACCAGGACCCGTACCTGCTATAGCTCTATGCATAGCACAGTAGCATTTGAAAATAATAACAGTAAAGTAAAAAGTACAGCCATCAAATATTCTGTTGCTAAAAGATACATCCCTGTGATGAAATGCATTCTCTAGCTCTGGTCTAAGTGTTACAGCATTGCTTTTTAAAAAAAAAAAAGGAACTGGAAGAAACTGTAAAAGTAACACATGCCGCTTGCCTCACTGAATGTTATTTTAATACTAATGTGGAAATTTTGCTTTGTGCACAAACACTTTTCTTTAGGGTGGATAAAAAAAAAACAACCTTGAAGAATTCTGTATCTATTTCACTGGTGATGACAACTATGTTAATTGCTTGCAGATAACATCTGCTCTAGTGAAATCAAGATGCAGGCGCTCGCTGGACTGCTCGTGCTACACTTTTTGCGCTTTGTCTAGGAGGTCTACTGCTCTTTGCTGAAGTTTGAAGGGGGCTGAAGTGTCTTTGAATTTTTAGAGAATCTTCCAGTAACTGAAACCAAATCTGCCAGGAGTCCTGGGTCATCGCAATGTCTCTCTTTGAGCACAGGACTTACCTTTGAAGCTCAGAGACTTTCACTGACCATGACGCCTAAGTGTGCTCTGGCTGAAACAAGTTCATGGTGATCTGCCAACAGCCCTGCATGAGAGAGCCTCTGATTTCTTTCTGTTTATAGTAGAAGGTGAAGGGCCTCTCCCGCTAGAAAAGCGTGAGCCTGGTAAATATAATGTCAGATCTAAGGAGCCCTTATCCTCTACAGCCCACATTTACAATTTTACAGTGTGCGTGTGCAGACCCTGCCATGAAGTTACTTACCAGATGTGCCTATTGAGTCTGTCAATCAGTGCTGAAGAAGCAGCTCCAGACTGTTACCATTCCCTACTTCCCACCATGCATTTGCATGCATGTTCTTTAGTAAACTTGTAGGTTCCCTAAAACACTTGAATCTAATTAGCTCTCCGACACAAGGATTCCTGGCAATCCGTTATTGCAATAGCATTTATGAGGGAGCATAAGACAAACAACTCCCACTCATCCCTTAGAGCAGACCATTATTGAAATCATAAAGACACAATTAATAGCAAGTAGAGGTCAATATGCAATTGCACACTTAATAGAGCTTGCTCTGTGCCAGCCGGGTTCCCGCCGGGAATAAAGATCAGCCATATACTGAGGGATGTTGCCAACAGTTATGCTGCCTGGGAAAAAAAAAGGAAAAGAAAAAAGAAAAGAAGACATTTCTTGCAGCTATTGAATTGTTTTTCAAGTTCTTCTCCTGTGTGGGGATAATCAACTGCACAAATATAGGATAGAAAACTACAAAGCAGCTGAATTGCAGAACAGGAGCTTACAGGGAACGGTACATATGATCTATTTATGGAGATAAATCCAGATAAATCAGATCTGTCATAGATCATTAATTGAACATGTGTTAATGTGTTTCCCTTTTGTGGCAAAGAGAAACTTTCTTACTAGGCTGTATAAAGAGAGGTAATGTCTATAAACCGTAGGCTGCAACGTATTTAATTCGTTCAGCTCATGGAGCTGAATATTAAAGAAAGTTGTATAATAAACAGAGACCTGAGAACAGCAGCAAGCATGATCAGAGGTTTTTAAACATACAGAAATATTGAAAAAAATAGGAGTTCTGTACTCTAAAGGAAAAACAACTTGGGGAAAACCCACTATGTTTCAAATACAATTAACACAGCTATAAAAAGAGGGACGTAATAAATATACTGTTCTCCGTGTCCAGTAAGGATAAGGCAAGGTGGTTCAAGCTAAATTCATAGCAAGGGGGATTTTAGTCCAAAATCAGAGTAAACTTTCTAACAGGAGCAACTGTGAAGCCCTGGAACAAGTTGATGTGAAAGACTGAAACCTTTATGTTGTGACGCCTGGCCGTTTTTAAGAAGAGGCCAAACGTGTTCTTTCTGGTGATGCAGAAATGGGTTAAAAACATGGATTAAAAGGGTTTTTCAAGGTATTGGCTAGCTTTTTTAGTATAACCTGACACAAGAAGAGCCATCCAAGGTAAATAGACTTTCTTTTTTATAAGGTATTCCTAAAAATTCTAAACAACATCAGTCTCAAAAGAAGCTGTAGAAATGGCAACATCATTTCTCCTTTTCTCCTTGCACCAGCCAAAGTTTTGAGGTGGTTCTGGCTACACTTTTTCCTCAAAACAAGCACACTAAAGGGTGTTTCAAACTCTAAAGCTAGATTTTATTTGACTACCTACTGAAAAAAAAAATTGCTTTTTGAACAGCTAAAGTTTTAGTCTGCCAGGAATGACAAAAATAAAAACAAAATAAATCTCTCCCTGTCCCTTGCCTACTGTGCCAATGCAGGGGGTAAATCCTTTCCTCCAGTCTTCTCTCAGCTCAGGAATGTTTAGCGTCTCCCTAGGATGCCATAAATTACAGGCATTCTCTCTGCCTCCCTAGATAGAGTCAGTCTCCTTCCCTCACAGCTGAGGCAAGGCTGTGCGCCTGCCCACTGCTTCTCTGAAGACCAGCACAGTGCTTGCTCATGTTCTGGCCTCCAAACACCCCTGAGCTCCTCACCTCAACCCTGCACACCCAGCTTTCTCCCCAGCATGGCTCTGGTCAGTTTGTCTCCAGGGAGGGTTGTACTCCCACCCACCGGAGCTCCCACCTGAACCCAAACAAGCATATTTCCTCCCTGCTGTCAGGTGCAGCCCTGTCAAGGAGGACAGGACCTTGTATATGGTAAAGGAATGAGACAGCTTCCATCCATCACAGCAAGATAAACCTCCTGGCATCCCATCTACTCTCAACCAAAAAAAAAAAAAAAATTTCTGCTCTGTTTTTTTCAGGCTGCCCAGGGGGTGTGTGGAGTCTCCTTCTCTGGAGATCCTCAAGACCCATCTGGACGCCTGTCTGTGCAACCTGTCCTAGGGAACCTGCTTTGGCAGGGGGGGTGGACTCAATGATCTCTGGAGGTCCCTTCCAACCCCTACAATTCCATGAACCTGTGAATCTCTGAATTTTACCCCTTGCTTGATTTTCACTCTGTTTTTTCTTTAGGGTTTTCTCTAAAGGGGAACGAGAAAGCTTCCCTGCACTGCTCTGCTCTCAGAAGGGACAGAGCTAATGTTTCACAATAATTCCAAATTTGCCAGATGTTGCAGAGTAGGGGACAGGGGTGGGACAGGAACTGGATCAGTATTTTGGTCCAGCAAGAAACTTTGCATTTAGTCATGTGGTGTGACCTTATCTGCAGAAATCCTCCACTTCTGCTCTGTAAGCACTGTTTAAAAGCCTTCTCATAGACAGCTGAAGGCCTTGAGTCTCCAAATTAAGCATCAGATTAAAATAAAATGAAGGTCAGAAGATTAATCAGAGAGATATTTCAGAGCTGGTTATACAGTTTACCAGATAGTCAGCAAGGTTTGTCAGCACAGATCACTGAATAAAAACTAAACCAAACCTGTGGGGCTTTGGTTTTGTGGATTTGCTTAGTTTTGTTTTCTCCTCCAGAAAAGGACAGTATTAATCATTTCTTGATCTAGAATGCAACTCTGGTATTTTTATCTGGTTTTACTATAAAACATATTTCACTGCTATCTCTGTAATAGCTTAATAATATGAGAATTTACAGTCTTTGCACAGAAGAATGAAGGATTTAAATTTATTTAATTCACTATAATACTGTAGAGTTTTGGTTTACTTCATCTATTTTGATGTGGTTTCCAAAAATTAATGCCTAAAAGTATGTTTTTCTCTTCATAAAAAAAAGAATCTACTTGATTTTGCAAAACTGCTTAGCACCCAGCAACACCTACTGAGGGTATTCGGCATCTGTTGGATGCAGAACATTTACCTGCCTAAACTTTGGCCACTTAGAACCTAATTTAAGGCATCCCCTTCCAAAACTCCTATAAAAGCTCTTACAGGCTCTTTGTTTACTAAAAATGTCCTTCTACTTCACTCTGAGTTTTTGGGGTTTTTTCCTCAACTCTGTATGTGTACAACTAGCTGCAGACAGATGTTGAAACTACTTTCTCCGATACTGAGTTTCATTTTCTACCAACTGTTTATTCTTCAGGTTACAAAAATAAATGTATTCTTGTTAAAGCTTTTAGTTCCTTGGTTCCCTCTCTCCTTCTACAACTTTTGAAAATTGGAAAGTTTCTGTAACTGGATAGATTTACTTATATACAGAAAAGTTACTGTTATCGACTCCCTAGCACTGGAAAATTTGGAATGTAAAAAAAATTTATATTTTTGTATAGCTAACCATGCAGTTTGATAAATGTTTTTTTTTTATATGTATGTATTGAATCTTTACACTATATCAAAACAGAGAAACACAATTACATCATTAACATCTGTGTTATTTTTATTTTAACCTGATTCTCACACACACACGCCTTGATGCCAATGCAACCACCACTACACTCAAAAGGCAAAAGAGACTAACTCTCAGGTTGCACACAAGCCATAAAAAGGCAATATACTCACACTGAAAAAGGACATGCTGTTTTCCACTGACATACTGTAAATCCCCAAATCATTTAGTCACTTTCAATTATGTCCTTCCAGTTGTTTCTTTGTGACAGTCGTGTAAGATTGGCAAAACCATCTCTTTTACTGTGGTGGTGATGGGGGGAGGGTTGGTTTGTTGGTTTGTTTGTTAGGGGGTTTTTTCCTCTCCTTATCCCTACCTACATACTGTAGGCATCTCTCACTTACACCGTTTATTGACTACCAAGTCTCTTAATCTGGAAATAACAAACCCTGAATTTCAGCAACACAGTTTAGTGAATTATTCTGCTCTAAGATGTCTGTTATTACAGACTAAAATAAATGCAATAACATCCATAGCTTGAGAATCCTCTGTTGAGAGAATAATGCACTCATAAGATTAATTGGCCTAATGAGTCAGCAGACACAGTTCATTTCTGAGGCTGCTTGCTCTAACACTCTACCCAGCTAAATAACCTTTGAAGGATTTCTCAGCAATCCTTTTGCCAGTGTTATCTGTTCACATCTACTGGAACTCAAAACTAAAGAGCTGGGAGAAAATTATACTTGTTAAAACAGCTGGGACAGTTAATGCCAAAACCAGAAAGGAAGGATAAGAGGGAAGGAAGGAGGGAAATAAGGAGCAAACATTATTTCGGGTAAAACTCCTGGAGACTTAGGTTCATAAACTGACCCTTGTGGTATCTGCTTAGAAGGAGGAAAGGAGGACATCCTTAGCACAGTTGCCTAGAAGGTTATTTACATATTTCTCAAGTGTGGGGCCAGAAATCTAAAAATATTAGTGAGAAATAAAAAGAAATAACAAGAAATCAAAGTTATAGAGCCTTCCCAGATATTCTAGTCTGTGCCCACAATAGAGGGTGAAAGCACTACTGTTTTAAAGGGATTTAAGAAGGTTCACTGATTGCCTGCTTTACACATCATGATGAAATAATTTGACATTTTATGCAAGCCACACAAAGAAAAGAAAAATGCACAATTACCATCTCCTTTCTGCTTTCAACCATTCCCTCTTGCCAGAAAGAACAGCCCTAGCCACCTGCACCAGAAAGAAAGAGGCAAGATTTAATTTAGGTGGTACAAAAGGTTAGAACAGAACATTCCAATAAATCAAAAGGAACTGTGGAGCAAAGGAAAAGAAATTTGGGCCACCTGAAAAGGAGAAAGACCCAAAAGCCCACACTAGAAAAAGAGAGGGAAGCACAGTATCACAGAATAGTAGAGGTTGGAGGGGACCTCTGGAGATCATCTAGTCCAACCCCCCAACAAAGCAGGATCACCTAGAACAAGTTCACAGGATTGCGTCCCGGAAGTACTAAATATCTCCAGAGAAGGATAATCCACAGGCTCTCTGGGCAGCTTGTGACAGCACTCTGTCACCCTCACAGTGAAGAAGCTTTTCTCATGTTGAGATGGAGCCTCCTGTGTTCCACTTTGTACCCATTCCCCTTGTCCTGTCACTGGGCACCACTGAAAAGAGTCTGACCCAATCTTCTTGGCACCAACTCTTTAGACATTTATAAGCATTGATAATCTATCAGTCTTCTCCAGACTAAACAGACATGACTCTCAGCCTTTCCTTTTAAGTGAGCTGCTCTGGTTTCCTCATCATCTTTGTAGCCCTCTGCTGGACTCTCTTCAGTAGTTCTCTTGAAACGGGGACCCCAGAATTATAAAATTACAGACGGGTTTGGGTTGGAATGGTCCTTAAAGATCCTCTAGTTCCCTGCTGTGGGCAGGGACACCCTCCACTACACCAGATTGCACAGGGCTCCATCCAAACTGATCTTGAAAACTTCCACTGGACACAATACTCCAGATGTGGCCTCACTAGAGCAGAGTAGAGAGGGAGGATAAACTCCCTCAACCCACTGGCCACACTCTTGTTTATGCACCCCAGGATCCCATTGGCTTGGCCATGAGGGCACATTGCTGTCTCATGCTTAACTTCTTGTCCTCCACGACTCCCTGGTCCTTCTCCACTGAGCTGCTTCCTAGCAAGTCAGCCCCTAACCTGCACTGGTGCCTGGGGTTATCCCTCCCTAGGTGTAGGACCCTATACTTGCCCTTTTTTAATTCCATTAGGTTCTTCTCTTCCCAGCTCTCTAGCCTCTCCAGGTCTCACTGAATGGCAGTGCAGCCTTCTGGTGTGTCGGCCACTCCTCAGTTTTATATTGTCAGCAAACTTGCTGAGGGTATGCTCTGTCCTCTCATCCAGATCAGTGAGAAAAATGTTGAATAAGACCGGACCCAGCACAGACCTCTGGGGCACACCACTGGCTACAGGCCTCCAACTAGTCTCTGTCGCACTTATCACAACCTGCGGGGCTCTGCCATTCAGCCAGTTCAGTATATATGCCTGCAAGGGATCTCCAAGAAAGTCCCATTTACCGTCAAACGGGTCTCATCACCTACATGATCATTACCAAATTTCATCTAGTTTACTTGAAATAGTTTCTTTGTTGCAACCCCACTATTTTTGTGGCACAGTTCCTCCAAAGCTGTGTTTATCATACTTAGAAATATACTTTGCCTTAGCCCAACATCTGTCTTGATCATTTTGTATCTCAGTTGTCCTTGCACCCATGCTTTGAAAGTAATCATGGGCCTAATTCTTCACTTACTTCTTAAAATATACCCGAAGGCTTACATTAATGCTAAGAACTGAGTTTTTCTGGCACTGATTCATTAACACCTTATTTAAGAAGGTCTGAAGACTTTCTTGGCACAAGGCAGTACTTTGTGAGTCTGAGCCCTGACTTATATCTAACCTATGTGGAAATACTGGTGTGACATTACACACAGAAAAAGCTTAGATGCTATTGCCAGGGCCAGGATACTGGCTTATGGAAAAGGAGTTTTAGACAATGCAACTTGGTACCTATGCAAATGCAAACACTTGTGCAACAGCAGTACTTGGGACTACTTTATTCTTCTAGTATTGATGAGCCCAACGCAGTGGGTTCCCAGGAGAAAAAAACCATGGAAAATACACGAAATTCATTCCCCCACTGCCTGGAGTACCTAGGGATGGCTCCCAGTAAAACCCCAGCTGAGAAATTGTTCAAATTTGTGTCATCAACAGTAATACAGATCCTGAAGTATTTCACAGCTGGTTTGCAGAATTACATGGGCTTTTTTACTTACAAGCTATAATCTTCTGGCAATCTTTTCCAAGGGATTAAAAAAAAATTTTTTAAATCACAGTTATTTGTTCTAGCAACTAAGATGTTGTCCATGTAGTAGATTTTTCTTCCACAACCATCTAACATGTATCAAAACATAGATGCAACTCTCAGACTTAAGAAGTGTAGCTAAGCAGACCTGCTTGTCTTCATTTTAGAACCACTGCACTTTGCCTCGCAGCATCTTTACAAATGTGTTCACATTGTCTCTTTTACAAAACCAGCCATCTTTGCCAAAATCAGTATGATAAAACTGTATCTGGGCACCAGATACTTCTACTAAATATTAAAGTAAACGTGTAGCCTCTCTCAGATTCTTCCTCGGAAGACCATTTAGGTATGAAGGGAGCATTCAGTTATTTGGTCTTTTCCCCAACTATTTCAATCTCCTTGATTCAGGGCACTCATTAGGGAAACACACTGATGAGTGTCCTCATTCACTGTGAACTGTATACTTCAGACAATATATTTTAAAATAAATTCTTTTATTTGCATTATAAATAATAATTTGTTTTCAGATGATCTGGGCATAAGCAGCTTCATGATCATTCCCTTTTATCTAGGCAAATTTGATTGTTCAGTACCAGAGATGAAACAAGAAACCTTCATATGAACTGGAATCAAACCTCAAACCTCCTGCCTCCCAGACTGGAGCTTTAGGCACAGCACTATTTCCCTCTTCATATACATGATGATCGGCTTCCTGACTTTGTAGATTCATTCCAAAGTTTCCATGATTTTCAAAAGCCCTTAGATTCATTGTTTTGTGATCAGCACAGGGCAAACAAAGGCAATCAGGAGCGCATCATGACTGCTGTTCAATTACCAGGCTTTTTAAACTCTTAGGAAAACATTTATGAGACACTTGTTTCTGGATGATGCTGTACTAAGAGATTCAGACAGAAAGGGGATTCAAAAAGGATATGTAGACAAGCTTACATGCACAAATATGTAGGGTCTGTAGATCCAGGGTCTGTAGCTGATCACATACAGCAGATCAAACAATTAATACTTACTTTGGAGAAGAATTCAACCAGAAGAATAGAGAAAGGGCTGACAGCTAAGGAGAAGGTATCCCAGTGATCATCCAAGAAGAGGAACAGGAATTCCCCAGACAGGCATCTTTCCTGGGCATGCAGCATGTGATCCTCACCCCATCCCCTGTAGTTTTGCCATAGTAACTCAAAGTTCCCACATAGCTTTCATCAGGAACTACTCCCTTATTCCTGCTTCCTATGCAACTGAGTTGAGCATGCTCTGGAAAGCCACAGTCACAGTAGAGCAGGTTACAGGTTCCAGAGCTGCTAGTGAAAGGCAAGCTTAAGAACTGTACTGCAAGGTCTGCAGTATTGCCCAATTTAAGGCACTTGAGACGCTGTGCATCATGGCCATACTTCATTAGGCTTGCATACCACGACAGAAGAGTGAAACAAGGTGGTAAACTCCTTAATTTCTTGACCTTTATCACCCTCAAAACTATTGTTTGTCTTTTCAATTGTTCATATTTTAAACAAAGCTACTTCTGCACAATGTAATTGCGTGCAATGTAAAGAAACGTAAATCACAACAGCAAACATCAATCCCTTGCTACAAATAACCCATGGAAAACAACTAGGATTGACCTTTGTTGGAAGAAAGTTCTTCATACAGACTTCTCAGTGAATACAAATAATGCAGCCATTCTTAAAAATGAGCTTAAGTTCAAGAACATTTTGTGAACAGGAAGGAAAAATGGCTTAGTTCTTTCGATACTTTATTCACAACAAGTAATTTAACCACATGTACTTCAGAGACAGTGGTTTGGAACTGCTATTTATACAGCGTGGAATCTATCGCCAAAACCTCATTCAACTTAAGTGCTGCAGCTCATAAACAGATTTTTAAGGAACACAAATGAACATACCATGCTCTTAAAGTGTTATAGTGAGTGGCTGACGGTAATCAAGATCTGTGATGCAATCTTGTAAAAAAAAACACTGCTGAAGTTCTGAGCTGCCTGAATCTTGCACTTGTGTTCACATAACAAAGTCCCTTAGAACACCAAAACTTACCATAATTTTCCTCTCAACAGTGTCTGCATTACCAAAATAAGAAACTACAATTAATTCTCTGTTAACATTGAGCCATTCACAAGGGAACAAGTGACAGTGGAAAACAGAATTGTCAGTTTATTCATATCATATGTCATAGTAGAAATGGCAAAGCATTTGACTCAACAACAGGCAGCAACATTGCTCACATAATTAGTGGAATGTCCCTAATGAGGATTTAGAATTCCCAGCACAGAAAAAAAGCCAAGAGGAATTAAAAAAAAAGATATAACCACATTACTATAGGAACAGTAATGATGGAAATATTGAAATAGATGGGAATCTTTCACAAGTGCTGAATGGGAATCAATACTGGTGTACAATTAAAGCTCATACTTTTAAAAATGGCTTCATATCATTGCCAAGTCATACCTGCATCATGCTTCAGGTATAATTTTGTCTCCATAAAACGTTACCCAATATGCCAAATCCCCAAAAGAATAAATGCTTTGCAAGATGGAGTACACCAAAAATGAGGGCAGTTGTAACTGATGGGCACTGTATTGTTAAAGGAACAGCCAAATCTCGACCCTCCGTGTTTGCAGCAGGTGTTACATGTGCTAGGTTACTACTACGTTCCAGGAAAAGGCAGAGATAAGATGGAAGAGGAAGACTTTTCCTCCTCTGCTTACTGTGTTCACTGAAATGTAAAGAAGAAAAAAAGAAGCATTTTACAGAGTTATCCTAGAAAACTACACCTTCCCCAGCACCTAGGCCCTGTTAAATGACACACATACGATACACTGCTGTCCTTTAACCTTACTGCAGATCTGCTCCTTAATCCATATCTCATCCACAAGCAGAACTGAACTCTTTGTATAACCAGTATGAGGAAGCTAAGCAGCAGGAGCAAGGGAAGGTTTTAGACAATAGATATAATTTGAAAGAGAATAAAAGATGCAGAATATCTCCACTGTAACAATGGAATGACTTATTCAGTGTTAGACAAAAGCTACTGACCACTTTTCACATGAGAGATTTACTCCAATATAAGAGCTTTCTGAATAGCTTCAAACTCCACTTATATAAAATAAATCGGCATATAAAGCCAGGGCTTTTTTTTAAGCTGCAATTTTTAATATTCTTCCTTGAAAGCTATTTTAGTTTCAGTGTATAAGAGGTAGGAGCATGTTCTGAGCCACTAACTCTACAGCAAATGCATAATAACAGCAGAGGGCTTATAGGCAGTCCATCAGAAATAGAAACAAATAAAAATTTGTAAGACTGTTTCTGGTTTATGTTATAACTAGATATTAAATTCTACATCTAGCCATTGCTATGTCATGTTATACTCAGAGGGTTCTATCAACACTGGCAAAGCATTAAAAAACTGTTTTGAAAGTAATAAAATATGAAAACACCAAAAACTTTTTGAAAACCCTAAGCCATTTTTTCAGGAAGTGAATATTCAAAGCAAAATTTTAGATTTTGTTTTTCTTATACCTAATACACGACAGTGTGTTCTGTAAGGCTTTGATTAGCACTCTTTGGGGAGGTTTGAATATTTTCTTGATGCGTTGCCTCTTGTGCATGCCTCTAGCATATCGAGACTCAGATGAGGTAACCTCATGCTGTACAGTTCAAATATTCTTACATGCTGCAGAAGTCCTCAATTTGGTGGAAATTACTGCCGCTTGAGAAATGCTGCTTCTAGTGTCAGTTTCTTTGGTTTTGTTCTGTGTTTGCTTGTTTATTCATTTATCTGAGAACAGTTTTCAGAGGGAAAGCTGAGAAGCCAACATATAGGTGTGGAAAAGGTTGAATTGGATGTAAAATGAACACCTAAGTTCAGATGATAACAAAGTTATTCTTTCAACATGAACAGAACCCATTCCCATCTCACAGGGATACAGTAAGACTGGAAGAGATGACCTAAGTCATTGTTTTTTCAGGAAACTGTAACATACGGTCTAATTCATAAAGGCACAACATTTCATCAGAAATTGATTAGTAGGTTGGCACCTTTCCACACTGTCAGAAAGAACAATGTGAGAAAATAAAGTGTGCATATTTCAGCGAAACACAAGCCACATGGAACACAATTTCCTGAAATTAAGTTCAGGAGTAAAGGTGCTGAATAAAAAGGTTAACATACAAATGAGATAAATGACCAGGAAAGCACTCGAGACATCAAAGAACTGAAAAGCACTGTTATCATCCATATTATTGAAGTAGTTATCTATGTGTCTGCACAAGGGATTACCACAGCCCTGTTACGTATTTCTTCAAGGAGACAACACTGAATGGATGGCACATAGGAAAACAAAATTAATTTTTAAGTACTGAACAACAGAACGTTGGTCTCCAGCTGTGTGAAGAGCATTAATATTTATGACACCAAACCTAACCTTTGACCATTTAGTCAACTAAAAGGAATAAAAATGAAATACAGGAAGTGAAACAGCTCAGCATTTGATTCATAACTTCATCGTGGAGACTACTAAACGTAGGAAAAGACTCTGTGAAGGAATTTGAACAGATTAAAAAGACCTATGATTCAATCTCATAGTCACGGTTATGGAAAGTTCAGGATTGCAAACAGATTTATAAATGCTTATGCACTCTGTCATGCTGTCCTCTGAAACAAAATCACCATGATTAAGGGTGAGTTACTCCTATCCCCCAAATACTGAAGGATGCTGAGCTACTGTCATACCTGGTCCTTATTAGGACCTGGTAATGGATCATGGCTTGTTCTTTTTTACATGCTTATGCAGACCGTTGTTGCCAAATTCTTTGCCCAATTGTACAAAATGTGGTTTTAGGTATGTTAAAATCCCACCCCAGCTACCTCTAAGGGGGATGTCTTTCACAAAAACTAAATGGCTTGTTCACACATAAGGTAAATAGTGACCCAATTGCTTGAGAGTCTCTTTGCATCCTGGCCAGGAGATAGAATTATAGAATTATCTTGCTTTGAAAAGACCTTTAAGATAATCAAGTCCAACTATTAACCTAGCATTGTTAAGTCCACCAATAAACTATGTCCCTAAGCACCACATTTACATGTGTTTTAAATACCTCCAGGGATGGTGACTCGACCACTCCCCTGGGCAGCCTGTTCCAGTGCTTGACAACCCTTTTGGTGAAGAAACTTTTCCTAATACCCATTCAAACATCCCCTGGTGCAACTTGAGGCCATTTCCTCTTGTCCTTTGGCTTGTTATTTGGGAGATAAGACCAAAACACACCTTGCTACAGCCTCCTTTCAGGGAGTTGTAGGGAGAAATAAGGTCTCCCTTCAGCATCCTTTTCTCCAATCTAAACAACTCCAGTTCCCTCAGCTGTTCCTTAGAAGACCTGCTCTCTAGACCCTTTACCACTTCGTTGCTCTTTTTTGGACATGCATCATCCATCACCTAGATGTCTTTCTGGACACGAAACTGAACACAGCATTCAAAGTGCAGCCTCACCAGAGCCAAGTACAGGGAGACAATCACTTCCCTATTCCTGCTGGCCACACTATTACTAACACAAGTGAGGATACTGTTGGCCTTCTTGGCCACCTGAGCACACTACTAGCTCATGTTCAGCCAACTGTAGACCAATATCCCCAGGGTCTTTTCTGACAGGCGGCTTTCCAGCCACCCTTCCCCAAGCCTGTAGCATTCCATGGGGTTATTGTGATTGAAGTGCAGGACCTAGCACTTAGCTCTGTTGAACCAAGGGGATGTGTCAAGGGACACCATTATCTCCAAAGCTGAAGCACCGTAATCACTTGGGAAGTAAAAGTTAAAAATCATTAAGAGTTGAACTTGTGAATGACAAGAAACTCATTGTATGAACATTTAAAACTGAACAGACTCCTCCAGGGGAAAAGATACACCTAAGTACAAGGTTGTCTGGAGAGCAAAATCATAGGACCTTGCCAAAATAAGAACTATTTTGCAGCTAAAATGGCTGTGTGTGCATCCTGACATCTTATTTTCTGGGTGTTACACAAGGGGTCTCCTGGGTTTGAACTGACTCAGCCAGGGACTCATAAGATCCAGTATCTCCTTGGAGTCAGACCCTAAGAACCATGACAGACTCCCAAGCCAGAAGGCAGATGGACATGTCACTGGTGGCGAGGGCCTGCCTAGCTGCCCCATGCAGCAAGCAGAGCAGACAGGGGGAGCAGGGACAGCCCTAGCCCCAGACATGGGGCACTTCCCTGGGGATTTACTAAGGACAGGCTAGGACATGATCTCAAGGGCAAGACTGGCTCAGCAGGGCCCATGGCCAGGCAGGAGAGAGCTATGGGGAACTGGAGATTTGCCTTGCTGTGGCATCACCGGGGCAGGGCCTGATGGCCTGGGGGTGGATGTGTGTTCCTGGGCAGTGGGCAGGGAGGCTTGTAGCCCAGATGTGGCTGGGCAAGGACAGTAAGGCCTGTGTGTGTCTCTATGACCCTGATCTAGTGGTAGCTATAGTCTTTAATTTCATAAGACTTTGTCTCAATTTATTTTTATTCTTCAAGCTGATAATTACTGTAATAAATGACATCTTGGTAAATTAACTTTTTTACCTTTATCTTAATATTTGTCCAGTCACACGAGTGATATCAAGGTGCCTCAGAAAAGCCAAATATCACTTTCCTAAAAGACTGACAGTCCCTGGTGGCAATCCACTGTTGCTTTACTCATGTATTTCCCAGCTCCCATTACATGATCAAGGCTGTCAAAGTAGGATATTCCTCTACTAACCTGTATTTTCCAGCCAAAGGGAGAGTTAACAGACTGTAGCATGTAAATGGAAGCTAAGGAGTACAAGTGAGCACTCTCCATGAGTCCTGAAGAGTACTGAAGAGAACTTGGGTCTAACAAGGGCTGTGCTCTCTCAAAAATGTTATCCCAATGTAAAAAAAAAACAACCCTGCAGTGATCTTAAAAGAAGTGGGAAAAGAGAGAATTTTGGAAAATTATTTATATGAATGAGAAAGGATGTTAAGTCTTTATTCATAAATCTCAAATCATTCAACAACAAATAACAGTAGCCTTGCCCTCTTTTATGAATATGTGAAAACCTACACCAAACTGGTCTCATTCAGGGTTCCTTAATCCTCAAGGGAAATGCTAGAAACCATGCTGTTCTTTGCACATGGCATTGTACTGTTTTCCCCTTAAAGCTTTTCCTTTTCTACAGAGGGCTCTCTAACCTGCAGACGAATGCCATTCAGCATTGAATTTTAATTAATACAATGCTATTTTGTGATAGTTCAAAGTTCCAAGAATAGGGTATATGAATCTGTAGACAACAGTGATATATTTCTGAAGGGCAAATGTACACAGAGACAAATATTAGAGTCTGTAGAGACTTCAGAGATTTTTAAGGCCACCCAGAAGCAGAACTAATGAGTGCTTTCAGTATACCTTCTTATGTGCATCTACAGCAACAACTCTTGCGTGAATGAATAGAAAATAAAGCTCAGACGCAGTATAGAAAGTCCACTTCATATAGAGAGATTAATTTAATGTGTATTTTGAGATTATACTATTTAAAAAGGAATTATATTAACTTCAAACAATTTATCCTTCAAAATTTAAGGTACTCAATTTGGAGAACTGTCACAGCACAAATCATGTTAATTCATTTGGACAATAATAGTTGTCTATAGACGATAAATAAATAAATAATTTTTATCCAATATCTACTGTCCTTTCCTGTCATGTTCTACCTGACTTGAAGGTGTCATAAAATATTGCCAATAGTTCTTTGGTGATTGCTGTTTTGTGCTATTATTTTCTCTCAGTATTCCCTATTTTATTGTTATTTTTGATATCTTTTTAAAAATTTAGTAGTCTTAGGAACTGACCAGTTAGAGCATGGATTTGTCTTCTGACTTTCACTTGTGTTAACTGTTGGGTAACAACAGACTACTTCACACAGCACTGAGCAACTTTCCCTACTAGAGGCCATGGCAAGAGGTATGGGCTGACAGACTTGTCTCTGTGTCTCCTGGTATTATTCATTGTGGAATCCTGGGCCAACACTAGTCTCCATGGTCTTTTCAGTTTACATTCCTTGTTCTGGAAGATGCCAAGAAACAGCAAGAGAGCATTTATTAAATTAGACAGTGAGACATTACAAAACAGGAAGGGAGCTGGATAGATGTGTATTTATCTTCAGAAGGTCCCAGCAAAAAGATTTGTTCAAATTGCTAGAGATTATTCGGTTTGGTAAGCTAGAGTCTTCTACCACACTTTGGTTGGCTAAGCTCCTCTTTTTAAATTGATTGTGCACTTGTGTCCTTTATGGAGGAACAAAGAAATGTGCTACTTTAAATGGGACTATACAGGTGCTAAGGGGTCAGCTGATTGTTTATTTGTCATCTCTGGGAAACAGTTCCAAATAAAATGAAGGTCACAGAGAAGGCGATGGGTTTTTGTCATTTAAGATACTCCTTTTTTCAAATAGGTAAAAGATGAGATGTGTATAAATCCAGTTTCAAGCTCAGATGAAATGAAATATCTGTTGCATTCTAAACTCAGAATGAAAGATTACTTTCTATGGTCTCTATTCAGCAAAAAGTCCAATTTTTGTGGTTTTGGCAATAGTTTCTTGTGGGCTTCAATGGTTTAACTTTCACTGAGCTGAAATCTCAATCAAGAGCCAGAAGTTTCTCCACACTTCTCCCTTGAGAATCAGCTTGGAGGTTCTGGCAGCAATTCTTTACTAGTACTGAAAAGATGTCATGATCCCAAAGCACATACTTTTGCTTTATATTTACTCCTATCTGCAGTCGACCTTAACTCTGTCTTGACATTGGTCAAGTGTTAATGTAATCACGTGTATACTTAAGCAAAAAACAAGGAATAACCAAATACTTTTTTGAAGATGCATAGGCAGAAGCAATAATCAGTTACGTAGAGTGGGAAAAAATTGAAGTAATTCCATAGATGATGCAATTATCTCCAAACTAGCTTTCTAAACAGAGATTTAGGTAAACTTAGGAACTCAAAATTCTTTACCATGTGGAAATACAAGGGACATACCAAAACAACTTCAGATTTATTTATCTTACAGGCTTCTACTACACTTCTTTTGGTTATATCTCCTCTTCAGATTGAGTATCTGCATACACTGTGAAATAAAATATAATTTTGACAAAGGTATTACAGTATTTGTGAGACTAGATTTAAAAAAAAATAAATACGTTTAGAAGACCTTCGGTTTTCCCAGTGTTGCTTAATTACAAGGGAAAAAAAAAAAGAACATCTTAGTTTTCTCTTTATAGACTAATATTATAGTAATTCTGCTACCTCATTTCAGTTTCTGAGGTTTGGGGTGATAAGAACTGCATAATGTTCAGGAGTTTTTATTTTAGTCCATGGAGGACATACAAGTGTGGTGGGTTGACCCTGTCTGGATGCCAGGTGCCCACCAAAGCCACTCTATCACACCCCCTTCTCAACTGGACAGGGGAGAGAAGATATAACAAAAGGCTCATGGGTTGAGATAAGGACAGGGAGAGATCACTCACCTATTACTGTCATGGGCAAAACAGACTCAACATAAAAAAAAATCTAATTTATTACCCAATCAAAACAGAGTAGAACAAGGAAATAAAACAAAATCTTAAAAAACTTCCTCCCACCCCTTTTTTCTCCCCAGGCTCAGTTTTATTCCCAAATTCTCTACCTCCTACCCTCAAGTGGCACAAGAGAACAGGGAATACGAGTTGCAATCAGTTCATCACATTTTGTGTCTCCTGCTCCTTCCTTCTTAGCAGGGGACGAGCTTAGCAGGGGACGTCCTCACACTCTTCCCCTGCTCCAGTGTGGGGTCCCTCCCACAGAGGACAGTCTTCTATAAACTTCTTCAACATGAGTCCTTCCCATGGGTTACAGCTCTTTCATGAACTGCTTCAGCATGAGTCCCTTCCACGGGGTGCAGTCCTTCAGGAACAGACTGCTCTGGTGTGGGTCCCATATGCGGTCTTAAGCCCTGTTCAGCAAACCTGCTATGGCATGGAGTCCTCTCTCCATGGGTCCACAGGAACTGCCTGGAGCTTGGTCCAGTGTGGGCTTCCCACTGAGTCACAGAATCCTTCAGGTGTCTGCACCTGCTCTGGTGTGTGGTCCTCCATGGGCTGCAGGGCGACAGTCTGCCTCACCATGGTCTTCTCCATGGGATGCAGGGGAATCTCTGCTCTGGTGCCTGGAGCACCTCCTGCCCTTCCTTCTTCCCTGACCTGGGTGTCTGCAAAGTTTCTCATATCTTCTCACTCCTCTCTCTGGATGCAAAAAGCTGCCACTAGTTTGTTTGAGGTTTTTTTCCCATCTTAAATAAATGTTCCCAGAGAGGTGCTACACCTGCCACCAATGGGCCCAGCCTTGGCCCATGGTGGGTCCATCTTGGAGCTGGCTGGTATGGGCTCTGTAGGACCTGGGTGAAGCTTCTGGCAGCTTCTCACAGAAGTCACACCCCAACCCAAATCTTGCCATGCAAACCCAAAATAGCAGGTCTTCAGCCACAAGCTGTAACAATTGTAGAAAAGATACAAGCACAGCTGATTACCCCTAATTTGTGTATTTGAGACATTGCAACCTAGAAAAAATTCAACATACTTTTATATGAAGTATATGAACCCATATATTTTAAAGACTCACACATTTTAATACATAGAGATAGAATATTAGGTGGGTTTGAAATTTTAATGTGCCATAGAAAGGATTAGATAACAGGTATGTACATTCACAGTGCCCCTAGCCCAATGGCACAATGCTGATTCAAATGCATATTCTTAGTGGGAGTGTGGGTAAACAGATGCATAGGGAGTTCCAAAGACACTTGACTTCCACTGAAATGAATATAATTTATGTGCCTGGGGACATTATGCATACAGAGTATCTTTGCTCAACTGTAGATGTCCAAATGTCCTTTAAAATGTAGCTGCAAAACCCAATCCTGACATGAAAGAAATTCTGAGTGAGAAAGCAGCAAAAGATCATCTCTCAACTACTAGGTTCTTCCTCTGTTCAGAAGCAATGAGTATGCAGGCTGAAATGAGCCTAGTTCTTTGGGTATTTTGAAAGAGATCACAGCTAACTTCATTCTCACAAGCAGACAAATCAATTCTGTGCACAGGTCAAAAAGAGAAAGATTAAACAAGAAATATTTTTTAATGCTGTAACAATACGTCCATACTTTACAATGTTTTTTGCTAAAGAAACAATTCAGTATTTCCCCCTGTTTGCATCTAGAAAGTAGAAGTGACATCTAAAGATGCAGGAGCACAAAGAAAACACCATGGTTTCACATCAGCTTTCCTGCAATAGTTACTTGCAAGCATGACTGTGGATCATCCCACATTTATACCAGGGTACAAGAACACACATAAAAAGTTACTGGGAAGGACAGCTTTTGTGCTGCAAATTCCCATATAACCTTGCTGTGTCTGTTGATGTGCTGTGACAGTATGCTTCCCCCCCCCCGTGCCCCCACCTTTTCCTGACATT
>VZTU01031481.1:0-22734 GCA_013400835.1 Zapornia atra | reverse complement strand
GAGGAGGGGGTGTGAACATGTACTGTACTTGAGGGAATTAATTAAGAAGAAATAACATTATAAACAGGCAGTTAACAGATGTGGGTTAAAATTAACATGAGTGTGCCTGTTTTATGCGAGGACACCTAAAAATATAAACTTCTTCCTCCAGAATTACCAGGAAGAGAAAATTATAATCCTTAACAAAGTTGCTTTGATGCAGTCCCAGACTGCAATTAATCAGATGCCTGATACACACCTAATATACCAAGCTACACTGGGGCAGAAGTAAAGTTGTTTGGTAGATTTTCATGTGAAAATATATATTCTTCTTTTTAATCTTATATTCATAATATTTTCTGGTCTTAGAATGTTTGGTTTAGAAATACCACAACAGCCTCATAAAAGGATTTCATGCCAAATCACTGCTATGTATGTACTCTCAACCTCATTGTAGATTTTATCTGGGAATAAGTGCATTCAGTCACTTGATGCAGAACAGCTAAACAGCAATCGGGAAACTTATTTGCAGTTTCAAAGTAGAGTTACAAACTCTTCCCCTGTAAAGGTGCATTTGCAGACAGGCATCTGGAGAAGCCCGTCACCTCACAAGACATCTGTACCTACATGAAGTCAGTGTCTGCCCCTGCGGTTATCTTGGAGGGTGATATCGGCAAGATATTTCAGCTGAAGGAAAATAATCAGCTCCAAGTTTCCTTGCGGTTTTGATTGATTTTAGTTTAATTTTTAAAGACATAGTTCTACACAATTTGTATTTGTTGCATCATCTTTTAATTTTTCATTTATTATTTAGAAACACTGCCTGTTTTCCATTTTAAAGTGTAGTCCTTGCCCTTTTCCTTTATTTGTCTCTGTTTTTAGAATATACCATTTTCTACAATGATCTCTCTGCCAAAAAGAAAAATTACTTTCTCAGCTGACTAGCTTCAGTACCTTTGCAATAAATTTCTCCTTCAGAACATCATAACTCAAATAGCAGTGATGAGTTCAAAACAGCTTCATAAATGGTGTACAACTAGACAAAAATATTTGTCAGCATAATTTCACATTGCTGCCATCTCCTTTGGACACAGACAGGAGATTCAGTTTCCAGCAGCATCTGAAGCGATGGCCTCCACTTTGTATACACAATTATTTGTGTCAAAGCAATTTTGCACGCTTTTCAGTTGTTCTGCTTAAGGGTGGTGGAGATCCGTGACATTTTGCTGTTGCATGCTGGGAGAAGTAGTCCCCCACAGGGCAAACTTCCCATGCTAAAGGGATTACAATCTCCCCATTTTATGCATAGCTGTTTCAGACCTTCAGCTCCATGTGAGTTGCCAGTGCCATCCCTCAGTTGGGCAACATTTGGATGTTTCTCTCTTCGGTTTTCCAGCCTGTTTTAATATACAATATCTGTTCTGTTCAGATCTTGGCTGTGTTGAACTTTCTTTTCTGGAACTGCAAAATATCATAAGTTTGGCTGCCTAGCCCCACTGTCTAATGTAATACTCCCTAACCCGTCTTTAAAAAGCCTGCCAAAGTCAGATTACTGCAAACATGAAGATCAGATATGTCTAATATAACTTTAGAAAAACCATGTGCTGTTTCCGCATTGCTATTATTGTTCTGGAAAGAAAAGCAGCAAAAAGGATTTGACATCTACTGTCTGCTCTGGTAGTTGTGGCAGCTACTTAGAAGAAAAATGTACAATGCATATGGCAGTCCTGCAGGACATCCACACTTATTTTAATGCAAATTCTAACAACAAGGCTGCAAGTCTTGTTTACAATCCTATACCTCTTCCTTCATAAAAGCAAACCAAAGCTAAAACTTTCAGGATCCATTATCTTTTCAATGTCCATATCTGACATGAGTGAAGACTTTTCCGCCACAAAGGAGATGCCTTATTCTGTTTCTCTAACAAACATGAAAATCATGACAGCAGTGGCTCAGGAAAGGTGTGTGTTTTTTAGAAGTACATTTGTCTGTTCCTCACTGAGGTACAGCCATTGTAATATTGAAAAAAATATTTTGCATGCTAAATGTAAAAGCAATTGAAAACGTGTTTTGTGCATCCTCAGACAGAATCCTCCTGACTTCAAGAATATTTCTCAGGTTCAGACATAAGTAAACTTGATCAGATAAGAGATTTCTTTTTTGGAGGTGCACAAATACTCCAAATTTCATGGAGCTCTGAAAAAATCCCAACACATCCCAGTGATGTTTTTGTAGCTCATTATAACATCCAGAGAGCAGGAAAAAATAATGGAAGAAGTCCACTGTACTACAGATAAACCTGTTTTCTTTGTTAATAAAATGTATATTACAATAAATCTTGAGCCTATAACTAAGTCCCAGCCAGTACAGTAATTATCAAGTGGCTAGGAGGGCTCCTGGACTTTATTTCCAGATTCTTCTTCAGGTGTTCAGTCTTTCATAAAAAGATGAACTTAAGCTATGCTAACACAATGATACAGAAGCCAGCAGTAAGAATAGTTATCTTGAACCATTTCATTTGGAAATTATTTCTGTGAAATTAGTGGGACTGACCAAGGGCAAAACAAGTATACTCTGGCTACATTTGCTTGGCACAAGTGAGCTAGAAATCTCACTGAAAAGGAAAAATATAGCTCTGTAATGTTTGGATTGCCTTCATTTTCACACTTCTTACGAGCTCCGAACACCACCCCTCAAAGCAAAGTGGTGATCTCCACAGTGGAGTCTAGAAGAAACCCAAGCTTTGTATGTGGATTTCTTTCTGTCAGAGGGAATCACACTGACAGTACAACTACCCATGAGGATTATACAAAGATGGCAGATGGTCCTGGGTGCTATTCTCCAAACAGTGTTTGGTCATCAGTCATGTCGACACCACCAGGGAATTAAAAAACCCTGCATCTTTTGTAGTTTTCACTGTCCTAGCCTACTCTTACCAAGTGCTTGTCCTCCATCGTGGCCTCCTGAGAGACACACTGTCAGTGGGGTCTGGCATGCAAACTGGTGTTCTCTTATATGTGGTTTGAAGGTCGGTATCTCAGATGGGTTCCTTGTAGTAAAAAGTCAGACGGTTCTGCAGCACTAGGAGAACAGCAGCTGTCTGGCTGGAAACAGGCAGCGACACTGGGTTTGCCCAGGAAAGGAGTAAGAGCATCTCCTTTGATCTAACCTGCACGTGCTGCCTATTCCACAGCCTTTGATGGAGTTCATACTTCCAACTATGCCAGTAGGGACTGATTAAGAACTGATCATTACATCCCTTGGGATGCATTTGTATAATCAGTGAAAATGGGACCGCAGAATTCTCCATGCCCTAGTAATGGCCCTGTAATCTCTAGATAAATACTGCCTCTGCTAGCAAGCTGTCATCAATTAAAACAATACGGTCAAAAAATATGTAATGGTCCCTGTATTAATCCCAGTCAGAACTCAGTTTCTGAGCACTCTCTGGTCAAGCTAACAGATACAGATAATAAATCAGTCATTTGAAAATAAATAAATAAATGCCCAAACTATTTCTATGATTAGACAAACATTTCAGCGGGTATATGAATCTTCTTAACGTGACATTCACGGTATAAGACAGATATGTATTTTTCCACATTAAGGTCTTAAGATAGGATATCCCATCAGTCCACTCCTCAGACAATTAGCATATTAGCTAAATTTGCTGACAGGCATTCTGTGTGAGATTTATACCTCCTTTCAGTCCAAGTGAAATATTTGTCTTTCTGCAGTGTTTTCCAAGAACATACAGCATGTTTGAGAGCTTTACTGTCCTATTTTGATAACGAAGTCCAAAACTAAGCTTAAAATGAATTGCCCAACCCAGCTCTCATGAAATGTCAAACTGAAGCTGGCAAAGGAAGATAACAGATCATAAAGGTGGCATTCTCGGGGAACTAACTGGTGCCATTATGCTTTAGGCTCTCTCCATTGCTACACTGCTTACCCTTACTTGAAGGAGTTTATAAGTTGGCTGCAAAAATGTTTTCTGGGTGAAACTTGGCAGATGAAATCTTAACTTGAGAGCAAATACATTTTGAAACAAATTTCCACCAAAAAAAAAAAAAGAGAGAGAGAGGGAAAATTCTGTCTACAGTGAGGCTTTGAGCAATGCATCACCCAACTGAGTTGATCTGGTAAGAAGCAATACACTCAGACACTCAGCTCTGTCCCCCCCTGCCACCAATCCCACAGAGGAAGCAACACCATGTCTGCTTTCACCCTGGAAAAGACAGGTCTCTCCCACCTGCTCAGCTGGCTGAGATGTGGGTATTTGGGAGCAGCCACCATGCTTACAGCAGGAGATAGGGATGGAAGACCTTGTCATCCTTGGAGTGGCAACAGGCACAGGGGTAAGAGCTTAGCTCAGGGTCACTGTCTTGTGCCCTGCTCAGAAAAGCCCATGCCAGAACTGGGGACCAGAGCTTCCAAGGAAAAAACAGATGTCTCCTCATTTAGTGGACTTTTGCATACACCCTGTTAGCACTCACACCCTTTGTGTTCACAGAATGAGTAGAAAAAGTCATGACAACAGTATCTTCCTTTCAAGTGGTGTTTTTTTCCTGCAGGGCTGTCAAAGCAAGTCAGGTACTTGTTAAGCCTCTGCACCCACAAGCTGTTGCTTGCTACACAATTAGACTACCACCACAGGGAGATGAAGTAGTTCCAAGCCCCTAGGAGTCAGAGAGAACTAAGTCCCATCCTACTTACCTCCTTTTATGAAAGAGTGTTTCAGGCTCGGTAGACAGGTTTCAGTTCTCTTAATATAGGTTATGGTTCTCACTGACTTCCAAAAAAGACATGGATCAGGCCATGAAGACTGTTGCAGAGAGCTTGCACAGTAAAAACCATTAATTTCACCTGAGCATCTGAAAGATGCAAGAAACTCTTCTCTTTGCCTGGCCAGAGTCACATAGCACTCACCTGTAGTGCAGCAGTCATGCCCCATGGGATGGCTATATAGTATGGCTGGACCATCTGTGTGAGGCCATGGGGAAGGTGGGGAAGGACTCGTGTGCCCCTCCGCTTGTTTCGAGATGACGGGTTTATTCACCAAAAATAGTCATTCTATTTGAACTAAAGCTGTTTATTAATTGTAGCTAAGTTCAGGAGAAAATAAAGGTTTCTGATTAACAGGAAAGAAATGCAGAAATTTCAAAACAGTTCATTTCAGCATTTCCAAAATGAAGTGTTTTGCTTTTCTGGATTAGATTCAAAAAGCACATTAAACAATATTGCATAAAGCCAAAACAAAGCAAACCAGCCAGAGAAGAAAATGATGGCACATAGCCTGTAGTTTGGGCAGTCTGTTCGAGTATGAGGAGCATTTTGAACATCCTGTCTTCCTGGAGAGGGCACTCACTCACCTTTGAACAAGAGACTCACTCTAACTAGTCTTTTCTGTCCCATGGAACTTTACTTGTTTCAACCCACCCAGGAATTCACAACATTTGTGTGGTTAGAAGGTACACAGCCTTGGTTTAACATACCTGCTCTGACCCAAGCTCGAAGGACAAGCATCTCCACACTTTCCTTCTCAGCTGTAAAGTGAAAAAAAAAAAGCAAAAACCGGTAAAAAATTCAAACCACATAATCTTTCTTTATTTCCATTTTGGGCATTGACCTGAAAAATCAAGTCATGGAAGTGAAAGTTTTAGCAAATCTTGTATACTTCCACAAAAAATGTGTATCTTTAGTTCCTCAATGTTGTTCAATGAAATATCACTGCATTAACTCTGTGAGAAAGGTGAAACAACGACTTTCGTAGAAGACTCAACAAGTCAACACTATTCTAGATGAACCGATCCTAAACTCTAGAAACACTGAAAGATCTGTGTAAAGTCACCAAAAGCTAAAAACTGTGCAAGACAATGACCCGCCTAAACTTTTGGGTTGGAATTTGACCCTAAATTAACAACTAAGAATATATATTTTTTCTCATTTTCTTCAGTTCCTCTGCCTTCAGAGAAAGACTAAAGCCAAAGATTTATCTGGAATTTTTATCAAAAAAATACATTCTTTCTTTCAAACATATACTTTAGCTAGTATCTCAAATAAAAGTCTGATAATGCCTTGAGCCTACAAGTGGGCATCTAAATTTACAGTACTATCAAGGAATTATTAATTTCTAGGAACAGCATATAAATGTGGTCAAGAAACATCAAGGTCAATGTCTGATTTTACAGTGGGTAGGTAAATCAACTGTCAATGCTGTGAATTCAGTCATTTCTGAACAAAAAACAGCTCTTGAAGCATAAACATTAAATTAAGCAAGCTTTTGCAACATTTAACTAGATCTCCATGTCTGATACATCTTTTGACCTAGTCATTTCCTCAAACTAGCTGGTAACAAGAATTACCATTTTATCTGTCTTTCAGTGCAAGAGAGATTATTTTCTCACCAGTTCTGAACACCCAAGCAAAGAATCCTCTCTTTGGAGTTCATCCAGATTTACTTTTCTTTAACTTTTTCTGCTTCTTCCTCCCTGTACACATGTTGAAAACTATGCTATGTGTATATTAAACTATGGATTTTCCCTATTATTGTATTGTTGTCCAATAAATTCCAAGACAATCATTATGAATAAGCAGCCCACCAGATTTAGGTAAAGTTGCAAATTTTTCTTGCAGAAGACACACTAATGTTAAAAAATGGGCCACCTCAGTTTTTTTGAAATCACAGTAAGAAGTAGCTTTAGCTTACAGGTGAAATTAAATCAAACATATGAGTTTTTAAAAATTGAATAAAGGAAATTTTAGGTTTATCTAAGGAATTTCATGGATGTAATACAAAGAAATAATGCAAAGAAATTGTAGATACTTATAAAAATGAATTTGATGTGTGCAATATAATATAAACCCTGTTAATTTTTTGTTTTTCTTGGTTCTCTCATACCCATTCTCTCTCCAAGTCACTTGGCGTTCATTCCTCAGTAAACCAATTACTTCAGTGCTCTATTAGATTTACATTTACTGCCCTCAGTCAACTCTCTTATATCCATGAAATCTCATTCATAATGCACATGAAAAAGCCCAAAGAGAACTGAGATCTATGTGACTGGACAGGTTTGACAGAAACTATGGAACTGAACCACTGCTAAAGTTAGTCCTTTCAAGAGTGCAGGGAAGTTCTTCAGAGGCACTCAAGAGCTTAACTGGCTGTGACTGTACTGTCAGTATTCAAATGCATAGGGCTGGATGAAGATCTTACATCTATTCCTCACTGGTTTAGTCTTCTGTTCTTGTTTGTCACCAGTCAGCTCAGACATTGGACATGGATACTTCTCTGCACATAGCTGGCTTGAGTAGAAATCTCAGTGGATCCTCAGGACATGAGAGGGGGTGAGGAAAGCCCCCTGACTCATTAAGACCATTGAAAGCTCAACCATGGTCTTGCAAGATGCCAAAAAGTCATTCCAGCTCATTTGTAAGGAAGCTGAGCTACAGACTTGTGATAACAAATGGTTTAAAATTAATAATTATCAAGCTTGATAGCCTTTCAGATGACGACCATTTTTTCTTCCCCAAGTTGAAACAGGAGTGCTCAGTACTGGGATTTCCCTTTACCGTTGCACTTACCTCTTGCACCCCTTCTCTCACTTTCTCACTCAAACTAATAAGGTGAAGTTTTGTTACAAACTCTGCTATAACTTCTCAGTAATCTGAGAGGATAACCACAGCTGCAGTTTTGAGGTTGCCAGCAATTCCTGCTACTGGCAATTTTCCGTCAGTCTTGTTAAGAAAGTTGCCACAATTTTACCACAAATAGTAAGTCTGTGGCATACTCCAGAATTTGCATACAATTGCTGTTAGCTTACCAAAGTGATCATTTCTGTTAACAATAGCTCTCTAAAACTGCTTGAAAAGTGGGCTTCAGCCAAGCCAATCTGGTTTACATTATGCAAAGTATTTTAATGCAAAACCTTTTAATAGAAATCATCACTAAAATCACTTTGAGATCATGCCTGTTATCTGCAAGACTTGAAAAACTAATTGTATATTTGCTTTTTGGATTATTTGTACGGCTTTTTCCACACAAAATCGTTGGGAGCATGTTTAGCCAAAATTTAAGTACAAGTTATTTTGTTAACATTATTAAAATGCATATTCAGCAAATTCATTTGGCTGCATTAGCTTGTACATTCATGCAACTTCTGAGTCCTTGCACTGTGTAGTAGCTCAGAAGAAAATCTGTACTAAATTGTGTTTGTGTTGCCTTTTAAAATTAAATATTAAGCAATGCTTTTGAATTGGGACATTCTTTCTGTATTCCATAAGTCTCACACTTTCATTTAAGTTAGGTTTTGGAAAAAAAAACCTCAAAATTTATGTAGAAAACTAAATATGTGAGATTTGTTCCCAGAACTGTTCTTGCAGTATGTCCAGCCATTTGACATACAGTTTCTCAGCTGCACATGTAAATCAGGTGTGCCATCGCATGCACATTTTGCTTACACTCATGCTTGATCTGGTTTTATGAGTTAACATATCTCTGAGAAGGATGGAACAATTTAAACCCTGCGAAGGATTGTGGTTTTGATCTAAGAAAACATTGTGGCTGGTCATATAGAAAAAGTCCTTCCTAAAATACTAAGGGAATAATTTTTTAAATAACATAAATTTCACCTATTCAGCAAGTTTTAATTCTTTCAGAGGAGCTTGACAGTATATCAAATTGTCCGGTCATTAAATACTGACATTATAATGAAGCTGCCTTCTCCCGTGATTATATCATTCTCTCCATTACTGAAAAGACTTTAGCCCAACCATCCATTTAATGATGTTTTCTTTACTAAAAAGTAATAAGTTTGACTGATAAAAATGGAACCAGTCTGTTCTGCAAGGTGGAAATTATTTTGCTATTTCGGAGGCTGGCGCAAGGGTGAATATACAAGTTCCAGTGAATTTCATTGGTGTTGGCTGTCCTTGAAACAAAACAGATGCTGGTGCTTTTTTTCTGTACTGCTCAATATGAATTTTCGAATTCTGGAAAACAGTTAAAAGTGATAGGTAAATTATTGGGAGCTTTCATATATAGTACCTTTAAGTGTCTAAATATCATGAGAGTGTTTAATTTTGAATGGAGACAGAGCATAGCAAGGCTCTCGTGGTCAGGACCTTCACTATTCATTCTCTTTCTTCTGATATTGGAAATCTAATACAGTAAGAATGTTGTAAATCATTAGACAAACACCAAGATGAAAAATATATAAACATTCACATCCAAAACCTTTAGTTTAGAACTGATCCCAATTTATTTATTATTAAGATTTATAACATTACTGCCATTCCCACATGCATACAGTCTTGTGACATCCAGCTTGGGCAGGTTGATAGAAGAGGTTGCTGCCATAAATCTTAAGACAAAATGAATTGATCATCTGGTAATGAAGCTCTTTTAACTACCAGTTAAATATTTCCTCAGAATGACTCATCTTCATAACAACTTATTTCTTCCTGACCCAAGGGCAGGCTAAGTTTTCACACAGCCAAACAGTGTTTAGATTAAGCATAGTCTTAATTAGCACTGTTAGAACACTCTTATTTGTCCATGGCCCTGCTGATACCTTCGTAAGCCTGTTGACTATTGTTTTTGATATATTACTGTCTGCTATACTAGTACTACTCTGCCACTCATTGTTCATTTTCAGACTGAAAGGCTGAGGTACTTTCTTCCCTATGGTTTTAATCTCATCCTACTCTGCAGAAAAAACATTATCTTAAAATACTACTAAGAAACACAGGTTTAGATGTCTTTAACTTAGGAAAGAGGCAAAGTTATTACCATATTGGAGAATTAGGGGGTTTTCCACCTCATAGTGTATATTTACAAGTCAAAACAGTTTATTGGTGGATTTACAACATGATTTTGACAGTTATACACAAAGCAGAAGACAACTAGATTTTAATGTGTCTTGCAGGTTCCTCTAGACAGGGTGCAATGGTCCTGCTGAGACATTCAATTTTCCAGGCCCCTGAGGAAGTATTTAAAACTTACCTTCTTCCTCTTACAGTTTTGACTCTTCCTTACAGATACAGTACTGCACCTATTTATAATTAGGTTGATTTAATCAAAAAGGTGCCTTTCAGCAAATCAGCCTTTGGGTCCATCTCCAGATTACCCTATTAATATGGTCTCCTCCTCAGACTGCTGGAGCTGCCTATGAATTGCTTCTCTTTTCAGATTGATCCAGTATACATTATTATTATGGAATTGTAAAAGCAGCACTGGAGCAGGCATATTCGGACAGGTATTTATGTAACCATTCACATGAAAAATGATAGTCTGCAATCATATTCCCGTAGAAAGTATTTCCTTCTTGAAATGTTTGGGTTAATTTTTTTGAATGAAAAAATGACCTGTTGTCTGCTAACATATCAGCATGCATGAAATTTACCACCACCCTTCTTCTAACTCAGTCCGCACAAGTCCTCTTTGCAAGGACTTCTCTCAGATTCTGTCAGGATGCACTTGTGAAAGGGGGTTGTTCCTTCAACTATGAATCACTGCTCTAGACCTCACCGCACTTCTGTGAGACCGTTACTGTGTTTCTCGAGCCCTACCCTCAAATATCTTCTCCTGATTCTAGAAACTCAGAAGCTTGGCTACACACACCAGATTATACTTGATCTCCTAACCAGATACAATGATCAATCCGAAGAAAAGTTGTTTAACAAACATCAGATGAGACAAACTTTCTTCTGATTATTCATTCCCACTTCATATTCCTCAACTCAGAACAATCATTTGCAATTCTTTTCAAAAAGGAATTTGTTTTCTAATCTGCACACAATGGTTAAGCACCATTCATCCACTTGGTCAGACCTCTAGCCATTCATTGGAAGTTTTTAACAAAGAAGTGCATTCAATTTCCAAGGCAACCTGCTGCTTTTACTCTAAAACATCATTAAGATATTTTAATAGCTACTCCAAGCAGATAAACACTAGGGAAGTTATACTGAAAGAGATCACGGAAAAGAAGTTGAGAATCACAGGTAGAAAATAATAGGTAAAGTCTGAAAACTGGTCTCTGGTGTGCTCTTTTACTTCACCACTGTTTACTGTGTCTGTAGAAGATAAAAGCTACTGTGCACTTTCTCTCAGCTCCTGCTTCAGTTGATGCTTCCCTTGTACAGACAAATGCCTCATAAGATTGGCTGATGCTGAGCAGTTAAGCAAACATGAGAAAGCTTGTTTAAGATTACAGAAAGTGAAATGTTTTCTGAATATGCTCCTATATGTTTGAGTGAGAAAAAACAATTTGAGACTCTTTCCACTTCTGTAATTTCATTTCTTCCAAAAATCCCTCGCTATTACACATTACACACCTATAACACCTATGCTGCTTCTGTTTATGTTCACATAATACCCAAGCAAAGATGGTCTACAGACAGACTTCCTGAATGCTCTTATTTGTATCTGGTTAGGAAGCCCATCCCAGAGTGTCACTGGGCCATATTCACCTCTGAAGCAGCTAATCGCTGCACCCCCTGTAATTTAAATTGTTTCTTAATTGCATTAGGAAGAAATCCATAGTAAAATCTTTCCCCCATTGCTGTCAGCAGAAGGTGTTGATGGAATATGCTCAGGCATAGTGGACCTGCCAGAAGGAACAGACTGTGGTTTCCTGTTCCAGAAGAAGGAAACAAATGGGTTTTCCCACAAGCGCATAAAAGAGGCTGCTGCTTTGTAGGTAAACATCAGGGAAGGTGTGTAAGCCACGTACTTCCCTTTGCAGCCAGCTTGGTCCTAAAAGACCAAGATTTCTCTGCACGTATCTGACATGAATTCAGGCTCAAGTAAGCCAACATGAAAATTATACCCAACTGCTAACAAACTGTAGCTCTTGAAATAGACACCATGTCTCTATTTTAAGCAAAGTAACATTCACGTGACTAAAGTGCAAATTTTGATGACACCAACAGAGATGACAACAATACCTTATTCTTCTATGTGTAGTTTAGTTCTTAGCCATATTGTCTTTTTATATTGATTGGCAAATACTTATATTTTCATGCTGTATCTTCAAAAATATTAAATCATCTTCTGCTTAAAAGTCCAGCCAAGAATGCGTAACAGATCAGTAGCACCTACATTTCTAACACTGCTGTTTCTTCATTAAATATTTTAAGTTCTATACTGTAAAGCTTTTTTTAAAAAATAAAAATCACAATTCCAGGCAGCCAATTTTAAAGATATTTCTCCAGGTGACACGTTACATGTCCTTCCTATCCAGCTTTGTCAGATCCAAGAAAAAAACTTCACGGTAAAGTTGCTTTAAATAATCCTCACTGTACTAACAGATGGTTTGCAACAGGTACTGAATCTATGATGTAGTGCCCCAGCTTTGGATAACCATCTGCTGAACTGCAGGTATTCAGAATGGAGATTCCTCATTTGAGTTTTAATAACTTTGAAAAAAAAAAACCTACAAAAAATTCTATGCTTTCAGCTTTTAATATTTAGATTGCTTAATATTGCTTTTTTCGTATTATTTATATTGCTTTAAATCTTCAGGATCACCTGAAAAATTAACTTGCTTGGACTGTACCCCATTAAAATGCAGTCTTCATCACTCCTAGAAAAAGATGACAAAAAATTAATCTGCACTTCATTTCAGGATGCTATGCATCAGTTTTGGGCTTTCTTACATTTTAGCCCACCAGATGCAGTGTTGGGGTTGTGTGGTTTTGTGCCTGCAAATGGAATTGCTATTAACTTTTTGCAATCTGTTTTATAAGAATCTGTGAAAGGTCTAGAGTACAAGTCTTAGGAGGAGCACCTGAGGGAACGGGTAATGTTTAGGTGAAAGAAAAGTATCCTGACGGGAGACCTTATCACTCTTTATAGCTCCCTGAAAGGAGGTTGTAGCAAGGTGGATCTTGGTCTCTTCTCCCAAGTAGCGAGTGATAGGACAAGAAATGGCCTCAAGTTGCACCAGGGGAGGTTTTGATTTGGTATCAGGAAAAGTTTGTTCATCAAAAGGGCTTTCAATCACTGGAACAGACTGCCCAGTATAGTGGTTGAGTCACCATCCCTGGAGGTACTTAAAAGACATGTAAATGTGACACTTAGGGACATGGTTTGGTGGTGGACTTAGCAATGCTAGGTTAATGGTTGGACTTGATAATCTTAAAGGCTTTTTCCAACCAAAACAATTCTATGATTCTATGTTTCATTTTCTAGTTTGCCTGTGTTTTGAGAAAAGCATTACTTTGAAGTACTGTAGTAGTAGGTGAAGCAGAAGGTTAGAAGCAATACATGGTCTCATCAGGCCTATTTTACATTAAACCATGTCTTCTCCTGTTCCTTTACTGTTAGACAAATTTCTGTTCCATAATCTGTGAATGGTACTTCATGTACGTACTTTTTTTTATGGCTTATTTTTCCAAAAAGCAAAACACTGGACCCTCGCTTGTTTTTAAAATTTCCTTTATGGCGATCAGGGACCACAGAGGATCTTGAGCTCTTATGACTCTTTATAAATAAGCCTCTTGGTACAGCAGCATCCCACAGGGCATATTTCCCCCACGCAGAGCATGACCCCACCTCCCCACTCAAGTCCTCAGAGGTTCAGACACTGAGTTCAGTGAGAGTAGGATGAGGCCCAAATGCTTCACCAGTTACCTAGTTGCTCAACTGCTCCAGAGGTGGTAAGACAGCAGGAGCTCATATGACAGCATGACGTAAGAGTCCTGAGTTTCTTACAGCTTTGCAATGCCCTTAGCCTCATCAGAGAGCCTGATAATCCTCAAATGATACTGTTGGCTTCTTGCACTGTTGCCTGGTAATGAAAACAGAAAAATGCTTCCAGCAGTGAGCCATCACCCTTCAGTCCTTAAGGGAAAACATGCATGTGAAAAGAAGCATACAAGCATGCAGACATGTGCATGCAAGCACACATATGGCTCACCTATATCGTGGAATGACTAGCCAGAGCCATGGCTGGCCTATGGAAAATCTTATCTTGGTTAGATTAAAATATACCTCACCTCTTAAAACTTTTTTCTTGCTGAGCATTCTCATCCCGTTACCTCAGTGAACCACATTTTGTCCAATGCCTTGTATGTTTGAAAAATTATATGGTTAAGCAAGACATTTCATAATCATTAATCTATAGTTAACTCAGCTTGCTGTATTATGCAATCGTATGAGGAACAGCTGGGGCCCACTAACCAGAAAGCACTTTTATGGTTTCTCTTAAGGGCCATTAAATCAATGTGATGAGAGCACAGCTGGAAAAAGTCCTGCAAAAAATTTATCAGATCCCACACAATATGTAAAGGGACCACTCCGTGCAATTGCAGACTCAGCACCAAACCCTCTCGGTTGAAACTGCAGGTGGAGGAACGTTTATAGCACAGCTCGTATACAGCCCTGAAAAATGTCTGCTGTCTCTCCCTTTTCCCTCCTCTATGGGGTTTTCCACTTGAGCCTCACTAACTGCTATAATTGCTGTGGATCCCTCAGGAGTAGATTAATGGGATCATGAGAGCAGCCTTTTCGGCAGTTGCCATGCTACCCTCTTAAGCCATTCAAGGCAGAACTTCCTAACGCTAATGCAGGGGATGCTGGCAGTGCTGCCTCCCTCATCTCAAGCATATTCTGGCAGGGGCCTGGAAATCTCACGCTTTTCTCCTTCACATTTTGAAACAGAAGGCAGAGAAGAGGAAAAAGCGATTAATCCCTGAAACCCACACGTTTCACAACTGTTCACACATCATACATAATGCAAAATAATTAAGAAGGAATGATGTTACTGAGTTATAATGTCCTGCAGAATTAACCTCTGAAGAAATAAAGCAGACTGGGAAATTAAAGGCATGTTAATCAGAATAGGGAAGACAAAAAAAAATGACTATACCTGCTTCATGGGTGTCTAATGGGTTTTAGGCCCCCGAGGGATTTCTTTAACACCTTTCTTAACTGTCTATTAAAGACCTGATCCTAGGAGTCTGCTTAAGCCAGTGTAGTTACACTGTGGACTTAGCAGTCTCTGGATCAGAACCATAAAGAAATCAAATGAAAATACAGTAGAAAGAGCTAAGTATTAAAAGAACTCCAGAGGTATGGACAAAAGAGAGAAAATATAGTACAAAAAGGACATTACCAAAAAAAGCAAGCAGCTGGGAGAATCCAAGCAGTGGTCCATGGGTATTTTTGCACACTGGTGATAATCACAAGTACTGGGCTATGATCTCCATGCACATTTGAAAAAAACTGACATTAGAGGCCTGAATCCTAGCAGACCTTACATTCAGATCTATGTGAGGCAGCAGACAGGTGTCTTCCCACTGCTCAACACAAGTGGCTGGTACAAAGCCAGATACTTTATTCATCTAGGCTCATCATGAATGTTTTTATTTACAGAGTTTCCTTCCTGTCTTCTCCAGAATGAGCAACCCACACAGTCTGCGGCCCTTCTTTGCTCCTCTTTATTTGTGAGACTCTCTAAAAAAGATGCTCATGAAACAGCTGCTGTGTTCAACACTGCAATATTACCAAATAGCTTAGCGTAGGAACTAAAATGAAACAAACAAAGAAAAAACAGGCTGGAAATGTGTATGTGTGGGAGGAAGGGTTTTGAAATTAAGAAGAAGAGAAATTAAGACCACTGCCAAATTAGAACTTAGCTATATTCACCACAGCTAGCAGCTTTCCTTTTGCAAAGAGAGCGATGATCTTTCAGGATCACATTTTGGCAGACTGCATACGGACAGTGCTTACAGAATAGCACACAGTCAGCATCATGCAGATATGAAAAATATGCATATGTGTGTATATGTATGCATGTATGTATACATATGTGTACATTAAAATGTTATGTGTATGATTTATGCCATGTATCTTCATCTGTGCTGTATTTCACACACGTAAAATCCTTACATACACACATATGTAAGAAATATATATCTTATAATGTCACAGTGCACATCCCACTGAAGCATGTTTTCCCTTGTCACCCTTCCCAGCCAATTCCTAGATGAATCTGGTTTTATGTAACTTAGGAAGGCTGAAGAACTCCCAGAACAAAGATGAACAGACCCTTTTTCTGAACTGTTGAAGTCTACAGAAGATTTGTCACTGTCTTCAGTGGGTATAGGATCAAGTCTTTCTAAGGCTGAATAGGAAGACCAGGAACAGACATTGATGCAAAAATCTGGCTTGAGCAGAGAAAGCAGCTCCTTCTGCTTCCTGAGATGACTTCATAGGACTATGTATCCATGTAGCAGGAGCCACAGGGGAGAACAGTTTGAGGTGAGGAGGGGAGAGAAAAAAGTGGATGACATAACAAAAATCCTCCTCCAGGCAATGGTCTCAAAAGAAAATTCTGCTCCACACTGGGCTCCCTTTTCCTCCTTGCCCTTACATTTTCTGGAACTATAATGAAAAAAGGCAAGGTCTTTAAGGAAAATCTCCCTTACAGACATGATGCTTGAAGTCTAGAAACGTAACAAAAATGAGATCTAGGGCATAGTTGAGGACAGTAGGCAGCTGGTGCTCATATTTAATAATTCTTTAAAATTTTATGTCCCCCCAATGGTATTCTTTGTGTGTGTGTGTAAAAGGTTCCACATTCTCCACAGAAAAGAGGCTTAAAAAAACCCCCAACACTTCATTTTCAAAAGCCCTATTGGTTCTATTTTGACAGGCTTGCTGCTGTTAAAATATCTTGACATAACCAAAGCAGAAGTACCCTCTGCAGTAGTTCATGGTTCTTTTAACTAAGGAAGTCTGAAACGAGTTTCCAAACCCAAGACAGGCGAAGTACAGAATTTTTAAATTTTAAAAACAGAGAAAGCCAAGACTCCCTAAGGTATACAAAAATGTAGAGGGAGAAATTCTATCTTCCCAAGGTTTGCCAAATGAAATGGGGAAGAGTGGGATTTAATTATTTTCAGAAACAAAAGAAAAAACAGCCGAGAAAGGCTTGGGTCACGAGCACCAAGCAGGCAACAGAGCAGCTTGTTGCAGCAGACATCCCCTCCACTGGAAATGCAGCCTAGCACAGGATGGTTTTGCCCCATTGTACCTTTAGACCAAGTATCATACTTTTAGACCAAGAGTGACCAGTAAAATGCTCTTCTGTGACTGCACATTGACATATGACAGACACATGCATAGCTGGTACAACTTCTTTGGTTTATCAAGTCTGTCAAAAATCCCAGTAGAATACCAAAGAGTTGCAAGTATAATCCAGTCCAGAATCATATCCTGCTATTAATGGAAACTAATGAAAGAGAGGACAAACCCTGACATTCTTGCTACTTCAGCTTCCTTGCTGTGTTAAACCTTACTCATATCCAGACCACCAAAAAAGTACAAAGTGCTGATATCCCCTTCATTATATTTCAAGATAATATGTGGGTAATGTGGCTCATTCACCACCATTAAATATGAACAATGCTTCAATATTATTTCTTTTAAGATTTTTCTAAATATTTCATGATACCTTAGATCAAAATCTACTCCTTGCAATTTTTATCCCATCTGTTTAATTTCATCCCATTCCTTACTCTTTAAGAGTATTTTTCAAGAAGGAATACTATCTTCCTCTCCTTTAAATCCTTCCTCCAGATTCTCCATCCCACATCAATGTTTTTTTGATTCAGGGTTGCTGGCAAACTCCCATATTCATCCTTGTTACCTTCTTATTCAAAATGAAAGAAAATCACCAAGTCCCTGCAGAGCTAAATTTCAGAGAATAAGAAAATCTGACCAGCGTTTTTTCAAAGCTAATTTTTTTTCTTGAAACTTTGGCCCAAAATCCGTGAGATACATGGGGAAGCAAGCTACAAAGGACTTTATGGAAGAGTGTACAATAACTTCTGTCAGACAGAACAAAAATCTTCCTGAGTTCATTGATTAAAGTTTAGAAATTGCAAAGTATTACTGGAAGTCTATGAAGAATTTGTTATTCTATTTTCAAAGAAAAGAGTAATGTCACAAGAATTTCTTTGATTTTTTTCTAGATCAGAGAAATTCAGAGAACTACCTAAGCAACAGAGCAGTTCCCAATACATCTTATAACTCAACTAGATCACCCTACTCATGGAAAAACCCAATATGTAAAAGCCTTTGAAACCTAAAGATCAAAAAACCACAACCCAAAACCTGATGTAAAATATATCCCGAAGTGAAAGAGTGCTTATTTCTTGTTACTGGTTTGTAATGTCCAGTATGTGGTCTCATCTTCTATGGCACAAGTATGACTTACAGCTCACTAAAGGTGCAGCCTTAACTTCCATGGGGGCAGTTCATAAAGTCAGAACTCAACAAACTAAATTAAATGGACAGTTGCAACGGACTGTGTGACCTCTTTTGATTGTTATGGGCTGTGTGCAGATCACAGTTTGATGAGAAACTTCTCATATTGTCTCTCTGATGTCCTATCAAACCCTTAGAAGTCAAATTTGCTGTCAGTGAAGTTCCTGTGGCATCCAACTATCTGGTCATGTACATTTTCAAGCACACAGGTCCTTATGGTGTATCTAGCACTCACAAAAAGAAACACCACCTTGTTTCCTCTCCTAACTTGGATCAGGTTCCACAAAAAACCCCAAGGCTTTTATCTGCTTCTTTTTCCCCTTGAATCCCCTCCTTTTGTCAATGTACACCCACTCAAAACTGAAAAACCAGTAAACAGAGAATTCAGTCATGATTTAGAGGACCTATCTTTAATTGCCAATTCTCCCTGACAGGCAGAAGAGCACCCAGGTACCAGGCCACTTCTGATATCATCTATGCTAATATTATTTCATATCAGGTTATATGCCAAAGAAAAAATACTTAGGCTTTGGGCAAAGACATGAGGGAGAGTTGGTAACTCCACCCTTACAGCATTATGGTGAAGGAACTCACCAAGAGAAGTTAGACATAACATCATCAACAGATGAACCCTGATAATAAAATAATTTACTAAAACTCAGGGAAATTCTTTAGTTGTGATATAACAGCTTTTATTTCTGTTTTCCTTTTTCCTTGTTTGGTCCATTGCACACTTCATGATTCCATATCAAAGGCAAGAGAAGACATTAGGCACCAACCATCTCCTCTGATATTTTTGTAAGGGCTGGCTTAGAGAATTCAGACATGTAATCCAAAGTAGAGGAAAGCACTGCCTTTCAACTTCAACTGATCTATATTCTGTACATTTCCCACTGAGTAATGTACTACATTGAATGCTGTTTTCCATGGTGCCACACTTACGTACATCTCTTTCCCTCTCTACTGTGCAAAGAGTTGGCTTGGCTTGCTGACTTGGCACTAACAGGCAGAACACCTAATGAATTCCTCTAAGTAGGTACCATGATTTGGACCACTACTGTGTCAAAATATTATTGTGATGCAAAAGGTCAGATTGAAGACTCTTTGAAAATGTCTCTTTAGTTCAAGAATCTGTCCTACCAACAAGAAATGAACATTCCTGATGACATGCTGTTAACACACAATGGAAAATTTGATCAACTGCCTCTTTCACACCACTTTGCAAATGACCTTCTCCTTGGGAAAGCACTGTGTAAGCAATATTTCTTTCCTGATATATGGAACATTATTCAAAATGAAAATCCAGTCCTCCCTTTGAAAGACTTTCTTCGCCTGTGACATTTCCTTTTAAAAAGCACAATAACTGTACAATGAAAGATTCTCATCTTATTTATACTCAAACTTTGCAAATATTGGTGGAATTGCTATGGATTTATAATTCCATAAATATATGAACACCCTATTCAGCTCTCATTAGAACTGACATTTTTAAGCCATTAACTTCTAAAATATTAATCTGATGAGCTAGTCCTGAATTTACCATAATATCAGACCAGCAGGGAAGGAGCTCTTAGGAAAATTATCGCTTTCATCCACAACTGCCTGCACTCTTCTAATACCCTTTTCAAAACATTTAGTTGTATTTTGGCATCTGGTGATAGAGTGATACTTCCTTGGTATCAGGACCTTGAAAGATGAATTGTATGACCAACCAATATTCTTTGATATATGTTGGCACATACCTTTGGTGTTTTTAGGGATAATACACATAAATAAACACTGCGGATTGAAAACAGGTGGGTCCTTCAGTGGAGGGATAAAAAATGTGTTGTTAATATCATTTGTTCTTCCTGAACACTTTGGCCACAATGTACTACCCTACTATACAAATCGGAACCTAAACAAAAAAGAAATTGAGAGGAATGATTTAGAAGAAATATGTCTGAAACAAAAGCATTGACTAAACTATATTGAAAGATTTTCTCCAAATTTCAGCAGCTTTGGTTCAACGTCCCTTAGATAAGTCCAAGTAACAGAAATGACAAGTTAGTTCAAGAGCTTACAGGTTGTAAATGTATCTAGATGACAGAAAAATAGGATTATAGATTCACTTCTGAGTAAACCACTTGCAAAGAGATTTATTTTAAGGGATGTTTATACATTCTTAGTTTCTTGCATGATGCAAGTACTGAAATAGAAACTTTCCCAAACAAAATGGAAACTGCATCAACTATCCAATTGGCCTTTAAAACCTTAGGCTATAGTGCTGTGCTTGTGTGTAGTTGGGTGTTTTTTTCTCCAAAAGGTAATCAAATGGCAGCCAGAGACAGCTCAAGGTATAGGATCTACTTCTCTCAGGCTGTCAGTCACTTAACAGCTGCCATTCATCTTGAGCATTCATTTAGAAAGAAAGATTTCTTGTCTACTTTTTAAACTTCCTGTAAATAACTTTTTTTAGACAGGACTAAGAAGCACAGAAACAGGAAAAACAGATAATTCCCTAATCCATTGGTGTCAGTTACATTTCACTGTACAGGCATTGTCAGGCAAGGAAAGCAAGACTGGAGAAAAAAATGCACCACTTTTTTACCAGCACAACTGCATTTAGACAAAAAAAAAAAGAAGAATTCAAGCAGCATTCTGGTCTGCTTCCCTGGCAACTAGGAGGTTTTTTGTCTGGGAACTACAGAAACCAGATCATGCTGCAAACAAACCCATAGGTAACCTTTATAGTATGATCTGTAGGAAAGTACGGGTGATCATGGTATTGGCCGTCAGTCTGAACCTATTTTGAGTGGTTATTAATAACTAAGTAACATGATTTCAGTGTTAATATGGTAAAAGGCATGGATTTTATTCTGCAAAAGATATCAAATGAAGGACTTGACTTAACCTGAACTGATCAAAGACCAGGAAGCAGGCTGGGATACATTTAGAGTCTAAAAGGGGATGCATGTTTTCTACAAGGATCCTAACCTATAGTTGCACAAATCAGTATTTGAAAATCTGAGTTGATGGAAATTTTAAAAACCTGACACTGAATCAATCTGGCTCTAGGTTTCTTCATGTTTCTGCTTAACGCTGTTCAGGACAACCTTGATAGAATGGATTTGCAGTCAGAAAATGAAGTTCTATCCAAACAAAAATTTATAGATAAATTTTCTTGAAGGAGAAAGTACTTCTAAAAAGTGTAAAAACCCCACAAACTTTAAAAAAAAAAACCCAAAAATGGCTTGTTTTGGTATTTCAGGGAAAAATGGGGGTTTTTTTGCAAATGACTTTTCATAGTGAGGTACGCTACATGCTTTTAAAAGCCAAAATGAAAATAAACGATTAAAAGTAGTTTTGAACTTTTTAAATTGAGCTTTTATCACTACAATTCAGAACAAATTTCTGAAGTTCCCCACAAAACAGAATTTTTGTCTTCCATGCAGCTCTAGTTCTGGCTCACATTGAGATATAATGATTAGAACCTGCAAAGCAATTTTAGCTTTTGAAAGATTCCTAATTAGAGAATAACAACAAAACTCATATGAGTCTTAGAAATACCTTAAGATATTTAGAAAACTCAAGGAAACCTCCAAGACAATATCAGTTTAATCTAATTAGAAAACAAAATAATTTTAATTTCCTAAGACATGACAGACATTTACTCATTTAGAATTGCATCTGATTGTATAAAAATGTGTGAAAGCTACCTTAGATGTCTATCTTGCTACCAGTAATGTTATGATAATATTTATCTTTAAGAATAAGAACAGTTGTATGGCATCAGAACAAAAATCCCTTTATTCTGGGGTACAATATTAGCCAGTAACGGATGTAGAGAGACATTAAAAGGAGACAACCTTTCTACAATATTCTTTCCTTCCAGTACACCATAGCTTAGGCACTTGCTGAGGCAGAGGTTGAAGCCTGACCAGCAACTGTAATAACAATTAATAGATCTGCCTTCTGTAAATACATGCAATTATATTTTGGACTCATTTATACTGTGGGCCTCTACAACATCCTGTGGCCACGAATGAAAAAAATTGATAAAATGTGTTTTAATTAACTAGGTTCATTCTTGTGGCCTCATTTTGAGTTCATTTCATCTCTATCCAAAATGTTTCAGCTGGGGAGAAGCTAGTGTTAGATTTTGGGTTTGACTGTAGGGGTTTTTAAGAGCTTATTAGAACTAATGTACAAACTAGGATTTTATTTATGGATGCTCTCACTTGTAGCCCAAAAGGCTTTGCTAGAAGCATCTAATGTAAGATTACTTCTAAACAGAACCAGAAAAACAAGAAAGTGAAGTCCTGAGGTATTTGTGTAAAGCAGTTATTGGATCACTGGATCTTTACAATTTTATGGGTAGTGGACCTCAAATATAATCACTTTGGCTTAGCCTGTAATCTTGATAGGCACCAGACCTTATGATGATTATTCCAATACAATCTTGTTTAATCCACCGGTGTAGGAGTCAAACAAAACCTCCA
>VZTU01031480.1:0-15625 GCA_013400835.1 Zapornia atra | reverse complement strand
TTGGTTGGTTGTTTTTTTTTGTTTGGTCTTGATTTTTTTTTTTTGCAGTAGCTATATTCCCATATGCACTTTTCAGCCCCCTACTCAATGAAAATGGCTGTGATATTGTATGTAACCAGAAGGAAATATATGGTATTTTGTATAAGGACCATACCAGAAAACTCAACACCATTGTTTTCTTTTAAACATATGTTCTTACATATGTTCCTAACACTTATTCCTGACTTGATTTGGTATTCCAGACTTGATTGGGTGGTGGTGTTAATTTAAAAAAAAAAAAACAAAACCAAAAAAATCCAACAACAACGAAAACACCAAAAATCCCACAAACGAAAAAACAAGCAACAACAAAAAAAAACCCCAAAAAGGTAGTTCCGTGTATTTCTCACTTGAAAGTGTCTGGTATCTGCCAAGATAACCTAAACTGGCACTTGAATATCATGAATCTTCAGACTGGATCTTATGATACTACTTCAAAAATTAGGATTCTGCTTTTCAAACCAATGTGCAAGAACTAGAATAGCTGCAGCACATAATTTGTCCTCATTTTTACATAGAATAGCTCAGAGCCTACTTTAAATAAAACTGAATGTCTAGTATCCAAAATTGTCTGTCTATAACTGCTTTAATTAGGGACAGTATTCAAAAAGAGAAAACCACCATATCCTAGATAAGTGAAAAACCTCAGAGCAGAACATTTCTCTAGATACAAATACATGCTCCAACATTTTTGCTAATTCTGTAAAGGCTCAATTATAGGGAAATTAAGTTTAAAAAGTCAAAATAAATACTTTCCCTTTGTACACAATGATGTGCATTTTTATACAGTGTCTCAGTCTCTGGGTATCTTTGAAATACAGCACAAACATTTAAAACACTACTTCACCATGGCTCTTTTCTCCCCTTCATTGAGACTAGCAGGGTGGATGTCAGCTGCAACACGTTCCCTCCTACTCTTCTCACTATGACAATAATAATATTAAAAAAAAAACCCTAAGTAATTTATCACAATTTTCTATGGCATCTATGTGTCAGATACACATGCCTCTCTTGAATATGTAAACTCAATCATTCTGGCAGGTCTGTTTATTCAGGTGAAATGTCAAACTGATAATTCATAATTCCTTTCCCTCTTTCTTACACAGAGTCAGCGACTTATTCATGTCAATCTGTTAATTCTTGAGGGAAAGGGGCAAAGGGGTCATCTTGGTGCTTCAAATATATTCTGGTCCTCACAGTGAAAGTAAAGTGAGACAATCTTTGAATAAGCAATGTTTTTTGTCCCAGTGCAAAAGGGAGAGAAAAACAAAGCCTTCTTTTTTGAGGTGTTGCCTATTAATTGTTTTTTTAAAAATCACTATGGCTTCCTTGCAGCTGCTTACAGCTGATAGAGTTGAAAGATATATCACTACAGATTTTACTCATTAAAACATGTTTCCCAAATTAATTAAAAGATCTATCTCTTTACACCCACACACCTGCTCTGTTGGGTGGGTTTTTTTCAGTCACAGGTAAAATAGTTGTTTTATGGATCAATTCATAAATTCTGTCTTTACGTGTCATATGATGGTATTAGTAATTTGACTAGGAATTTAATTAACTTTTTAATATATTTTGAATAGTGCTCCTAAGGACTGTGCCAATCTCAGATCTGTGCTAGTCAAGGTTCTCTTAAGTCTTCCAACTTTATGGAAGAGTATCCCTGGTCTCTCTAAACTAGTCCAACATATATTTTATCAGTGTCCCATTTCCAGCTAACATTAGAGCTTTACATCTGTGTAAAATGCAGCTCATGGTAATTAATTGACAGAAATGATCAAATAGGGTGCGTTAGCCTTTTGAAGCTAGCTCAGCACAAAAATGTACTCAAAAGTCATTATTCTTTTCCCTAGATAACTTGAAAGCGATATTCTGTAATCTTGTTGCCCCTCCCAGAGTTTCTTAAAAATAAGAATTTCATTTTGAGATCACTTTAGAGATGAATACTTGCTCCTCTTTCTGAGGCTGACAAGTCTCATTTCACCCATGACAGCCTCCAGCTGTTAAGTAGAAATATGAATCAAATGTGGAGTCCTGATGTGAAAAGCTGATTCCATTGCTTCGACAAAAGAAGAAAGCGAGATCTAGTTAGGCTGTGATTGAAGCAATCATATTTTACTACTGTGTTAGGATTTGTAGGCCAGTGGACCCCCATACTAATAAACAAAACCGCTCGACATCAGGCTGTTATTTCACATCTGTTTATACAAATATGTCAGGCAGGCAAAATAACCACAGCACTAATTGAATTGAGCCATACAAAAGCAACATGCTTTCCCATTACCCAGGCACCAGCAAGGGGGAGTGCAGGGTGGCTGCTGGGAGGAAAGGCTGGGGCTGCCCTGTGCTGGTCACAGTTGTTTGCAGCCAGCTCAAACCCACCCACCACAGGGCATGGCTCAGCCCTACAGCTGTGGTAGAGGCACCTCAGAAGAAATATATTTAAGAAAATATATATATACACAGCTGATGGTCCAGAACTGGAATGGGATAACTAATTTCCATTTGATATTTTTTAAAAATAAGTAAGTGTTGACACTATCCCAAATCACAGAAAGGGAAACAGGGAAACAAAGGGTTGTCCAGCTGGTTGGTTGCCATCCCCACTGAACCCTGGCATAACAGCACTTGCTTTTTGGTGGTACTGGAAACAGCTATTAAGGTACTATGTGAGAACTCCTTCTGCAACTGCACAGACTCAGACTCTTCAGCCCATGAGTACTTCAATATGCAGACCCATGAAAGCAGAGAAAGAGCACAAAAATGCCTGTTTGGTTGTTGTTTTTTGAAAACTACTTAAAAGCTGTTTTCTGAACCTCATTTCCACCCCCAGAGGTATGCAAGGAAGGAGCATTTCATGGGGCGCAGGGCTTTTTGACATTCAGGTGGTAGCATTAAAGTAGCATACAAAGCCTCGGTAAACAAATGACCTATGTGGAGCATGACTGTGGCATGGCTTTTCTTTCTTCAGGCTGTCACAGCTACCAGCTGTATAATTCATGTTCAAAAATTAGCTTCTATGCCCCACCACTGAAAACCCTGAAGCTGTTTTTTCAGTCTACTTGTCTTTGAGCCAACTGAATGTATTTGCTGAACAAGTTATGAGTAGAATTTAAAAAAAATAAAGTATAAAATCGAAAGTTGTGGGCAACAGTAGAGATCCAGTTCTGATCTAGTTAGAGAAGTATTTTCCCCAAGTCTTAAGAAAAGTTATGCCACTCTCACTGTGCTGCCGTTGTTACCAGAAAGCAAGTACATTGCTCTAAACAAATCCAGATTACTTATTTTCACGACCTACACACAAGTATTTGATTTCCAAATAAACATACTTTACCATCATGATTTAAGTATTTCACTGTGAAAGTGTAACTTAAAATGATCAGGAAAAACTGTAAAGATAGATCAAGTAGCTATATCCCTTAAGTACATGAAACAAATGAAAAAGGTATTTGTGAAAACAGAATATATCAATTCCACAAATATTTTATCATAGAAATGTACTTTTGACATGATGAAATCAAAAAGCAAACAAACAAACAAATATTAAATATTTTAGGTATCAAGTACCTCTAAAATACAATACAACAAAATAAAGCTGGGAGTTATTGAAAACCACCTAAAAGGTAACCCAGTCATTGGTCACAGCCAACATAGGTTCAGAAGAGAAAAGCCTTGTCTATCCAATCTGATTTCCTTTTATGACAAGGTCATCCAGCTGATTGACCAAGTGAAAACAGTTGATGTTATTCTTTTTGGCTTTCAGTACAGCTTTCAGTACTGTGTCTCACAGTAACTTGCTGGACAAAATGTCCAGCATACAACTAGACAAAGCCATTAGGTGCACTGGGTGGGCAACTGGCTGAATGGTTGGGCTCAGAGGGTGACAATAAATGGGGTTACATCTGGCTGGCAGCCAGTAACTAGTGGGGTTCCCTGGGGTTCCATTTTAGGAACAGTTCTTTTTAACTTTTTAAACATTTTTAACATTTTCATTGGCAGAGTTTTTACAAGTCACCAATGAGATAAATACTATGAAATGTAAATAATTTTTTAATTAATAAAAACCTGCATATAAAATTATAATCCTTTCTAATAAACTTTTCTTTTTTTTTTTTCCCCTCATGAAGAATTTCTGTTAATGTGATGCACATCTACTATTCTCTACATTGAATGTTTTAATTCTCATCTTTTATAACAGAAGGTGAAAGATCACATGTTTACGGTTACTGTCATGTTAGGGTTACTGTCATGTTGGGGTACATAATGAAAACCCTCATGGACAGAATAACAGAAAAGAATGTTTCAAAAGTTAGACCTTTTTCTTTGGTTGCTTACAACATGTCTACACCTGTCAATGCTGCATTGTTTAGTTATCCAAAGGCACTTTACAGAGCCCTGTGCATGGCACAGAAAATAATCTTCAAATAGTAATTCAAATGCTGAAACCAGTATGGCTTTGTGAGCGTGCTCCGAGGTCTGGACTAATTTAAGCATGCTTACCTGGACAGTGATCAGTTTCAGAGTTAGGTGGATGAGTTTAGATTTCAGCTTTTAGATATGTCTGAACTTCTTCTGCAGATAGAAGTTTGCTGGGAGATGATCCAAAGTTTCTAAAATTTGTAAATCCACCTAGCAGAGTTATAGGTATCAAAACTCCAGTCACTGCTGTCTGTGGTATAATATATGACCTTTTCCCTCTCTCAGGAAAGAAGGATTTAGGATGGATTTTTCATCTAACTAACAAGTGCATAAATGACAAGGAGGATGTAAGGAGAGTGTGCTGATGGATTAGCTATCTTTTAGTTGATATTTTAAGATAAGTTTTGCTTTACTTCTTCCTGGTATTTTTTTCCTGCTGTTATTTGTTGCTCTGGATTTATAATAGACCTCTGACTAAGCACTTGTTGAATTAAAACATCGTAAAATACTGATTATGTTAATAATACATCAAATATATCATTTTACCCTAAACAAGTTAACTCTTCATTACTTTTTGACACATTTACCTTTATAGTAAGCTTACAACATAAGACAAAATAAAGCCATCATGAACGTATATTTTATTTCTTGGCAACGGACAATTTACTTACAAGGAGACAATTTTGATTTTGCTTGAATTCAGTTTAAATTAGGGTTAATTTCTATAATATTGCTTTAATTATGTTATTACAATTTATATAACTAGAAAAATCAACCTTAAAAGCAAAACATTATTTGCTATAGATCCAATGTTAAGAAATCTAATCTGACGGCTATTTCAGAGCAGAAATTAGCACTATTTAGCAGTTAAGATTATTTGTTTCATGTGTTTTGACAAATTGAGAAGAAAAAAAAAAAGTTGATTACTTTATTCAATGCAAATAACCTAGATAAAAGGAAAGGAGGAAGCGAAAACAATCTGTCCCATCTATGCTATCATCTCATTAAGGAACATAATACCTAAACAGTTTATATACTGGCAGCATCTACTTATTACGAAAGTAGAAAGTACTGCTGAGTCCCAGCTTTAAACCCATAACCAAAACCAACATTAGGTGGGAGAATATGCTATCCCAATCCTTCACTCAAAGATGAAAGTCTCTATTTTGGGATGCACTTTTCAAGAACGCTTAAAATTGGGTCATCAAAGACAGCAGCAAATTATTCTAATAGCTCATCATTTGAGAATACTTCTGTGCTGTTTTGACCTTACTGCTCTGGAGTAAAAAGTATCACTGCTGTTTCGCACAGGCTTGCATAACTATCTTTAGTTGGAACTATCACTGACCATGAAAAGAAAGGAAATTGTGACCTTCACTCAACTTTATACAATGATCCTTAGTTTCAGAATTGTCTTCTTTTTAGTTCAGCACCTCCAGAACATGACTTTCAGAAAGCAATGTTAGTGAGTTAGTACACAGGTAGGAGAGATTTTATTACCCACACTGGTCTCATTTTATTTTGGTTTCTCTTCATTAATTGCACATATACAACAGATACAGTTCTGCTCCATAGAAATGCACTAAACCTCCCACTGAGCACTATGATTCAATGTCATTTTGAACTTACAGCACTGTTATACATTTTTCTGTAATAAAGTGTGGTACTCGAAGAAAAAGGAAAAATCCTATTGACTAACTGCAGATGCAGGATCAAAAAATAGAAATAAACTTCTGGAGGATGAAAAAGTACCAGAGATCTCTTTGCATTACCAGGCAAGGACAGCTTATTTACCCTGTTCATTCACCAGCTGTTGAAAAAATCCCTATACATACTGTCTATTCATGATAGGAGAAGGTGAAGTGATTTTTCACCAAGGAATACTCCTCTCTCAGCACCACCCGTACTTTACACAGATCAAAACTTTTCATGGTTCCAGAAGGAGGAATGACATTTTTCAATTAAAATAAACACACCATTTGCAGTGACTGAACACAGTGAAAAGATAAAGTATCAAAGTACAGAGATCTTCCCCCAACTTGCCTTTCAGTAAAATGCCTTGACTGGGCTAGGCTTCCAGCATCATAAATGTCATCTCAGTGACACTGCATCCTAAAATCTTCCATGCTATATTATGGTCTATAGTATCAAAATTGATGCAGAGAACATGCCAAAAGCAGCACAGCATGCTAAGGCATTGAGAAATTGCTGCTCCACAAGGTTTGTCTCTTACACCAGACAAAACTGACAAAAAAAGAGAAAGAAAACCAAACAAAAAAACCCCAAGATAACTAAAAACATATGAATTGCAAGCCATACATAAACACTTCAAAAAAGTTCTACTTTGTTCTACAAGAATGATCTGAAGAAGGACCAGGTATTCATAGAATCATAGAATGGTCTGGGTTGGAAGGGACCCCAAGGATCACAGACTTCCAAACCCCCTGACACAGGCAGGGCCACCAACCTCCAGGCCTGGATCTACACAAGGTTGCCCAGGGCCCCATCCAACCTGGCCTTGAACACTTCCAGGGATGAGGCATCCACCACTTCTCTGGGCAGCCCGTTACAGCACCTCACTACTCTCTCTGTAATAAACTTCCCCCTAATATCTAATCTAAAACTTAATCCAGTCCCCCTTGTCTTGCCATAGTCTACCCTTTTAAAAAGTTGATTCCCCTCTCTTCAGCTATTGGAAGGCCGCAATATGCAAACTTCTTCTAGCACTGCTGCTTCAAAGATACATTCACAGGTCAAAAACAGAAACAGGAGAAAATAAATAAAAGTTAAAGGTGAATGACTTTTCAGGAGTGTATCTCGAAAGAGATGGTTTAAGAACCTAAGAATCAATCTATTTCTTGACTCTTAAGTACATGCAAAGCTATCTGAAACCTACGTGGAGGACAGACGTGCAAAATATAGGTCTACGAATCTCAAACAGTTAAGAGGACTTCCTGAATGAGTATTTTGAATAGCTATAATAAGAGTAATAACTACCATTCAAGCTCTTACAGTCCATACTTCATCTTGAAACCAAAGCTTTCCCCTGCCCAGCACAGCCTATGGGTAAAAAGAAAGATAATATGAGAGACTACAGTGGACAAGAGATCTCTGGGATGGTATACTGAGGAATTATCCACATCCACTACAGAGACACAAAAATGAAGCATGAACATGGTTCCCAAAGTCATACATGCACAGTACAGGGGAGGGAGATGCAAGGTAAAATCTTGCTTGAGTCTGGAACAAGTAACAGGGGGAAAAAAAACCCAAACAAACAAACAAAAAATCCTACAGTAAAAAAGCGCCCAAACAGATCTTAATTACAGTACTTCTAATCACTTTTCCATGAGGCTTTGTGTAAGGTGAGACTAAGGGAAAAATACTTATAAGTCATCAAAAAAGTAAATAATTTCAAACACCAACAGAAAAACATACCTCTCCTTTAAAACAGTTAATTTGGAGCAATCCATGTGATGAAATTAAATGTGTCATGTTCTTGCAACTCTTAATAGAGTGTTTTTACAAGGTTACAGTCAGGAAGAAACATAAAGTAAGTCATAATTAACCTCTGGGTCCATTTTATTTTATGTTTGTTCAGAGAATGTAGAAAAAAATGTTAAACTTCAGTTATCTTTCTCAAGAAATTTACTCTTATTACATGTGCAAGGTTTAAAACCAGTTTCTATTTCTCAGGAACCGAAAGAGGTTTATTCTGTAGGTAGCTGTTTGCTACAGAGCATAATCTTCTTCCTGACAGGCAGAGTTACGACCTGGAGAGCACACCAGAGCTGGTTACAGGGGGTTTATAGTATGAGTCATCTTTGATCAGCACAAAGAGTTAGCTCATGTTTCCCACCAACATCTGTCAGAGAACAAGATAACAGGATTATCCCAAGAGGAGGCTGAAAAATGCATTGTGCAACTACTGTAAATTTATGTATTTATATTGTTGTGCTCCCTGCGTGAGCATTTTAACAGGATTAAGAAGAATTCTGATAAAATAAATGTTAAGTCAGGTACTTGGAAGAAAATTTTAACTAACTTTTATTGTTCTAGATTTAGATTTATTGTTTGTTTTTTATCTGTGTGCATGGTAAAATATGTAATTGGTTTTAAAATTTGAAAATGGATGAATTACAACTACAGGAAAAAATGCTATGTCTTGTGGACAGATTTGGACTATACTGGAGACATTTATTTTCAAGTCAAACTGATCTTAATAACTTTGTGTAGGTTTTTTTCAAAGGGAAAAAAAAATCCCTGAGTTTTACTGCCTAAAGTATATCATAAAGTACTTATAATATTTCTTATTACGGGACAAAGCACATCTGCAATTTTTGCTGAGATTTGTACCATGATGCCAGTGCTCCAAGTCAGCTAGATGTGAGTTTGGACAAAAACTTTAAAAACAGTGTTACATTCACAATTAAACTCCACACTTCTAAATTAAAATTAGCATTCCAGCTAATATAGGGCTAACACAAAGAGACTATACACATGCACATCCTAAATTAAACTTTAGAAGTCAAATTTATGCATTGCTTTAGTGCAATTCAAATGTGTCATTTTCCAATTTTTCAAGATGCTAACCTCCTCTTGAGGCTGTGATGGTGCTACCCACCTTATGAACTGCTTAAAACATTTAGAAAACTTTGTCTGTGGCTGAAAATTATCCAATCATTAAGATTTCAGGAATAATACTCCAGCAAGAATAACCCTTACTCCAGCATCTATAAACAATCATGTATTCTTCCGCACTTGCAGTCCCAGAGTTCAGAATTTTGGGAAAGAGGTGGCTGAAATAGTACTATGGAAATTATTCATGTTTTAATTCAAAGTGGAACCATTATGTTGTGGAATAGCAAATTAATATTGAACTGTTATGTTTTCTCCATTTTCCATTAAATGAACCAACCCAGAAACAGGTGAATAGACTTGTTTGTCATGCATAACAGGTAGTAGTAGATAGTATTGCTCAGATCTTGTACAGGGAGACTACTTATCCAGGGGAAAAAAGCAAAATGAAACAAACCAAACAAAAAACCCCAGAAAACCAACCAACCAAAAAAAAAAAAAAACCAAAGCAAAAAAAAAACCAAAGCAAAAAAAAAACCAAAGCAAAAAAAAAACCAAAGCAAAAAAAAAACCAAAGCAAAAAAAAAACCAAAGCAAAAAAAAAACCAAAGCAAAAAAAAAACCAAAGCAAAAAAAAAACCAAAACAAGAAACTCCTCAGGTTATTCCTCTGTCTTGACCAGATACCTGTTACAACCTTTGTTAAGGGACTCCATAGCTAGTAGGGTAGGAACTCTTCTAATACGGCATTCTTTCAAAACCTGTTGAATGACATACCACTAGGTCAGAAAATTAGAGCTGAATAGCTCTAGATGGCTGGTTCAGGCATTGCCCCAGAACCAAGAGCACCAAAGGCTTTTCTGTGTCTCAAAAAAGCTGTTAAATAACAATCTTTATGGAAGCTGGAAAAGCTTACGCAAGAAAAACAAAAGTATTACTCTGTAATACCTTATATCCCAAGGGATACTTCAAACACAGGAATTTTCAGTTTAGTGAAAAGTAGCAAAGTCAAATTGTAGTACACATCATTTTGTGCTCTACAACCCAGACAGTATCACAGAGGCCTCAACAAGTCTGAGGAGCTGCAAGGTTAAATTATTGCTGTGCAAACTTTTTTTTTTTTTAAACCTAAAAATCATTAATAGGAGAGATTTGAAGTCATCTTTGTTCTTTTAAAATCTGTGAAAAGTATCTAAGGCATTTTTAACTCTCTTTTTTTTGAACATTTTTTATACCTTATGTATTTTAAACAAGGATCCATTACACAGCAGCATATATGGTATAGAAATTTGAGTTGTGTGTGTTTATATATCTATATATATATTCATCATATAATGTGACAAATTTTGCCAATCTCTTACTGTTCCAAGAGAAGGACCAAAAGAGAAGGACCACAAGAGACTTTGCCAAGAAACTGCCAAAAAATAAGTATGTGAATCAAAATAGTGGGTTTTAGTCTTAACCTTTCAATTGATACTTCTCTTCTGCCAGGTTTCTCATCACAGGTGCTCGACCTTGTGAAGAATGGGGGCATATAGGTTTAAGAAAGACCTTTTGCTGTCAGTTTATTTTCTTTAAATTATCGTTTCTACCTGTTTTCTTTCTCTGGTGCAAACATGCTGCGAATCTTTGATGCTACTGCCACCATACTGAAGGACTGAGCCTGCTCTTCTCTACTTTGTGACACCAAGGGTATAAACCATGAGAAGCAAGGGGCACATATTTTGTACAAGTATTGCATGTATATTGTTTCATGAGATCTCAAATGCCCTGTTTCTTTTGGATGCAAAGTTGTTACTTTTCCACAGCTAAGCAGTCACAGGTAATGGTGTGCAGCCCTTTGTCCATGGGGAATTCTAAATAGCTGTGCAACCATTCAAGTCTTTATAGTTAAGCTTTTATGACAGGTTTTTTTCCAGTTAAAACACTGTGAAATGGAATCTGACAAGGCTTTTTTTTTTCCTCTCTTTTTATTTTTTTGTCTCTTTGTTTTTTTAAGACCACAAGTTAAAACTTTTTAATGATGAATTTATAAAATGTGCAACTAAATATGTCTTTTATTTATAATTATTTGAAAAATGTTGTTCAAAGTGGAGCTGATTGCAATGTTACAGATAGGACTACTAAACGTAGTCCAGCCTGAGTCCCTCTTGCCTCCACTCTGTAACTTTCACAAATGAATTTATGGATTTCTGTATTCGAGTAGAATTTAGTTTAGTTTATTTTTCAAAAGTAAAGCCTTAGTAATAATGATTTAACCAATCATCATTTTAGAATGGTACCAATGAGAAATATATGTTTTCTGATTTAAAAACTATGTTTTTAAGATATTTCTTGTAACTGCTTTAACTCTTTGAAGTTATGCACATTGACCTTTAGATACAGAAAAGGAACTGTCCTTAATCTCTCCTGTAAAAGATGTTTTGCATTACTTTCTGTTTCCAAGAGTCATTCACATTAGCCCATATGTTAAGCCTAATACTTAAATATCAACAATTATAATTATCTTTGATTTCTCTCTGAATTACTGATTATAGAGACCTGGTGACACTTTAGCAGTGTTAAGGCTGATCCTGCTACTCTGCTAATACAGGAGGACAACTTACCTGCAGCAGCACTGTTTGCAAGGGGGAGTAGAAGACCGCTGGGGCTCATGAGGCTTCTATGAATACTAGCTGAGCTTTTATCAGTTACAGAGCTTTGAGCATGGGTGAATGTACCAATAGCCTTTATTGTACTGACAAGAGAAATATGTAAGTTTTATCCAATTGTTGAGGTAGAGCAAGAAATTGCATAATAATGCACAAGTGCCTTAATAAACTTTTCATTCAGTCAATACAATAATTTAAATAGAAAAAAAGAATGAGGAAACGTAGACTATAACTCTATTGTCCCCTTAAACAGAGTCTCCCTACACTATTAGCCAGCAATATTAACAGACATGGAGAACACATTATCAGTGATATGAAAAACTAGGACTGGGCTTTGATTTTTACCAAAACCATTATTTTAATGTAATATGAATATATTTTGGTAGGAAAGGAGGATGAAATTGGTTTAGAAGTACATGGCATTAACAGTAACAATGTCATTAGTTGAGAAGTTGTTCCTACTTTTTGTGAGAGGAAGCCACTTTGCTCCTCCAATGTACCTATAATTACCATGTTATTATTTTGTGTTTAAAATGTGTTGTGAGAAAGAGGATTAAAATCTTTACTGTTAGATCAGATTAGACATTTCAGAAATGCTCTAAGCAACATGACCAATAGGACGGTGTATTTAATTTATGTTATCTTGAAAATGGAATACAAAAAGAGTGCTATAATACAGGAGAATTCTAGTATCGTAATCCAGTTCCAACTAACTGGACAGATTTGTTGCTTCTTCTGCCAAGCATTTTTCCTTATGAGCTTTAGTTACCTGATGTGTAACAGATGGACTCTTTTTATTAGTTGGTAGAGGACAGCATTTTAAGCCAGAAATATTAATAAGCTTGCTGCTAGAAAAAAAACCTGTGTCATGTCCCTTTAACATCTTTATTTTTCTTTAATCCAAAAGGTTTTATTGACTTTGGTCTAATTTATCATAAATTTTCCTGGTTTTACATTTCACTACATTAATTTCTTTACCAAGAGAGACTTACTTTCTTATCTATACCCCTCTGTTACTTCAAGTTGAATGTGCTGTTCAGAAAGCTTATCCGTGCTTATCCCATATTGAGTCAGCAGAAGGCAGCAAAAACTCAAGGGGAGAAAAACTCCACTAAACAGAATTGCAAAGCTGTAGGTAACTTCTGCTAACAAAATGGGCGTTTGCTAAAACAAAGGAATAGGAACAAGCAGCAAAGAAGCCAAACCCGTGCCTAGAAGTCTACCATGCTTAGGGACACAGTTTAGTGGTGGACTTGGTAGTATTAGGTTAAAGGTTAGATCTTAAAGGTCTTTTCCAATCTAAACAATTGTACAATACTGTGTTCTCTTATATGAATACTCAAACAACCTAAATTACTCTTTACTAGAGAGCATTAAGGTTTTTAAGACCTTGCAGAAATATTTGTATAGATATATGTGAATGTTATATCCATATGAAAGCTTTAAATTTACATATAAAGGGGGAAGTGGTGTAAACATTAGTTTGTCTGTTAGACTCTGAAATAAAAGTTTTGATTATATTTTCCTCCCCCCAACCCCCTTTTGAAAATTTAATTTCTATTCTGGTTTTGCCTTGTTGCTAACTGTGGTTAGCCTAACTGACAAAGTCAATAGCTTAGTAAGAATGTAGGTAAGTCCCAAGTCACACCCGTGCAGCAGACAGAGGAGATCATAGGTAAATTCCTCAGGTAGGGATAAAATGGAGCACACGTGCATCAACCTTTTATATTATATCCAAAAGAGAGTGAGGCAAGCTTTTCCTCCTTTGAGAGGAAAAACGGGGCATAGAAGGAGCAAAGAGATTCAGAAGAGACTATTTTGGTAAATGAATTAGGCTATGGTGGATTGACCCCTGATGTTAGGAACTAAGCACTCACCAGTGCCCCACTCACTTCACCTCCTCCACAGCTGGACAGGAAGGAAGAGGGGGAAAAAACCCAAACCAAACCAACCAACCAAAAAAAAACCCCACAAAACAAAACAAACTAAACCAAACAAAAACTAAACCCTTGTGGATGGATAAAAAGACACTTGAAGAGGTGAAAAGGGTTAAAAAAAAAAGAAAAAAGAGGACTCTCCTTCCCCACCAAGTGATGAGAAGGGATCACTCACTACCCACAAGTACCTCTCATCACCCTTCCCCCAGCAGAGCAATGCCCAATCAGCCTCCTTGCAATGAGGCTTTGGAAAGTATACCCATAGTTTTCTTTGCCAAATCTGGTGCTACATGACGTGGAACATCTCTTCAGTCAATCTGGGTCATCTGACACAGCAGAGCCCCCATCACACTCTTGCTTGCCCCAGCCTACTCACTGTGGGGAGCAGAATGAGAAAAGGAAAATGCGTGGGCACTGTAAACACTGCTTCACAACAGTCATGACCAGTGTGTTAGCAACATTGTTTTGGCCACAGATCTAAAACAAAGCTGCTCTGAACAAAATTAAGATGCAATACATACAATAAAACAAGAAGCAATGGGAGAATAATAACTGAAAGACTGAAAAATTATTTTACAGCAAACCTGACTGAAAGACAGGGCATGTTCTGTTCCTATAACTGTGATGTGGGATAGAAGCTCTGCCCCTCCAAGAAGTCTCATCCTCTGTCACAAGAAAGCCCATCTTACACTTCATGAATTCTGTTTCAGGACTAGACTATAAATTACTATGATTAATTTAACTGAAAAACAAAAGAGAATGCAAAAAATGTATTTAAGTGCTTAAGTGTTTTTGAACTTTCATAACCTAAAATGAGGATTCGGTTTTTAATTTATTCCACAGCTACAGTAAAGTACTATCCAGGCAGGAGGTGTTGCTTCATGCTAACTTAAGTGCTTCTTGTTTATGACAAAGGAGTTTATTTTAACCTGTGTTATTTTCTACTGCAGATGCATTTTCAGACTTCTAAAAGAAAGGGCTAGTAGAATTGAGAAATAAACATGACTTCTCAGAAAGAAACAGGTTTCCCATGTGACTTCAAAAACATGAAGGAAAAGCTGATATAGCAATAAAATGTAGCATCCTGAATAAAGTAATATATGCCACTTGAAATAGCATCTGAGAGAAACCATGCTGTTTTGCTCTTGTTAATTTGATAATTCACTGAGTTTATAGCATCTCTAACAGACACGGAGCATCAGAGTTCAGTTCAAAAGCATTAAACTAGGGAAGATATGCATACATTTTTCACACATATTTTTTGCTTATGCAGAACTTCTTTCATCTTAGGAGCCTGAAGTAGAAAATATTGTGACAGTGAGGTGACAGAAATCAAATAAATAGTTGCATTAGCAGAACAATATGGACTTTGAGATATAATTATTTCCTGTTAGATTATAACTTTTTAGATCTAAACATTTTTCATCACCGTCATGCATATTAAAACTTACATTACTTGGGCTTATGACAAAGTGATCTTGTCACTATTATCTGAGATGGCTCTGTGATGGTGTGCTTCCCCCTCCTCCCCTACCCGATCTTAATTTCCCGTAACCCTGCTCAAGGAGTAAATGGTTGTAGTGGATTCATCTGGTCATGATGGCTGCATTCCGCTCAAAGTGGATTCAGGGGACACAGATGATAACACAGTAGCCATGGGCTGATTTGAGCAATGTGGCCACTTAACCACAGTGCTTGTCAATGTCCAACTCAAGCCACATTTCTAGCCTCAGTAGTCAGTATGCAAATATGACTATCAGTCAATTATCCCATAAATAGAGGGCAGCCCAAGATCCCATTGAGCTCTCCTGCATGGCGTCAGACTGCACAAGATCTTCCTTTCAACAGGGACTATTCACAGACATCCCTTACTCCTCAATGTTGAGGGATACCTTGCTGCAATGGATGCTTGGTAAGTGACTAATAGTTGGCTAAACTTTGTAAGCCTCACTAAGATTATATCTTAGATAGTTTGTGCATATACAATCACAGAATCATAGAA
>VZTU01031478.1:252976-266011 GCA_013400835.1 Zapornia atra | reverse complement strand
CGGGGGCCGTAGCGCCCAGCCGTGGGGTTGCTGTAACGGCGCTGAGCGGCCGGGCGGCGGTTTCAGGGAGACGATTTACATTAGAGGGAGAATGCGGAGAGAGCCAGGAACAACTTGGAATGGGTCCTCGCATATTTCTGTGGTTATTTTTGGAGTACCGTCATATGGCGGGAGGTGGGCTCTGAGGTATCCTCCAGCTCAGCGTTTTCTGCGGTGACTGGTTACTCGGGAGATTGTACGAGCAGACCTGCACGGCCCTTCCCTCCGCCACTGCCTTCCCTATAAACCACTATTTCTCTCTTGCTGTTCCTGCAGCGGTATTGTTTCCCCCTGGCGTGCCCAGCCTTCCTCGTGTTATAGTGGGGACCCTCGTGTGACCAAACAATGGTCTGGGTGTGCGTGGTTGGTTCTTCCCGGTGTGCAGGAGCAAGGCGATAGCAAAGCTGTTTGATTCAGCTGTAGATGGTGTGAGGTGACTCCTGATCAGCCCCGTCTCCACCGCCAGGGATGAGGTGTGGCATCCCTAGCGAGACCAGCCCATGCATCAGTCTCCTTCCCACACTGAGCCCTTGCTTTCCCTCCAGCTCTCTTCTGCTAGGCTTGTCCAAAGCGATTTTGGTTCCAAACAGCTTGAGATGCAGGAAGGACATTGTTCCTAAGGTCTGCTCCTTGGCGCTGCCTTGCAGGCAGATCTCCCCATCCTTTGCAGCCCACTGGAGGACTCCGTGCATCTCAGACCCCTTTGACAGTGGCTGTGCTGGCTGGAGAGCTGTGCTGGTGGCCTTCAGGTGCAATCCCGTGTCGCCACCGAGCAAGTTTGGAGCTGAGGGAAGGCGGCGTTGGGGCGATGGTGCTTGCAAGAAGGGAATTACTCTTTAATTATGTTTTTTCAGAGTCTGGTTTGGTAGGCACGGCGCCTGTCTGCAGAGGCCTCCCTGGGGTGCTCAGGCTTAGGTCTCCCCAGGGTGCCCAGAGCCACGCTGCCGATTAAGACCCCGGTCTCTGCTGCGGGCAGAGATGATGAGCAAGTTCTGGAAGCTGTGGCAGACCTTGGCTGTTGCAGCATGTGGTGGGTCCTCAAGTACCTTCTTTCTCCTGGAGCATTAAGCAGGAGTAACCACCGTGTGCGGTGCGATAGGACCGTGAGGTCTCGGTCTCTTGGGGGTTGCGAGGTGCTACTCAGCCTGCAGCTCCAGCTGGGACCAGAGCATTGAATCTCCCCTTCAGAGCATTGAATCTCCCCTTCAGAGCAGTGAGTCTCCCCTTTGCACCATCCCTGTGCGACGTTGATTGCTCCAGCCGCAACTTCAGGTGGCAATGCAGTCTCTAAGCCACACGCAGCGGAGCCCCAGGCTGCAGGGCTGCAGGCTGTTTTGGGGGGGGGGTGCTGCAGCCCTGGGCCAGCTGCAGAGCCTGTGTTTGCGCTGGCTTTGGCTGCAGGTAATGTGTTCTTCCCCTGCTCCTTTGGTTACTTGATGATGTTGGATCTAGAACTGTCCAGAATTTTTATTTTTACCAGAATTTTTGAGAAATCAGCATTTTGCAACACTCTTGGGGGGGATGTTTTGTTTTGGATGAGGCTTCTAAAAAGGGGGTTTGAAGACCAGCGTTGTAGTTCTGGTCAAAAAGTATGAGTATATGTTGCGTTAAATGGGTGAAGGAATTTGGCAGAAAATACCCCCCTTGTGTTCCAGCTGGCCCTCAGATACCAGAGGGGCTGAGCACTGACTGCAAGGCTGATTTCTAAGCCACCTCCAGCAGTTACTCCACAGTGTAGAAGACAGCCCGTACTCCTGCTGGGTGGAGGGTGAAGGCTTTGGTGCCTTCCCTGGCCAGCGCTGTCATGGAGCTTGCTGTCCCCTCCTTTCCCTGGTGGCTGCCCTTGGTTAGGGGTGGCTGGGGGGTGGCTGGCTCCGCTGAAGAAGCTGCTGCAGCATAGGGGGGGGAATCTTCAAATTCCATTTCCTTCCCGTGGCAGCTGAGCTCCCTGGTGAGCTCTGGGTGATGGATCTCGGTCCTGGCCAGGAGCTGGATCTCACCTTGATTTGAGGAATAACCCTCCACATGTGCTGCAGGGAGCCCCTGTCCCATGTGTAGCTCGGGTCCTTCTGTGCTGCTGCCTTCCTCCTCCTCCAGTGTTGCTCATGGCTTCTGCTTTACTAGAGGAGGTTTTCAGCATCAGTCGGACCAGTCACATGCCTGATTAATTTTTTCCCTTAAAAAAAACCCCAAAACAAACCCAACGACTTTCCCATAGCTAATTATGTTTTCTAAATTAGGAAGGCCCAGAGATTGACCTGTTGGTTAAAGGGCAGGGGGTGGGCTTGGCCGTTCCCAGGCTTTGCTCTGAGTTTCCTGCCCAGTCTCGCAGACATCCCTTGAGTGTCCTTTGCCTTAATTTTGTCTGGCTACGGACTCGGGGATATTTCCGAGCTGCCTTGGGCACAGTGTTACAGCTCCTGAGTGACAGCTGGGATAGCGATGGGGAAGCAAGCGTGTGTGAGGAGAGGGGCTGAGTACGGGCTTAGGCTTCGTGGCAGATCCGCGTGGGCGTCTGGAAGGCCTGTGTTTAGCTGTAGAGTAGACTTTCATGTGGTGCCTGTCACTTGGAGGTCTGAGCCGAATCCCAAGCTCTGTTTTAAGCAGAGATGCAAAAAGCAGCAGTGTGGAGCAGCGGAGGCTCTGGAGTCCCTGCTTGCTGGGAGACTTGTGCGGCTACAAACACCCGGCTCTCATACAGCATCTATAAATGTGCTTGTGCTGAGGCTGTGACAGTGACGGCTGCGTGGCTTATTGTTCTGGGGAGAGCAGCCGGGTGGCTCTGAGTCAGCAGGTTGGGAAATGTCCCAGACTGGGGGGATTGTGCCCTGTGAGGTTCTGTGGCACTGGGTGGGGGGGCTGGCTCTGCCCGTTGCCTTCAGCTTGGGGTCTGAGCTCGCTGTTGGCTCGTGCTGTCTGTCACTGGAACCTGGATGGCGTCGTACGTGTGCGTGGGAGCTGGAGGACAGTCTCTCTCAGGAGCTCTGCTCCAGCACCTGCCCTGTGCCATTTGGCTCTATGAAGTTGAGCATGGCTACACCAGCAAGGTAGCTTGCCTAATGGACTCGTTTTCCTTGCACACATCACCTTGTCTGGGCGATGCAGATGGGAAGCATGGTGGGAGGACATATTTGTCCTTCAATGGGTTCATGTTGCAGTATTTCCTTGTGGCTGTGGATCCATCATTCCTCTCCTCCCGGCCCTTGGGTGGAAGCCCATGGGTTGTCCAGGACCTAAGTGTACTCTAAAGGGAAGAGGAGGTTTGGGCAACCACAACTTCCACCATGGAAGCACAGCTGCTTTCGGCAGCAGCACTCCCATCACACAGTGTGATCCCAGTGTGGAATGGGATGTTGGGTCCAAGCTCCCTGGTTGTCCCTTGTCTTGGATACAAGTTGCTCCCTCTGCCCTGCCTTGCTCCAAGGAGGTAAACTGTTTGGGGGTGCACTGAGATGTCCCCACGGAGCTGTGGGACTGTGTGGAAAGAGGCAGTCATTCCAGAGCCCTGCCTTTGGTACAGATACTTCCCGTCTGTCCGTGGTGCGCAGCTGAGGGTGCTCTGAATGGAAGCTGGGATTTGGCCCCTGCCCTGCCTGTTGTGTGTGGGTGCCCACCCATGTGCTCACGCACGCTCCCAGGTTTGCTGACTGGGAGAATGGGAATAGCAGACAGACCCTTAAAGTCTGATGATAACACTCTGGGAGATGAACTTCTTTCCATCCTCTGCTGATGGTCTGTCTTTTGCCCCTCAGAGGTCAATACTGGCTCCACTGGGGTTTAGGAGTGCCCCAGGCTGGGGCTGGTGTCTGGGAGCAGCTGGCTCTGGGTAAGTAGCATCCCAGCTCTGATGTGATCACAGCACGGAGAGGAGACTGTGCTGACCCTATTGTGCTCAAAACATGAGGCAAATGAGGCTGAAGCTGCAAATCTGCAGTTGCCAGCAGGTCAGCAGTTTTACTCGGGCACTTGGCCTCTTAGTGGAGTTGAGATGCGGTAGCAGTTTGGTATCCGCTCCATTCCCCTTTCAGAAACCAGCCCTCTGCCTGCCTGCTACAGCTGGGCCCTGCAGCCATCTCCCTGGGCTTTGCCATCCCTGACCCCTTCCCGGTCCCAAAGACTGATGCTCCTTTGCAGGGGGCTGGCAGTGAGGTGGAAACCATGACTAGGTGCTGCGCTGGTGTAAAACGCATCCTGTGCCGGAGGCGATGCTGAGTGAGGATTGAGAGCGCAGCCCTGCTGCCAGGTTCCACCCACCGGCTCCTTCCTCCCTCTGCTCCTACTAACCCACTGCCGGGGTCCCGCTCGCTGCCTGGCAGCAGAGTGGAGATGTGTGCTGGCTGGTATCCTTCCCGAGTATCAGATGGAGAGGAAAACACAGGGTGGAGTCATCTCTCGCACAAAGGAAATGTTGAGGTATCGTTTCTGCCTTCGGTGGATTTTTTAGGTGGCTGGGGAGAGATTAAACAGGATCTTAACGCATTCACAGCCCCCTTCCCACCTCATTTCCCTGTGAATCTGGTGCTGTCATGGTATCTTTCAGAAGATATTTTTAGCTTTGCCTTGGCTTTTTTTCCCCCTCTCCTCGTATCAGGCTTTTGAAGGGAAACACGTTTCTAGGGGAGAACAGAACGAGCCATTTCACGAGACATTTTGTCACGGGCAGAAGGGCCGGGAAGTCTGATTGTGCATTTTAAATGACACATTCCCCTTTGTAATCAGCTAATCGGACTGGCTGGGGTGAGTGCCAGCAGAGAGCAGGCCTGGCCAGGCCAGGGCCGGGCAGGTGAGTACGCTGGCAGGCTGTGGTGGGGCAGTGGGGAAGGGGGGGATGGACCAGCCTTTTGCATCCTCCTCCTGCCCATCCACGCAGGACTATCACCCACACGAAGGGCCGTGGGCAGGACCCACATGAAGGGCTGCAGTGCTGGGAGAAGCACCCCTGAGTACAAGAGGAGGATTTAAATGTTCAGATTTAGGTGCACTGTGGATCTGGTGGCCTTTCTCCTGGCAGAAGTTTGTGCTGAGTGTGGGGTGCACTGCCCCCAACAAAGCTCTGCTTTGCTGATGATGGGGGCTGTGGCAAAGGTCTGGGAGCAAGAGAGCAGTGCTGTGTTATGACCTAAGGGGTGGTTGTACAGAGCTGGGTCTGCTGCTTGCTACAAGAAGGTGCCGTTTATGACAAGGGTACAAACCCAACGTTGATGGTGAACTTTGGGATGGGAAACTTCCAGCCTGAATTGTCCCTGGTGCTGCCTTTAGCAGATTGCCTGCAGGTCTCCATAGGTGAAGGTCCTGCAGAGTGAGGTAGTCAGATCAAAGGAAACCTCCTTGGAGGTCTGGTCTGGCTCTGGGCATGCACATGCCTACGTGAGGCAGGGGACAGTACCTGTCCGGAGAGGGCAGTGCAGTGGGGAAGGGTCTGGAGCTCAGGTCTGATGGGGAGAGGCTGAGGGAACTGGGGGGGTTAATCTGGGGAAGAGGAGGCTGAGGGGAGACCTGATCCCTGTCTGCAACTCCTTGGAAGGAGGGGGTAGCGAGGGGGTTGGTCTCCTCTCCCAAGTAACTTGCATTAGGACAAGAGGAAACATCCTCAAATTATACCAGAGGAGGTTCAGATTGGAGATTAGGAACAATTTCTCCACCAAAAGAGTGGTCAGGCGTTGGACCAGGCTGCCCAGGGAGGGGATGGAGTCACACTGAAGGGCTTCAAAACACATGTAGCCCTGGCAATTCAGAGCCCGAGCGTGGTTGAGTTGACATGGTGGTGTTGGTCTTGATGATCTTAGAGGTCTTTTCCAACCTTAGAGATTCTATGGTTCTGTTCTGTTCTCTGCAAACTCACTGGGGTTCTTTAGGGAATCCAGCAATGTGCTCTGGCAGTGTGACACGAGCAAATCCCTGTTGGTGCCCCTGGTCTCAAATCCCTGTTGGTGCCCCTGGTCTCGTGTGTGATGTGTGAGAAATGCAGCTGACTTGGGGTGACTGTCAGGAGAACAGCAGGGCAGAGGGAGAATGCAGCTGTCTGCTCTGCGCTTTGGTGGCAACTTCCACCATTGCTGTAGGCCCACTGGGCTGCTTCTGTGCTGCCATGAGAGCTTTGGAGCTCGGGCCTGGCCCAGCACAGTGCTGCTGGCTGTGGCCACCTGGCCTGCAGAGGTAGGACAACCTGGAAGGCCCATGGTGGTGTGGTCTGTGGTCATCTCCTGTTGAGTGGTGGCTGGGCTGTTCCTTCTTGGCTTGCCAGAGCCAATGTGATCCTAGCACAGGGAGGAGCCATGCACAAACAGACCTCTCTCCAGTCATGTTTTGAGCTGAGCTGCCCTGTTCCTGTTCCTCCACTGGCAGATGCTTGAAGGGGACAGGATGAATCCTTGTCCCCTTCCTTGCCCTTCACTGGACCCATCAGCATTTTTACAATGTGCTGACCTAGGTTCAGGTGAGCCAGGCTTGGCCTATGGCTCCCTCTTAACCATGCCCACAGTGCCAGCTGGGGTCTGCCCTTGCATAGACTGGAGCCTTTGGCTGTGCCATCGGTGTCCCCACGCCTGCTTCCACAGCCAGCACTTGAGCTCACCCCGTCAGGGCTGGGCTGGCTGAGTGTGACTACGATGTTGTGACAATGTGGGTCACTGTGGGATGTTTTCAAGCCTGGGGCACTGTCTGTGGCTGCTGTGTGGATGCTCTGGCCTGGTGTTGGGGAGAGCTGCACGGTGGGAGATGGTGATGCAGTCTAGCACTGGGGTTTTGCTAGCAGGGTTGTTCTGGGGAGCCGCTTGTTTGCAGCAGAAGTGAGCAGGGTTGTGGGAGGGTCTAGCTCCCACTGCCTGTATTCTTGGAACACTTCATTAATGCGATACTAATTGATGCAGCACCTCAGATCCCAAAATGTCTGTAGCTCAGAGCCTGCTGCGGTGCAGCTGGCCCTGGCGAATGCTGCTTCACGCAGCAGAAGACAGGAAGGAGGGACAGTGATGGAGAGCGCAGGGCTTTGTTTGGCAGCATTAACACTGGCGGGTTAGGGAGTGTGGGGTGCCACTGCCCTGCCTTTGGTGCCCGTGCCCTTCATCCTCGCAGGAGGAACAGGGTGCAGGCCTGTGTGCTGGGGCTGCTGGTGCTGGACCCCTTCTCCTGGGTCTCTGAAAGGCTGGCTGCTTCTGAGCTCAGCTGTGCACCTCTCGGCTTGCCCTCAGAAGAAAGCTGAGCGGGAGCCCAGGGGCAGCGTGGGGCACCCCATAAACATTGCCAGGCTTGGCAGAACAGGAGCAGGGCCACAGCGGCTGTCCCTGCAAAGAGGGGAGAGATCCCCACAGGTCCCTGTGGCTTTGTATGACCATCTGAGGGTCGGAGCAGGAGCTGCCAGTGTCAGATTCCGTTCCCTGGAGCAGCTTGTCCTGTTGGGGCGTCCGTGTGTCCTGCTGCTGGGAGAGGGCAGAGCTCTGCTCCTGCTGGGACTCATTCCCACCTTTGGCTCCTTAACCTCCGGGCAGCTGCATCCACACAAGAAGAGGGACCAGATGGAGGAGAGAAGGGTCTGTCTGCTTGGGGATCAAGGGGCTGGTGTGTGTAGATGCTGGTGTGGGACAGTACCCTCCACAGGCCAGAGGCATCCCTTGGTCCATGGGCAGTGCAGGCTCCGTGCATAATCCTGAGTGGGTTGGAAAAACACAGTTTCCAAGCCTGGGAGAGCAGAGGGCTGTATGCCAGGGCATGTGTCTGGCTCCCATGCTGGTGCTGGTGTGGGGGTGCTCAGGCCTTGTGACACCGGGCCCATGGTGTGTGTGGGGGGAGAGACCCAGGGGTGTGGGTGCTGGTTTCAGGGGTGCCCTACACGGCATCCCAGCCCGCTCCCCATGCAGGTGGCTTAGAGGGTGACACCAGTCTGTGTGGTGGCCGTGAAGGCATCTGTCCTGCTTGGCGGGGTGTACCGGAGCGTGCCCAGTGCCAGCACGCCGTGACATCCTGCTTGGGCTTCCCCTCCTGGGGCAGTGGCAGAGGGCTGGGACAGGACACGCTGGTGGCGGTAACTCCCTCCTCTTTCCATACCTCTCATGCAAATCATTTTGGGGTGCAATTTCTCCCTGCTCAAAGGTGGTTTTGTTTCCTTGGGAGGTGCCGAAGCTCCGGGCCTTCCTGCGTCAGGATTTCTGCCTGGGGGACAGCAGCAGGTCCCATCCTTGGCCAGGTGGGACTGGCCAGAGCCCCGTGACCTAGCTTCCTGGCCGTGGATCAGTCGCTGCATGACACTATACCGTGTGGGGCCTCTGTCCAAAAGGGAAGTGGAGCAGCTTTTATTCCCCAAGCAAGCTCCTGGGGAAGCTGCTGTGGATCGAGGCACTTGGGACGAGCTGTGTCAGGCTCCATGTGCTGGCGTTTGCTTCTGGAGAGTGAGAGGTTTTTGCTGAATCCGTGGGAGAGGTGGGTGCTTGACACAGGCGGGTCATCCTGCCTGCTTTGCTCTTGTGCTTGTGGGAGGATGGTCTGTGCCTGTGGAAGGGCTGTTTGAACCCTTGGAAAAGCAGAAGGTATCCCTGCTGTGCTGTGAGACCATCCTTTCTCCATGGGGCACCTGCTGGGCAGCCTTCCCTCCCGCCTTTAGATCTAAAATGTGGCCCTGAAAATGCTGTTGCTGGCTTTGGGCTGTGCCTACCAAAGCTGCTGATTTTGCTCCCACTGTGCCAGGGCTGCTGGCCACGCTCTGGGTGAGTGAGCAGGGCTGGCTCCCATGGCTCCCACAGCGCTGAGCTGTGTCGTTACCCAGGGTAAAAGTCCTGCTGACCAGGTGTTGCCCTCGGTGTCCCGGCAGCCAGTGAGCCGGAGCAGCGGGTGACAATGGGGTGGCACAGATGGCCCTGAAAGGAGAACTTGGGTGGTGCGAGCCAGGAGGGTGTTCCTTTGACTTCACAGAGGTGTGTTGGTCGTGCAGCTCTGCCTATAGTAAATATTTGCCTTTGTCACTCAGACGAGCAGAGCTGGCTCACAGTGCGGGCACAGGCAGCCTGGGAGGATGCTGTTTCCACACTGGTCTTTTCTGAGAGTGAAGTGGCATCTAAAATAATCCAGAGTTTACGTTCTCCTGCAAGCAGATCTGTGTGCAGCCTAAACACAGCGCTCAAGCTGTATGGGCACCATCTTGCAAGGAAGCGCCTGGCTAACGCCTGGACACTGCCATCATCTCTCTGAAGGGTTATGCTTTCCTTTTTCCTTCTCCTTTTAACCAGATCTGATTTCTTTTTTGCAGGTTCTAAACTGCGCCCGGGCAGAGCGCTGAGAGGAGCCCCTGGAAGCAGAGTGAGTTTATCCTGAAAGCTTTTATTCTCCTTTCCAGATCCCACAAAAGGCTGAGTGGGTTTTATAGCGTGGAAGGGGCTGCTCAGCACGAAGCCAGTGCTGTGGGGAGGCTCATCTGCCAGAAGCCCCAGCAGGACGGGAAATCTGGCCTGCTACCACCAAAGCACAAAACTGCTGGGCTTGGCCCTGTTCTGGCTGGCTTTATGCTCTGGGATGTTTCTTCTGGTTTAGTTGGGAGTTGGGCAACAGCCCCTTTGCTGTGACAGAAAGGCTCCTACCGGCTGCTCGAGTTGTTGCCTGCTGCTGGAATGACTTTGGGATGTCAGGCTTGATGCTGAATCTCCATGCTGTCCTTTGTGTGGAGGATTGGAAGGTGGCAGCATGTTTGCAAACCAGCCATCGTGGTTCTTGTCGGGTGTGGATGTGAGCCCAGGGTGCAGGTGCCTGGGCTTGCAGGGGCTGGCCATGGCCGTCCTGAGCCAGCACCACTGGGTGCTGAGGACAGCACAGGACAGCGATGGGTCTGAGCTGTAGAACTACATTTCTGGGATGCCTGAATCAAGGGCTTGTGGTGTGGGCCTTCTCAGAGACCCCCCAGGGTCCCTCCGGTTGGGGGGACAGCTCCAGGGCCACAGCTCGTGGTGCGTTTGGATGGTGCTGTACGTGCCAAACCAGATGTGAGGCTCTTCCATGCATCCTGCTGATGGTGTGGGACCAGGCATAGCTGGGAGCACGGGGTCTCACTGATGCTTTTGCTCCCAGACCTGGGAGCTGAGTGTGGGAGGCGAGTGAGGCAGCAGCGCTCCCCCCACACCACGCCCAAGGTGGGAGGAAGGTGTCACCATCCCACACTTGGGGACAAGGAGCTCCATGGCTGCACCCTGCTGTCCTGGCTCCCTCTGAGAGACCGTGTGGCAGTTTGACTCCGGCCCACGTGAGGCCAAGGCTGCAGAGCCAGGCAGCGCCCTGGATGGGGATCGGTGTCCCTGCAGAATGCTGCAGCACGCTGCTGCCATGGCTTCTCGGGGTCTTGGGCTCCCAGCGAGGCAGCTTGTTGCATTTGGTGAGTGGCTGCTCACCAGCGGTGCTACAGAGGCCAACCCTCCAGGAGGGATCTGAAGGATAGGCTGGGTGAGCTGGGGCTGTTCAGCCTGGAGAGAAGAAGCCTGAGAGGGGATATGATCAATGGGTATCAATATCTGAAGGGTGGGACACAGGGGGACATGGGCAGCCTCTTCTCAGTGTCTGTGGGGACAGGACAAGGGGCGATGGCCTCAAGTTGGAGCACAGGGAGTTCCACACCAACCTGGGGAAGAACTTCTTCCCAGTGAGGGTGAGGGAGCCCTGGGACAGGCTGCCCAGGGGGTGTGGAGTCTCCTTCTCCGGAGAGATTCCAGCCCCATCTGGACACCGACCTGTGTGACCTGTCCTGGGGACCCTGCTTTGGCAGGGGGTTGGACTGGATGAGCTCTGGAGGGCCCTTCCAATCCCTACAGCTCTGTGATTGTGTGATCTTTGTGGGTCCAGCAAGGTGCCAGCTCTGCCCATGTCCAGGGCAATGTGTCTGCAGGAAACACAAAGGAGTAGGGTGGGGGTTCTTGTCCTGTGTCTGTATGCTGAAGAGTTTGGGTGCTGGAAGACCAGTTTTGGATTGAGGGCAGAAGTGCAAGCCCAGCTTCGGTGGTGGATTGTGTGTGATCCTGCATTGCTGTGTGCCTCAGTTTCCCTCTAGCACAGGGTGGTGTGCCTGTGTGCTTCTGCTCCAGCTCTGCATGGGGAAGGCTGCTCGGAGGGCTGGGTACCAGCACCACCAACATGGAAGCATTCAGCTCCTGGGTGATGGGATTCCCTGCACAGAGATGGCATGGGGAGCAGGAGGACATACCCCTGAGGTCCGTGGTGACCTGTGGTGCCCAGCCAACGCCTCTTTCACCAGTCTCCTGGGTGCAGCTGGGGGTGGGTGGCCCAGGTCAGGGTGTCCTTAGTTCCCTGTTCCCCTCTTTCTGTTGAGCCTTGTGACACAGCACCTGAGCTTTGGGGAGGCACCTGCGCAGCAGAGCTGTGCTGTCATGGCTGTGTGCTCCAGGCAGGCTCAGGGAGCTGTGGGGCGGTCGCCTCTGGGTCCTGGCTCTGTGGCAAGCCCAGACAAGTGAAGCCTTGCTGGCACAGCCCAGGTCTGCTGCCGCTCTGTGCTGAGGGAGGTGTCCCCTGGCTTCTGGAAGGGTTGCTGAGGTGCTGCCATGGTGCAGTGATCGTGCTGGTGAGCAGCTTTTCCTTCTCTGTGATTCTGCAGCTCCCTGGGTGCTGATGCAATACCCTGCCTCCCCTGTGTCGCAAGAGGCTTGCTGCTGGGATTTGGTAGGCAGGAGTGAAGGGAAAGGACTGCCTCCTTGGGAGCTCGCTCGAAGGAGATGTTCATCATCAGTTGGACTAGATGATCTTTGTAGGGCCCTTCCTACCAAACTACTCCATCCCCCTCAGAAGCAGTGCACAGGATGTGACCTTTGTCTTAGCACTGCTTTGAACCCTGAGCAGGGCTCTTCTGGGGCTGCAGCTCAGAAGACAATGACCACAGGCAGAGATCTTGGCCTTGCTTTGGAAGGAAAGAGAGAATGGGAGAAGGCAGAGCTGAGCATGGGCCTGAGCTGGGCTCCCTTTGGTGGCTCCCCATGTTCCAGGTGCTCTTCACCTACTTGAGCTCCTCTTCTCTTCCAACACGCTGCATGCAGGCTGGCCTTGGGGTTTCCAGGGTGTCTGGCTCCTCTGTTCTTGCATATAAGGCAGTGGATCTCTTGTGACTGCTAGACCCCAGTGCAAGACAGCCCCTTCCCCATGCAAAAGTGCACAGGGGCCAGTGGGGCATGGTCAGCTCGGCAGCCCCGTCCTCCAGGCAGAGCCCCCTGTGCTGTCCAGAGGCAGCCTGGCGATGGTTCAGCCCCATAACTCTGCTTGCAGGGGGTGTCTGAGGGCTGCAGAGTGCAGAGGAGCACCCAGCAGCTGCTGAGGTGCCTCCCTGGCACCCTGGGCAGGAGCAGCTTTTGGCTCAGGAGCTGCAGGCATCACCTCTTGCCTGAGAAACGCCCTTGGTCTGGTCTATGGAGTAGCTGGGGAGATGAAGCTGCTCTTTCCTCCCTGCCCTTCAGCCCTCCAGCGCTGGGACCCTGGCTGGGCAGACCCTGGCTGGGCAGACCCTGGCTGGGCAGACCCTGGCACAGAGCCTGTTCTTTGGGAGGCAGCGCTGCCTGCGGCGGGTGCTGGGGCAGTGCTGTGCCTGCTCCCCCCTGTCCCACACCCTGGCTTGGGGCTGCTGGTGCACTTTCCTCTTGATTTCAGGCCCATCCTCTTTGAGGCATGCCTTGGTCAATGAAGCTTGCTGGGTGGCACCCTGGCACCCTGGCCTGGGCTGAACCAACAGGTTTGCGGGATGTGGCAATGTGTGCCCCCAGGCTGCCAGCTCCCTCCAGCTCAGGGCTGGCTTCTGGCCAGGCACCCTGCTCGCTTTGCCTGGTGCTTTTAACCTCTTCTGCAGCACATCAGTCAGGAGCTGGGCTTCCTCTGTGCTGTGGGATGGCTGGAGGGGCTGGGATGCCCACCCCTCTCTGAGGCCCTCTGCCTGGCTGTTGAAGGCTTCTCTGCCACTGGAATCAGTACAGGCTGGGGGTGAGCTGCTGGAGAGGAGCTCTGTGGAGAAGGACCTGGGGGTCCTGG
>VZTU01031478.1:232806-243316 GCA_013400835.1 Zapornia atra | reverse complement strand
GTGCTCTATGGGGCTGTCCCCAAGGGGGGCTTGCAGGGGCCTGGGGGTGGTGAGGAGCTGCAGGGCTCGCAGTAGTGGAAAGGCAGGAGGATCTTTGCCCTTGCTTCTCAGAGCAGGGACCAGCCACAGCCCAGAAGCACAAGGAAGGAGGTTTGGTGAGGTGCTGGTGAATCCCTCTGTGATGTGGTGAGGATGAAGCCCTGTGCAGGGAGAGGAGCTGCTCTTGCAGGGACCTGTGAAGGGCTCGTCAGGCTGGTCCGGACGGGGCTGCTCCCTGCGTTGTGATGGGGATTAAATGACCTTGCAAAGCGTCTTCTCCCTGCTGCAGTGGGGGGGCTGCTGCGGCCTTCCTGGGGCTCGCAGAGGCGGTGGGGGGGCTGGAGGTCTGTGGGGGGCGAGCGCACGGGAGGCTGTGTGGGCCGGGGGTTCTCACGTCAGCCGCATCCGGAGCTTCACCTCTGTGAGTCAGCATTTGGCTGCCGATGATTCACAGCGGCGCTGCAAGACAGCCACGGGCTGCTGCGGGGCTGAGATGAATTGTCTGGAAGGAGGGCAGCGGGGGAGCGGGGAGAGGAGGTGCTTTTCCCTCATCTGAGCCCTGCTCCCCACGCCTGGCTGCGAGGGATGGCAGCACCGAGCTGGAGAGAGGTGTGCTCTGCCTGGAAAGGGAGCTCCACCACTCTGTCCCCTCCCTGGCCACAGCTGGGGCACAGGGTGCCCTGTCACCCTGGGGAGCTGGTGGCTGCATCCAGCCAGCCATGTCCTAACCAGGGAGCATGACCCCCTGCTTGGCCGGACCTCCATGGCAGGCAGGCCCCCAGGGAGGCCGTGAGACCTGCGCTGCATGGGGGGATATCTCTGGACCCTGCAACCCGTGCTGCAGGGCCAGGAGCTTCCAGCTGGGCATGGGATTCTGTCCCTCAGAGTAAAAGTGGGGTCACCTTTCCCTGGTGGGAGGCAGGTGACTCCTGGCACATCTGGCACCTCGAGCTATCCCAAACCAGCTCGAGGACAAGGGACAAGTGCCATTGTTCTGCCTCAAGACTTATATAGGCATCTCCCCATGTCCTTTCCTGAGGTTCCCTCAACCTGAGATGTGAATCATCAGAAGTGCCCTCAGTGCAACCCACTGGGGGGGCTGGGATCCTTCTGTGATGCCGGAGCTCACAGCTGGGCTGGAGGCTGGAGCCCTTCACCCCCAGGCCGGGCGCATCCCGGGCGGTGCTTTCCAGCCCCTGGGTTCCTTCTGCTGAGGGATTTCTGCAGAGCTGGGGCCCTGCTGCAGCCAAGGGTGGGGGGTATTTTTTTGGATGCATTTTGCAAGTCATAGAGGGGTTCCCCTTGTGCCCAGTTGGGTGTGTGGGCATTCGGGCGTGGAAGGACAGATTCTCCCTAGGTCCCTGTGCAGACAGACACTGCTCAAATCCCCTTTGGAGCCAGACTAGGGAAGGGTTTTCTTCCAGACCTGGAGCTGGGTACGAAAGGTTGCTCAAGGCCATGAACCTCTCGCCATCCATCTCCTCCACAACAACCATTCGAAGGCTGTTCCCTGCTCTGGGGCAGCCCAATGAGAAGGTGTCTGGCTGCCCACACCATGGACCTTCCCATACACCTTGCCTAGGCTCCTGGTTGCTATTTCTGGCCCCTGCTCAGCCCTGTGACTTGTTCCAGCTCCTCGACACCTTGTTGGTCCTTCAGTGTACCTGTGAGATGCTTCAGAGCATGGAAATTTCCAGGTTACAGTTTTTCCTGAAGCAGCTGGGGTCCAGCTGTGCCACATGGATATTTTAGGACTCGGGTGTGGGTGCTGCGGTGCCGGGCGCAGGGGGCACGGCTGGGGGCTGGCATCACGGTGGCTTTGGGGCTCAGACCTTCTGAAATGATGGGGCACAGCGTGTTTGACTGTGTGGTGATGATGCTGTGTTAATGTATGTGATATATACATTATGTATGCATCCCGAATATAAAAGAGGCAGGGAAAGCAGCCTAGGGATGGCTAATTGCTGCTGGAAGACAGGCAGGGGATGGATAAAAGATATAAAGCAGAAGGGAACGGGAGTGAATTCGTTCCTGAGAACTGGTTTTCTGGTGTGGGGGCACCTCTCGCCTGGCACCTCAGCCAAGCTGGGGTGGGGCTGGGCGAGGTGGTGTCCCAGCTTCTGGGGGATGTGACCTGCTGCAGAGCCAGGGAGGGTAGGGGGCAGGAGCACGTGAGGTTCTTGAAGGTGGGTGTGGGGCAGCGCAGGGGCTGGGGCTACTCCTGCTCCTCCAGGTTTGGTGGCATGGCCTGTCCCCTCCCTGTCTCCTTGCCTCCAGGCCTGCCCTGCGCAGCCGAGGCCCCGTCCGCTGAAGTGGGGTGCTCCCCCAGTGGGTGCCTGCCAGAGCCCCGGATCTCCTCATGAGCTGTGCACCAGGTTTGGGCATGGCCCCCCAGGGACCACCTTTGGGCACCCCAGGCACTGGGGTGAAACTGGAAAATGTGAGGATGGGCAGGAGTGAGCCTGGCTGGTGTGGGAAGAGCCTGGAGACCCTGCCAACAGGCGGGGCACCCCACCGTCCTGCAGGATCCGGGGGCACAGTATGGGCCTGCTCTGGGGGTGCCCCCCAGGACCCTGGTGCGGGCAGCAGTACTGGGGCTCTGGGTTGGGTTGGGGTGTACAGTTGCAGTCCTGGGGCAGGATCAAGGTACCTTCTCCTCTGCTATTTTGCCCCAGATCTGCCCACATGTCCCTGCAGTGTCCCACAGCATCCCATGGTGTCCTCTGGGCAGAAGGTCTGACAGGCCTAGGTTGGCAGCTGGGTGCAGGATGAGGCCCATTGCACAGGCCTGCATCCCCTGTGGGGTGGGAAGCAGTGAGAGAGCACCGCCATGGCTGCCACGTGCCCTGTCCCCAATATGCCTCAGTTTCCCCTGCCTCCATCCCTGTAGGCACATGCTGCCAGAATGTGGGGAGTCCTCTGCGAGCCTTTCTTGCCTGGGGATGTCCTTGGTGCAAGTGGTCACCCAAAGGTGCTTTTCCTATGGATTTTCCAACATTCCCAGGGCAGGGATTTTAGTGCCTCCTCCTTCACAGGGCAGCTCTGGACAAGGAAGTTTTACAGTTGTGGGTGCTCAGAAGTTGGTGATGTGAGCCCTGACCACGGTGTGAGGGGTACAAGGCAGTGGGAGGGGTACAGCCCCTGGCCCCACACCCCCATGGCCACAACCCCCCATGGGGAGGCTCAAGGCTGGGAATGCTGTGAGGATGCTGACTCTGCCCAGGGTAAGGCCCTCTTGGGTGTGGTGCTCCCATGGGAGCTGTGGGTGCCGGTGCCTGTGCTGCGGCCCCAGGGGAAGCTGGGGAAGCAGGGAGCTGGAGTGGCTTGCTGGGAAGGGGTGTCAGGGCTGTGACCTGGTCCCTGCCCTGCTGGTGCCCCCAGGGCTGCTGTTCGTGGGTGAGGGGATGGTCTGTGAGCATCCCAACCCGCAGGTACCGTTTGTAGACTCATACTGTTGGGGAGCTGGCACTGAGCAGGGTTTCTGTTCCCTCCACATCCAGCACGGTCAGGGCCAGGTCACAGGGCTGGGCGCCTGCACCCCGATAGCAGGAGCCTGCTGGGGCTTACACAGCAAGGTGCCAGACTTGCCCTGCCCTGTGCTGCTCCCCCTGGGGCTCCTGATGCCTTGGCTGGTGGTACCTGAGCGTGGCAGCTCCTGTGGTGCTGGGCCCGCACCCGTGGATATTGCTTGGACCCTGCCTGTCCAACTGCCTGCTCACCCTGGGCTGCCCTGGCGTGGGGTGCTGGGCAGCACCCGCTGCTGCCTGCCTGTGCCGCTGCTTGGGGCTCTCCCACCGCTTCACGGGAGGCAGGGTCCATCTCTCAGCTGTGGCAGTGCCAACACTGGGCTTTACAGGCACTGGGTGCTGTTGCATGCAGGGGTACGAGTCACCCCTGGGGTGCGGTACCCAACCACAGCACTTGCTCCGTGGAGTTGTCCCTCCCAGGGGATGGGGGGGACAAGGAGCCACGTGCCCCATGGGCAGGGATGTGCTGGGCATCATGCTGTGGTCAGAGGCAATGAAAGAGCTTCTGTTCAGCCCTCACTGCTGGTACATCTGCAAGCTGACAAGGGCAAGAGGAGTGCTCGGGTGTGTGCTTCGGAATCGGTGCGGTGTAAGAGATGGGAGGGGAAGTGCCAGATGAACTCAGGATGAAGATGTGCAGCGGGTCCATCTCCTTGCTGAGCAGCCAGCACAGGAGCCGAGTTCTCCTTCCTGGCCGGTGCACACGCAGGGAAGGAGCCTGGCAGGACTGCAGCTCGCACCGCGTTGCTCTCTGGTGCTGGCCTGGATGACTCAGGTGTTTGCAGCCAAGGTGGGGGGGCGGATGGGGCTGGCACCAGCATCCACACGGGATCCTCCCACCACTCCGAGGGGCTGCGGTGTGGGCACAGAGCTCCCGGTGAGGGGGGAGCTCGGCGGTGGGACGGGAAGGCAGCCCAGCTCCCCGCTCGCTGCGGTGCGCATCCATCGCTGTGCGGGGGTGTCGGGGTTGAGGGAGAGGCAGCTCTGCAGGAAGCGCTGCCTCGGCCGCGGCGAGCTGCGCCGGAGCCATGGGGAGCTGGCACCAAGGTAGGGCTGGCCCCACCGCTGAGGAGACAACCGGGCGGGCTGATCTGGGTGCTCCTGGCTGCCTGCCGGGTGCTCTGGGCTGTAGTGGGCAGCGGGGGTGCCCAAGGAGGGGAGCACCGGCCTGGGTGGGATGCAGGTGCTGGAGCCCACTGGGGGAGATGGTGTTTTTCCAGCTGGGGAACCGTTCGGGCAGTGCAGATCTCTGCCCCTGCCAGCCCTGCTCCCCCCGCCTTCCCCCTGCCCCCAGGAGAGCCTGTATGATTTTTGGCCTTGCTGCAGAGCAGCACAGGGGGGTGTTTGCGCTGCCCACTGCACTGCAGAGAGGTTTGGGGGTTTGCTCGTCTCCCAGTGCCAGGGGGTGAGGGCTGGGTGATAGCTGGACCTTGGGGGGGCGTGGAACATATGCTGCCTGGGCTTTTTATGCATCCCTGGAAGATATTCAGGACTCCCTGCTGGGGCTCCTCTCATTTCCAGGACGGCTGCAAGGCACTGCCTGTGCTCTCGTCCCCCTGTCCCCAGCTCAGGCCCTGCCCTGTGCCAGGGGTGCTGGGTGCCTCAGCCCTGGTGAGCTTCTCTCTTGTTCTTGGGGGCTGGCAAGTACCAGGACCCCCTTGCCCAGTGTCATGCCGCTGCTGCCACCCCCGTGGGGTGCTCCCTGTGCCCAGCTTGCAGTGTGGCAGTGGGCCGGGATCAGCCCCACAGGGCCCGTGGCAGCTACCAGCCCCAGTGGCAAGGGAGGGGAGTGCTCGGTTGTTACCCGGCTCTGGGCACCCCAGTGGCACTGGAGCCTGCAGAGATGTGTTTGGACACTCAGCACAGGGCTTTGCAGAAGGATGTGTGCCTGGCCACAGCCACGGGGCTCCAGCCATCGCAGATGGGCAGCGTGCTCAGCAGGGAGCGACGGGGGCAGAGAGGGCCCAGGATGCTCAGCCTTGAAAATGAGCTCAGCAGCGGGGAGTGAATGGGCAGGGGGAAGGGGAGAGCGTGTTTGGGTGAATCCCCCATCTGAATGCAGCGGGGAGGGGAAGGGTTTTGGGGGGGAGCACTGCGGAGGCTGGAGGCAGGATGTGCTGGCGAAGCGCGGAGGCAGAGCGTCTGGGAAAGCCGTGAATCCACACTCCAGCTTGAAGGGAGAGAGGGGGAAAACACCCAGGGGAGGAGGAGCAGGAGGGAGATGACGGGAGACTGTAGGCATGACGAGCAGGATCCACCTCTGATCCTGCTAAGACACTTTGCAGTCACCACTCCCACGTGCCCGTATCGGGAGCTTGGAGGGCTGACCAGCTCCAGCCGTCTCACCTGCTGCCTGCCCCAGGGGTGTAACCCCCCTGCCCAGCCCGGGTCTGGCTGCAGCCGAAGCAAGCCAGCCCTTGCTGAAAGCTGGGGCTGTGCCTGTGGCACAGCACTGGGGAGCGTGGGTGCAGAGGGACCCTTCAGCCAGCACCTTGCACAGTGGAAGGGGCTGGGGACATGGTGTCTGCTGCCCTCTGTCTCTGCCAGCTGCTGCCTGGGCATCTGCCAGCCTTCGTGCCCAAGCTTCTTGGCCCTGGCTTTGCTCCTGAGGGAATAGGAGGATAGGGCTAGGTGCTGGGAAGGGCTGGGTCAGCCTGGGGGCTGCCTGCCCCGCAGAGGGGTCCTGCTCCTGCTCTGTGTAATAGTTATAAATTGTATTATTTAAGCTTGAAGGGGGAGATTTAGATGAAATACTGGGAAGAAATCCTTCCCAGGGAGAGGACAGCCCTGGCACAGGGTGCCCAGAGAAGCTGGGGCTGCCCCAGGATCCCTGGCAGGGTTCAGGGCCAGGTTGGATGGGGCTTGGGGCACCCTGGGATGGGGGGGCGTACCTGCCCATGGCAGGGAGACATTGGGGGTGCTTTGACAGCCCTTCCCACCCAAACCAGTGTGGGGTTCTATGTTTTGGGAAAGCATTTCCACTGGTCTCAATCAAGTTTGCTGTAGTTGTGGCAGGAAGCTGGGACCAAAGTCCTTTCTTGGCCTGTGGCCCTCACATTCGGATCTCCTGGGGGACTGTCCTGCAAGGTGGGCAGCAGGAGCTGAGCTGTGCATCCAGAAAGTTCTGCATTAAGGGCACGTGCTGTGTGTGACTGGCTTCTCCCTGTCCGAAAACGTGCTTTCCACATGTAATTCAGGGCAGTTCCTGCATAAGGCACAGAGATGCTCCCATAATAAACATCTTCCAGGGCTGTTTAGCTCCAGAGTTCCCTGCCAGCCCCCACCAGCCTGGGATTCTGGTTTTGAAGCTCTTGAATCCCGTAGGAAAGTCCACAGGAAAAATGTTGCTTCCCAAGTGGGAGAAGGGGCTGAGACACGTTGACTGGGTGCTCTCCCATGAGCACTGCTCAGATCCCTACTGGTCCTGCTGGTGCCCCAGGGTGCTGAGCACCCCCAGCCTGGCAGAAAGACCTGTCGGGGTGCTGGTGGTCATCCAGCTCCAGTGGTCTCTCACTGCTGGGCCTCGGGCAAGCCTCAGGGCAGGTGACCAGGCCTTGGTGCAGGATGGCAGCCTGGCGCTGCAGGCCCGAGCCCTGGGTGCTGCCAGGCTGAGGCTCAGTGCTGAGCCAGCCTTGAGACCCCCAGCCCTGCTGTCCCAGGCAGGGGCAGCCCCAGCTCCGTGCTCCCAGCCTCTGCTCAGCTCCACCACAGGCAGCAGAGAGTGGGCTGGGCGTCCCAGGCAGCAGCATTGCCTGCATGGACACGGCACCAACTGCTCACCAGTTCCCAAACGAAGCCATTGTGGCAATGCCAGGAGTGTGAAGATGCCAGCATAGCCCCACTCCCCTGTCTGTGCTGCCTAGGCCAGGACCAGGACCATGGACATCTGCAGGGCTGAGCTGCAGCAGAGCTGTGCCCCGGGGCACTGGCTTCCCTGCCAGCCCCATCTCCCTCAGGGCATCTCCCAGACCAAGGTGTTTGCAGCCTGGTGCTGTGGACTGGAGCCTTCTCAGCTTGGCTGAGAGACTTGAGTGGCTTCCTGCTCCTCCCCAAGCCTGTTCTGCCCGGGGAGCACAGAGGGGCTCGTTCCTCTCTCCTCCATGGTGCTGGGGCAAGAGTGATGCCAGAGGGATGGGCTCAAGGGGCCCGTTCTGAGCCTTGTCTCCCTGCAGGGGTACGTGGTGCTGGTGGTGCTGGGAGCTCATTGGCTGGTGGGGCTGAGTCACGTTGAGACCAGTGAAAGGAGGCAGAGGGTGGGATCCCAAAGCAGGGTGATGGGAGAAGCCAGGCAACAATGGGAACTAGGAAGATAGTCCCTGGGGGCTTGCCAGACCCCTTTGCTGGGGCTCTGCTACTCTGGCATTCTCGTGTCACCCTCTCACCTGCCTCAGCTGAAAGTTGGGGTCCTGGGTCAGGCTCCTTGCCCAGATTTCAACTGGAGCTTAGTATGTAAAAGTAGGGCTGGCTGGGAGAGGTGGGATGGATTCCCAGCCTGCCGCCCATGGACAACTGCTCTAATTCCATTGGGGACCAGTGCTTCCCAGGGTGGGGGGAAAACAGTTTGGAAGAAAGTTTAGGGAGTTCCAACACCTCAGCATGTGTCTGGCCCAAGGTGGTGGTTGTCATTTGAGGGATTTCATGTCGATGAGAAGCTCACCCGCTGCGATCCAGGCGGAAGCAGTTGGGAACGATCCACGCAGGGGCTGGTGCTGGGAGCGTGCAGCTGCTTAGATTTGTAGTGGAAAAACAAGCCTGTTTCCTCTGGAACAAAAAAGACTGGAGACCACTGCTGACCCTTGAAATCTTCTGCGGAAGAACTTTTTCCCAGTGAGGGTGAGGGAGCCCTGGGACAGGCTGCCCAGGGGGTGTGGAGTCTCCTTCTCTGGAGATATTCAAGACCCGTCTGGACACCTATCTGAGTGATATGTCCTGGGGAGCTGCTTTGGCAGGGGGTTGGACCCAATGAGCTCTTGAGGTCCCTTCCAACCCCAACGATTCTGTGATTCTGTGATTCTAGTGATGAGCAGTGGGGTTGGGTAGGAGAAGTGGAGCTGAGCCAGGAGACCGTGGCTCTGGGACACTGGGGTGAAACCCTGGCTCTTTCGGTGTGAGCCTCATCCCCCCGCAGTGCCCACACGGCACCAGCACCGCCAGCGGGACCAGCAGCAGTGCCCCTGCCCACTGGGCTGGGGGAGAGCCCCAAGCCCTGCTGCGGGAGCTGCAGGCCTGCCCTGCCAGCCCTTCCCGTGCCTCGTGTCCGTCCCTCCCGCAGCCAGGCGCCAGTTTCAGCAGGTTTCCCAGGTAAGGTTTCACATCTGAGGACACCTGGATGGCAGAGGGGGGCCCCGAGCTGTGGTGTGAGGTGTTTTCTTTGTAAAAGAGAGTTTGTGAAGAACACTGAGCTGAGGGGAGCAGCTGGTTTGCCAGAGGGAGGGGACGTGTCCAGAGGGACCGCAGCAGGTCAGAGGAGTCAGCTCACATGAACCTCATGAAGTTCAGCAAGGCCAAGTGCCAGGTCCTGCGCACAGGTCGGGCCCGTCCCCAGTACCAGCACAGACTGGGCTGTGTGGGTTGGAGCAGCCCCAAGGAGAAGGACCTGGGGACACTGGGGGTGACAAATGGGCTGTGAGCTGTCTATGTGTGCCAGCAGCCCAGAAACCCCCCATGTCCTGGGCTGCACCCCCAGCAGTGGGACCAGCAGGGCTGGGAAAGGGGGATCCTGCCCCTCTGCTCCGCTCTGGGACACAGACCCCCCGGCAGCGCTGCCTCCAGCTCGGGGGGGCCCAGGACAAGGGGGACACGGAGCTGTGGGAGCCAGTCCCCAGGAGCCATGGGGGTGATGGGAGGGCTGGAGCCCCTCTGCTCTGGAGCCAGGCTGGGAGAGCTGGGCTGGCTCAGCCTGGAGAGGAGAAGAGAAGGCTGCTCCTGAGGGAGACCTTGAGCCCTTTCAGTGCTTGGAGGGGGCTTATGAGAAAGACAGAGACTTTTTGTCAGCACCTACAGGGACAGGGCAAGGGGCAATGGTCCCAGGCTGAAAGAGGGTAGGGTTAGACTGGGCATAAGGAACAAATGTTCTATGGTGAGATGGTGGACCAGGTTGCCCAGAGGAGCTGTGGATGCTCCATCACTGGAAGTGCTTGAGGCCAGGTTGGACCTTTGAGCAACCTGGGCTAGTGGGGGGGGTGTCCTTGCCCATGGCAGGGAGTGGGACTAGATGGGCTTTGAAGATCACCAGATAAAGGTAGTTATTCTCTGCCCTAGATCATGGCTGGGCTCTTGCTCTCCTAGACCTGCTAGAACAGTGTGCAGAGAGTTGGGACTTAAAGGGGGTGATGGTGGTGGGTTCTCATGTCACCACAGACCTCATCCAGCCTCAGAGCAGCCAAGTCTGTGGCCTGGAGCTGCTCTGGGACCTCATCCCTGCATTAGTGCTGCCAGGGCTGGGTTTGTGCAGCTCTGGAGGAGCTGGCTCTGCCCACACCGTGGGGGCTGTCGTTCCAGAAAGGTGGATCCAAAATGCCCCCCATGGGCTTCCAGACTCCCCAGATGGCATTACCTGGGGCTGCCTGCATGGCTGCTCTGTGGGCAGGGTGTGTGATGCGTGGGCAGGTGCTGCCAGCTGCCCCAGCCTGTCCAGCTGCAGCCCTTGGGCACTGCCCGTGGAGATCCCAGCTCGTCCTGGGAGCCCAGTGCCAGGAGTCCTGAGCTGCTGAAGGACAGGTGACATTCACACAGGGTGCCCCACAACCTGTTGGTGTGAGGGCTGTCCCCAAGGCCCCAACAGCCCCACGCTGCGCTTGCATAAAGCTTTCAAAGCCATTAAGGTTGCAAATAACATGTCACCAAGCACCCAGCACAGGAAGTTCGGCCCCTGCTCCTGGCCCCGGGGTTGTTTGTGGTGTCTTCCATGGGACAGGCAGCTGGGGCCGGGGGCTGGTCCCTTC
>VZTU01031478.1:200305-217569 GCA_013400835.1 Zapornia atra | reverse complement strand
GCGCTGTCCGGGGGGGGGGGGGAGGTTTCTGGGAGGACCATAGGCTGGGGCAGGGGGGCAGGCGGGAGGTCTGCTGCTGCGAGGGCAAGGCCTGGGACACTGTGCAGGGGTGGCTTTGCCTTCCTTGGCACCTGCTGAAGAAGGTGGCAGGGTGGGAGGTGGCACATTTCTCCTGGGGGCTTTCACCAGTTTCTGCTTGCCTTTCTTGTGGAAGCTTTTCCACTGGTAATCAGTTCTCCTCCTTTCTTGTTCTCCTCTAATCTCATCTTCTTTTCTCCCCCCTCTCTCTGCTTTCCAGTGCCCCCCTTTCCCCTTACCCAGTATGAGTTACTCAGTTTCCATTTCGGGTGGCACTGCTGCAGCTGTTCCCCCTATGGCTTTGCCCACGGGCAGCGTGGCAGGGGCAGACCCAGCCCCATGACGAGCTCCACATTGCCCTTTGCCCATGCTCTGCCCGCAGCAGGACTGACGGTGAGGCTGCTGGGCTGCCTTGTTGCTATGAACATTCCTGCTGCTGTCCTCTCCCAGGGCATTCCCCATCTCCTGTTCCACAAGCAGTTGGATTCCAGCTGCGTTCTTGGCACTTGTGAAGCCTTTAGTGGCCTTGCACGTTTACACATGTAAATGTCTGGAGTCTGTGAAGTAAGAGTAACGTGGCGTCCCCCCCCCAGCAGGTACACGGTGTGGAACATCACATACCCACCGTGTCCTTGCTGCAGGATGCTCCTCAGCCTCTGCTTGGCCCTTGCTGCAGTACCAGCAGCTGTCAAACCCACGGTCCTCTTTCACACCTCAGGGGTGACCCTAACCTTTCCAGGGTTACATCTGCTGAACTGCTGCTAAATAATTGCTTCTGGTGAGGTTTCCCTGGAGAGCTGGGAAGGAAGGATGGACTTCCACTGAAAGAGCTCTTCCCTGGAAGAGTTGTGGGGCTGTGGCACAGGCTGCCCAGGGAGGGGGCTGAGTCCCCACCCCGGGTGTGTTTAACAGAGGGGAGATGAGGTGCTCAGGGATCTGGGTCAGCACAGGACAGGGACAGTTGGACTCGATGGTCTTAAAGGGCTTTTCCAACCCGGTGATTCTGTGACTGTGGAGTGAATCTGAGCTGTGGCACCTGGTAGGAAGGGGAGGGGGCCTTTCTGTGCCTAAAGGCAGTTTCTATCCTTGCTCATGCTCCTGGCAGTCTGACACAGTTGTAGGGCCCACGGATGAAGCTGATCATGAAGCTACTCGAGCTGATCAGTGCCTACAATGAAATCTCCCCCTTTGCTCGTGGAAATTGCTAGAACCAGCTGAAACAAGGTGTCCTGGTTGGGTCTGAGCAGCTGCCTCATGAGAGGTGCTCGATGGCTGGCAGTGTGTCTGTGGGCAGCAGCGCTCCTGCTTCTGTACCTGCAACAAAGCAGAGATACTGCGAGGCTCTGCCCAGAGCAAAGTGTGGTCCCTGGAGAGGACAGAGGGGCTCAGTCCCCATCGCAGCATCCCCCCTTCTTTCAGTCCCTTCTCTCCACCAGCGAGTTTCTGGGCTCTGTGTAGGGACCCTGCCCCAGCTCTTGCATGGTGTCAGTAGCTCAGCCCAGCTCTCTGTGACTCGTGGCAGCGGTTGGGTGTTTGATGCTAACTCTTCTTGCTCCAATTGCAATGCAGGGCTCGGAGCATTGGGTATTTATAGAGAGAGAAGCTCCTAGGCTGGAAGTGGTAGCTCTAAAGAAAGCTCTGGGAGTCAAGAAAGAAGCAGTACCTGCAGGTACTTCGGAGGTGAGGATGGGCACGAGCGTTCCGAAAGCGGAGATGGTGTCTGGGAAAGGCCAGGGGGCGGCTGGCCAGGAAGAGCCAGGGGATGCAGCCCGGGACGCCCGGACCAGAGCAAAGATGATCGCTAGTCCTGAGGATTTTGAGTCTGTCTGGGAGGATGAGATCTATGAGAAGGAAACCAGGGGGGAGCCCAGCCAGGAGGCTGAGTGCCTGCCAGCTGAGAGCGCAGAGAAGGAGCTGCGAGAGCAGGGCATGGAAGCAGTCACCGGTGAGCCAGCTCTGTCCAAGCTGTATCAGCAACCCCAAGAGAGGCAAAGGGCCAAGATTCTGGGGCCACAGCCTCCCCAGGGAGAAAGTGAGGTGGTCTCCAAGGAACGTGCTTCCGCAGCTCCCAGGAAACAGGAGGCCAGAATGCCAGCCACGGCCATGGAGCTCACAAAAATGAAAGTGAAGGCTATTGATGACAGCTCGGAGACTTCTGCAACCCAGAGGATCATCTACTTAGGAGACCCAGAGGAACAGGAGAAGAACGGTAAGACACAACTGCTGTCAGTGACTGGTGAAGAGCTTGGCTTGGAGGACAGATCAGAAGCCACTGTGAATATGTCTGGGGATGGATCCGGGCACGTGGCAGCAGAAGGGTTTCAAGCCCCTTCCTCAGCAAGTGAGCAACACGGGGCAGTGTCTGGAACACCTGTGGAAGCACTGGAGCAGCCTGGGACAGGCTGTGATGGGCCCAGCCCGGCGGGACATCCCACCTCAGGGCGAGAGGAAGGGCAGCTCCTACAGCAAGAGAAAGTGTCTTCTGGGCTGACCATCTGCAAAGCACCTGAGGGATATGAAGCCTTACTGTGTTCCCAAGAGGTGGGGCCAGAGGAGACAGATCTGCAAAGTCCAGTGGGAGGCTCGAAGGCCCGTGGCCTGGCAGGGGATGGCCGTGGGGCTGAGAAGCACAGAGGGAGCCCAGTCCAGGGCCCGAATGTCTGCACGGTACTGGAGGGGCTTTCAGGAGGGATCGAAGTAGACACCTTCAAGAAGGAAAGTGCCAGAGTGGTTCTTCAGATGGAAGATATAGAGACCAGGTCTCCCCCATCAGCTGTGCCTTGGCAGGGCCACCCCCACGGCACCACAGGGTCAGAGGGGGATAAGCCCAGCTCCCCTGTCCCTATGCCCCTTCCCCAGCAGTCCAGCCCTGTCCCTGCAGAGCCAGCCCCAGGCGCTGAGCCTGAGGGCACAGACCTGTCCCGGGGCAGCGGCCCTGTAAGAGGTGTTGGCGTGCCCAAGGATGGGAACCCCTCAGCAGTGGTGACACGCAAGGAGGCGAGCCTGGTGGTAGGTGAAGGAGCAGCCAGGGATGTGAGCCCTGCAGCAGAGGTGGCAGTAGCCAGGGGCAGTGATCCTCAGTCTGAAGAACAACCCCAAGACACAGGCCTTGATGAGTGGAAGCCACACCAAGGTGCAGGTTCTGTTGCAGGAGGACCACCCCAACACACAGATGCTGCAGCAGAGCTGATGCAGATCAGAGACCCAGCCACAGGAGAGGTGGTCCAGGACATGGACCCTGACACAGTGAGAACAACCCAGAGCAAAGCCCCTGCCACAGAAGAGCAGCTCCTAGAGGAGAAGCCCGTGGTAAAAGAGTTCTCCCAGGACACAGGGCCCACATCAAGGAAGTGGACCAGAGATGAAGGCTGTGGGATGGAAGAATTGTCCCACAACAGAAGCCCTTGTGTGGAAGAACTGCCTCACAAGGCAGAACAACAGACTGAGACCATCCTAAGAGGCCTGCCCCAAGAGGGTCCCGTGGTGGGAGGGCTGCTCCACACTGCAGATCCCAAAGCACAAGAGCCATCCTGGGACTCAGAGTTTAATGTTGGACGAGATCTGAAGGGCAGCAGCCCCACAGGAGGAGAAACTGCCAGGGACAGTGACCTTACTCCGGGGCAGCCACCACTGGATAAGTCTCCTCCCAAAGAAGCCGCCGATGCCCCTCACTCCCACTCCCCTGTAGCAGGGCTGTCTCAAGGAACCAAGACATCCCATCTCTCTACCTTCATCTGCGAAGGCAGGGGAGAACCACAGGCAAGCAATGGGACATGTCAAACAGCGTCTGGGTCGGTATGTGTGGCTGGGGGGGCAGGAGCTGTGTCACAGGAGCACGGAGATGTCACTGCAGCCCCTGGCAGCCGGCAGGACAGCGAGAGCTACAGAAAAACCTCGGTGGCCTCTAAGATTAAGATGTTTGAGCAGAGTGAAGCAGAGCGAAGGGCAGCCCAGGAGGGACAAGAGCATGTGCCTGAAGCTGAGACACCTGCAAAAGCAAAGGGGAAGATGGGTTTGGCACAGGACATGCTTTTGAACATGAGCCTTGCCTCACCGCTGGTGGTACCGGTCGCTCCAGTGGGACCTGTGTCCAGCGCGGGCTCCTCGGCCCTCGGGCAGGGGGGTGGTTCAGGAGACACCTCCCAGCCTCTCCCTCTGAAGGAAGATGTTTCTGTTGAGCTGGAGCATGAAGAAGACAGCGCTGACCTGGCCTCCCCCGACTCCGGCTGTGAACTCACTCTGGCAGAAGCCGTGGTAACTCTCCCAATGAACTGTCCGGACGGAAAGTTCATGCGCATGTTGTGTGGCTCCCTATGCCCGTGTCCAGTGGCTCCTCACACATCCATTGACTGACAGCAGCTGCTTTGCATCCCCTGTCCTTTCATGTATGTGCGTGTGGTCAGGCTTGTTCGCTGAATGCAGACCCGCTGCCCAGTCGGCTCATCAGCTTTTGTTTCGTCACCCTCCCCGGCCTGTTGGCTCGTTAAGTGCCGCTCGTTAAACCCGAGAGCGAGCACCCAAGCTCCATGTCCAGGAGCAAGGGTGGGAGACGGGGCGGGGGGGTGGCTGGGGGAGCCGCGGCTCCATCACGGACATGCACACACCCCCAGCAGCAGCGTACCCACGCTTCCAGCTTCACCCTTGCATTTCTTACGTTGATATCCTGTCTTGCTTAGCTCGCCAGCCTCACCCACCCTCCCCTGTCTTCAGCAAGCTGGTGGCTGGATGATGGAATAGCTTTCTTTGCTCTTGTAAGCGCTAGATGGGCTCCCGGAGCGGTCGTTTCCTCACAACTAACCGTTTTCTCTAATCCAGAGCAAATCTCAGGAACCAAGTGGGGAAGAAAAGGATTTATCTGACCCGTCAGTAAAACCCAGCCTGAAAGAAGAGAATGTAAAGACTGCTGTTCCAGTGGTCTTCCAGGTCTCGGTGCTGTTTTACTAACTGCTTCTTACTGTAGTCTGAAAGCTCACCTCAACCAGCTGAGGGCTGCGTGCTTCCAGCGCCTCTCCCCTCGCAGAGCTGTGATGTATACATCTATACATGCACACACACACGGAAACGTATGCGGGTGTGTTCCTCTGGAGTCTGTTTGACACCCTGTTCCTCATACCTCTCAACCTCCCAGCAGGGCCAAGGGAAGGTTGCGCCGGCACTCATCAGCCCCTGGGATGGCTCTGGCTGCAGACGCTTGGCCTGGAGCCCAGGTGGGGGGTTTCTTCCAGCATCAGTGGGCTTAGAGCTGCTCCTAAGGGACAGCTGCTTGGAGCGAGACGCAAAGTCCAGCAAGGGGGCCTAGGTTTCCCAAAGTCCTGCATGGTCCTAGATTTCCCATGGCTTCACAGCAAAGCATGGCGAGGGGAGATGCACCCTCTGATGGTGGAGTTGAGAGGTATGTCCATGTCTGAAGAAGAGCTCACAGAGGGAAGTCATCCCTTGGCTCTGACTGTGCTGTCAATTACACTGACCAAACACTCAACCAGATCATCCCTGAGAGTCGCCACCGGCTGCCCGAGGCCTCTGCCGGGTGGCAATGGTCTGCGGGTGGGACTGGTCCTCCTCCCCCTGGGGCAATGCTCAGTGGAATTGACACACTCCTCTGCTTTTCCTTCACCGTGCGTGGCTGATGGGGCCCTTTTCTTTCCACCTCTTCTCTCTTTCTTGCCGTTCCTCTGTTGGGTTTGGAGTGCCCAGCCTCACTGACGGACGGTGGCACTGGCGTCTGAGCTGTTTCTGAATGTCTCCTGACAGACCTGTTGTTTCGCATCCATCTGCTTCCACCAGGTGCACGGACGTGCCTCCAGGCTGGCCAAGCTTTTCTGTGTGACTGACCCTTTTTTGAGATGATTAATTAAGAGTTTTGGCAAAAATCTGATTGGATACCCCTTCTCCCCCACCTCGCGCCCCGCAAAGTCGCTGCTGTCAGAAGGGTTTCAGTCTCCGTGNAGCGCCGTGCGGTGCTCACCGTTTCCGTCTCTCTCCGCCATTGTGTCTCATTCAGAGAGCAGGCTTGAGGGAGGGTGCTGAGGAGAGAGCTAAGCCACCTCGGCACAGGGCCCCTGAGAGTGACACCGGTGATGAGGAGCAGGACCAGGAGAAGGACTCGGTCTTTCTGAAGGACAACCACCTTGCCATCGAGCGCAAGTGCTCCAGCATCACAGTCAGTTCAACCTCCAGCCTGGAAGCAGAGGTGGACTTCACAGTGATCGGTGACTTCCATGGCACAGCCTTTGAGGACATCTCCCGGAGCCTGCCTGAGCTGGACAAGGACAAGAGTGAAACAGAAGATGAAGGCCTGGTTTCCTTCCAGCACACTGACAAAGTCACTCCCAGACTGGAAGAGGATGTCAAAGGCGAGGAGAAGGTCTCCCAGCCCAGCCCAGATGTCTCCCAGCTAGAGGTACACAGGGGCACCATTCCACCAAGACTGTCTCAGTGCCATCACACCTCCTTGTTCCTTGTCCTGGTGCCCAGTATTGCCTTGCTGGTGTGCACTCCCACCTTGGTTTAGAAGAGCATGCTCGCTTTCAGCCAGCACCCCCGGGCCCTCTCCGCGTAGCCGCTTCCCCTGAAGCACGCTCTCTGTGTTGCATGGCTCTGTCCTGTGTTTCTCTGTGCACCTGCTAACCAGGAGAAGTCATCATCTTCTCTGATTCCCCCCGTGTTTGGCTGCCTCCCCTGTCCCTCACCCCACCACAGCATGTCAGGAGCCGGGAAGGGCACGTGTCACTAACCAGGGGCTCTGTCCTCGTGTTTTGCATGAAGGGGGTGACCGGTTTGTGTAGTGACGAGAAGCACGCTGCCACCTAACCGCTCCGGCCCTGCCAGGCAGGGAGGCTGTTTGGAGTCACTGGAGGGAGCTGCTCCAAAGCTCCTGGAGCTCCAAAGCTCCTGGAGGGTCATTCCTGGTCTGAGGGGTGATTGTGATGGGGCAGCATGCGTGTGGAGTTGTGTGTGTACTGCAGGGACAGGATGCCGAGCCAGCCCCAGCTCGGACTAAAGGTAGCCTTGCCTCTCGCCACCTCCCTGTGCGGCCAGCACCGGGGCAGCCCTCCAGCCCTGGCAGGTAAGTCCCCAGAGCTGCCTGGAGCTGCCAGGCTGAGCCTGGACTGGAGCTGGGGCAGAAGCTGCAGCTTTAGTGAGCTCTCTCTGAGCCAGCCTGGGCAGAACATCTGATGCCATGGACTCCGGGGTCACAGTGGGGCTGTGGGCATGGGTGATCAGCTCCACAGTGCACCATGGCTGGCATTGGAGTGCTTGGGAATACTGAGCATGGGGTAAGCATCCCCCATGGAGGAGCCCTTGGTGGTTCCAGTTCCCTATAGTAGGGGAGCACTGGAAGCTTGTCTCCATTCCCTGCAAGATCCTGACACCCGGGGTGTAACCACCCCTGCCAGGAGCTGGTGCAGACCTCAACCTCTCACCCACCTTTGGAAGACCAGTCTGACCTAACACATGGTGCCTATAAATCCATCCAAAAAATCCCTCAAAGCCCCAGGGACAGAGCATTGGGTCTGCTTTGGGGTATGTCAGTCATACAGGTCATTTTGCATGGTGGCTGTCTGAGCAGGGCAGCAGCCTGGCCTCTGCTCAGTGTGACACTTGCAGGATGTCACACACGTGTGGCACTAGTGGAGGAGCAGAGCAGGGGCACTCTGCTCGCAGGGCTGCTGCACACAGGATGCTCCAGGCTGTTGGCGTTGTGCCTCAGTACCTGACTTGCTGTGTTTCTTCTGCAGTCGTCAGCCCAGAAAGCAGATGCTGTGCCCAGCAGCCTGGGGCCAGGTGTGAAGAAGGCTGAAGCAGATGGCTCCACTCCCCACCGGGTCGGCACGGCAGACACAGCCCAGGTGACACGGCGTGTCCATCCGAGGGTGGCCCTGCTCCCCCATGGCACCGCCCAGCCTCAGCCCAGCAACACCTGTCCCCAGGCAGCAGCACTGGGGAGGGGCAGGTGGCCAAGTGGGGTGGTCAGTTGGGGACCTCCACTCACCCTTGTCTTGTTGGAGTCCCCAAAACATCAAAGCCCACGCAGAGATACTCTTTGTGTGCCCCTGACCCCCTCCACCATGCACTGGGCAGCGCTGACACATGGGAACATCTGCAGGGGGTGACAGCCACCATGGTGCTGCGCTGCCCGTGTCCGCAGCCTCCTGGCAGCCCAGCTTCCCCTGGCAGCGAGGACAGCCACAGCGTCCCTGCGAGTGTCACCCCTCCCTGGCACAGCCGGGCTCAGCGGGTTTGCTTTGCCCTGGCAGGTGGAAGGTCCTGTGGCTGGCAGGGATGCCGCAGCCACTGCTCACACCAGCTCTGCAGACGCGGCACTGGCAACCTCAGTAAGCAGGGCTGGCCCCTTGAGAGGGGGGGAGCTGCTGTCCCCTGCGGTCCCTCTGCTCCAGGGAGGGAGACCAGAGCCAGCTGTGCTGGGGGGAGACACCCTGTCCCTCCAGGGATGTCTGTGGAGGGTGACCTGCTGTGCCCTCCCAAACCAACACACCCATCTGCTCTTCTTTCAGGATCACAGCACCAAGGCTGGGAAAGGAGCTGTTCCCGTGACAGACCTTCGCTCCCTCTCACCGGTGAGATGGAGGATGTGGCACCACCAGCCAGGCCAAGTAGGAGGGAGGGAGGGAAGGAGACAGCCCTTCGGGGCTGGGGCAGGCTGGGGTTGGTCCCACAGGACTTCCTCCAGTGTTCCCAGCACCGGCATTCTTGGCTGCTGTGTTGGTACTGGGAAGAGCAGAGGGATGCTGAGAAGGTTGGGGAGCAAAATGGCAAGGGAGGGGACCTGCTGCCCGTGGTCTTTCTGCTGTGCCAGATGCACCTTGAGCACCCGCTGGAGGAGGGCAGTCCCTGGAAAACAGCCCAGTCCCTGGGAGAGTCTCACAGTGGGCTGAGACGTCTTTAGTCCTGGGGTCCTGCCTGGCCACCCAAGGTCTCCTGACTCCCAGAGCGGGTGACAGCCACCACCAGCCCTGCACAGCTGCAGGCCCTCCTGTGTGAAGTGTTTTCTCCCTCGATGGCCTCACTCCAATGGGCTCCAGCCTAGCCAAGCCCCTCGTGTCGCCCCATGCTCGTCACTCTGTGCCCAGCGCTGGGTGCTGGGACATCTGTGCAGCCCCCCCAGCCCGCACTGGGGCTGCTTGAGCTGGGGGCAGCCTGAGCCCTGCCCTTTGGGTGATGCTGAGGGTAGATGGGGAAAAGTGGAAGGCAGCTGAGAAATCATCTCCCTCTCCTTTAGGGAAGGGTAGCTGTGGAAAACTCTCCCCGTCCCCTGCCCCCCCACCTAATCAGGTCCGGTCAGCAGCACAGTGCAGCACCTTTGTCCTTCCTCACCCCCTCCCCCCTGCGCTTGGCTGAGCAGGTGCCTCCCAGTGGGAGGTCCCAGCTCTTTGGGAGCCGGGGCCTTGCCCCACTGACACGCTGCTCTCTGTCCCGCAGATCACCGGCGGCTCTGCTGGGAAGGATGTGCTCACCAGCATATTCAGTGCCACTGCGGAAACCCTCTCCACTTCCACCACTACCCACGTTACCAAGGTAAGAGCAGCTCCAGGGGGGCAGCTGAGGGGTTCCCGATGCCGTTGGGGATGGGTGGGCTTATGCTGTGGTTGGTACAGCAGAAAATGCCCCTCTCCCTACAAGCTGAAGAAGTTCATGCTGTCCTGGGGGAAAGGCGAGGCGGCACAGCACCCATGCCCTGCTCTGAGCGCCCCGTGCCCAGCTCAGCCCTGCTGTGCTGCCCATCCCGTGCAGCCAGGTGCGACCGTGGGGACTGCAGGCAAGGACAGCCAGGCACAGGGTGTTCATCACCTGCATGCCACTCACGGGCCTGGGAACACACGCTGTGCCCGCCTCTGCTGTCAGGGAGTCTTTGGGGCGAGTAGGGAGAGCAGGGCGCAGTGTCCCTGAGCTCACGCCAGCTCCAGGGGTGGAAGGGAGTTGGAATTAGGCTGCCAGCACATGAGCCCCTGCCACGGGGGTGGTGTTCCCATACACACCTAGAGCTGAGCCCTGGTCCTGGCCCACGAAGCTCCAAGCTAGGGGAGCTGTGTTTGCCTGGGCTGCATTGGGTGTGTCAGAGCCGGAGTGGCACAGGCCAGGAGCCATGGTCAGAAATGAAGGGGATGCAGCTGCATCCGAGGACCTCACCCATGGCCCTTCCATTCCCAGGTTAAGCGGCCAGAAATGAAAGCACAAGCTCAGTGAGGGACCTGGGCAGGAAAGAGGGGTGCTGTGTACCTGCCACCCAGCCCTTGTTTCCTCTGGCCAGCTGTGCCCTGCCAGTTCCACCCATGCACCAAGGGGAGGGCACTGGGAGACACGCTGAATTCTGGGGGCTGTTCCCAAGGCCCTGCTGGCCTTGTCCCTCCTGCTGTGGGCATTCTGTGACACTGGGCTTGTCAGGTGGCTGTGGGTGAGCGCTCTCCTCCTTCTCCTGCAGACTGTGAAAGGAGGGTTTTCAGAGACCCGAATAGAGAAGCGCATCATTATCACGGGAGATGAAGATGTGGACCAGGACCAGGTAGGAGCGGGACACCCCGGCTTTGCCTGGCTCTGGCTGCCCCCCACTGCAGCACCGCTGGTTCTGGCCCATACCCATCTACTCCTTTCCAAAAACTGACCCCTTGGCCCCCCAAACCTCCCGGCCGTGTCCAGCGGTGCAGGGCCCCATGGAGGGCAGCAGCACTCACGTGAAGCCCCAGACCAGCTCCCATCAGCACCTGCTGCAGCAGGACCCGTACAGCCCAGCACGGAGCCCAGACATGGGATCACCTTTGTATCTTCTTAAAACAACTCCCTTTCTCTGTTGAAATACTCATGGCCCAGGCCCTTCCTCCCTTTCCAGCCCAGCGTGCATCGCTGCAGCCTGACTCACTCCCAGTGACAGTGTTTTGCATCCACATCTCCCCAGCCAGGGGGCCAACACGTGCTAAACTCTTATGATCAAATCACAGAGAAGGGCACAACTCTCTAGGGCTGTGGGGTCATTCTCCTGTGGCCTAACTTGTTGGGATTTGTTGCTTAAAAAGGAAAATTAAAGAGCTGAAGCATTTAAAAAGCTCTAAAATAGTTTTTAGATTTTTTTTTTCTTCTGAATTCTGATAAATAAATTTAATTAGATTGTTATTCTAGATTTTTCTAGGGTTTCAGCTGTTCCTTTTTTGGGATTCAGTAGGGAGCCTGGGACATAGTGCCCAGAAAAAAAACTCTGGGAGAAAGACAGTGCCTGAGGCATCCCAGTGGTGATGGGCTCCAGCCTCTTCCACCTGGCTACTGTGGGTTCAGCTTTGGACCTCTGCACGCATGTCCTCCCTGAATCCCCCTTGGCTCTGGCTGCTTTCTGCCTGCTGCTTCTGAGGGAAATGTGCTGAATTTCAGGGAAATGGTGCTGATAAACACTGTCATCCTTATGGTTTCTAGGCACTGGCTTTAGCAATCAAAGAGGCCAAACTACAGCATCCCGACATGCTGGTAACCAAAGCTGTGGTGTACAGAGAAACAGAGCCTTCTCCAGAGGAAAGGGACAAGAAACCTCAGGTAGGGGGGAAGTTACTGGCATGGTGGGGGTGTAACTGGGCAGGTCTCTGGTCCCCAGCAGCTGCAGGTGCCGGTGTGTGGCTGCTCTGGGCCAGCAGTTCCAGTGTGGTGGTGGCTGTGGACACAGGCAGTGGGTTGTGGTCAGAAAGCCAGTGCCATGCCACCAAAAGCAATTCTGCTGATGTTGCCCTGCTGTGCTGCTCAGCAGAGGGGTCAGAGTCACTGGCACGGAGAGAGGAAAGGATCTGCTCGTCCCCCTGGGGCAGGAAGGGAAGGAGGTGATGCCAATTTTGGGGATGGGCTGAGAAATTTGGATACAGGTCCTGCAAAGCAAATCCAAAGTGTCAGAAGTGGGTGTTGGGGGAAAACAAAAAGCAACAGAGGTTTCTTTAGTGCCACTCAGATCTCTGTGTCATCAGTCTGTACGCACGCAGGTGCAGGCAGTGGCCCACAAGGTTTGCACCTCCCCACAGATGCCCTGAAGCAGTCACAGCCCCAGACATTTTTCTTCAGGCCCAAGCTGGCTGGAGGAGCCCTGCCCCACTCTCAGCCCCTCTGCCAGCCCTGTCACCCCATCAGCCAGGGCACTGTGACGCCTTGGTGGTGGCACAGCCTGGCAGACCTCTGTGCCGGAGCAGCCGAGGGGCCGAGCAGCGCGGTGGGAAGGAGACAGGCAGCTTCTGAAGGCAGCTGAAAAATGTCTGAGGAGCTCTGCCAGCAGCCAGGTGCCTTTCCAGAGGCCTCTTTGGGAGAGTGATGTCGTCTTCATCACGTGAAGATTTTGATTGGTGGCTTTTAAGCTTGGAAAAGCAACCAGCTCTGTGGCAGCTTGGAAGGTCAGAAGAGGCTCTCGCATCTGCCCAGACTTAGCACAGTCCAAGCAAGCCCAGACACCCCTGCACCAGCCAGGGAGCCCTCCAATTATAATCCAGGGGCTTAAAACCAGTGACTCACCCACACACTAGCCCAGTGAATTAGGAATCATAGAATCATAGAATGGTCTGGGTTGGAAGGGACCCCAAGGATCATAGAGCTCCAACCCCCTGCCACAGGCAGGGCCACCAACCTCCAGGCCTGGAGCTACACAAGGTTGCCCAGGGCCCCATCCAACCTGGCCTTGAACACCCCCAGGGATGGGGCACCCACCCCCTCTCTGGGCAGCCTGTTCCAGCCCCTCACCACTCTCTCTGCAAAGAACTTCCCCCTAATATCTAACTTAAACCTCCCCTCCTTCAGCTTCACTCCATCCCTCTTGTCCTACCATTATCTACCCTTTTAAAAGGGTGATTCCCCTCCTGTTTATAAGCTCCCTTCAGGTACTGGAAGGAATGCCTGCTAATTAACAGAGATCCTGGTAATTAAATGCCCCCAGTGTTTGGGCATTCACTGCCCAGTGCCCTTTGGTAGCAGCAGGAGTCAGCACTCCATGACTGGTCCTTTCCATCTGCCTCGTACAGGAATCCTGACCGGCACGTCCGTGGAAGTCGGCATCTGCATTCAGACCTGGAGAACAGCAGAGAAAGAGCCTTCCTGCTGGATTTGGCAGCAAGACACAGACACCCTGGCTGCAACGTTCATGGCGAGAGACAAACATTTTTAAAAAGGAATAGCAAATCTATTATATATATATATACATACATACATATATATATATATATATAAAACCAGGAAACAAAATGCATCCTTGCACTGCTGCTATATGCTGGAAATGAATAGCAAACAACACCACCAACAAACGAAGCCAACCCTCTGCAGACAAATTGAAGAATTAACTGGATTGGTGATGAAATAAGATGTAAAGAGATCGTAACAACAACGGTGTTAACGACACAGTAAGCCACCATCTTGCATGTTACATTTAAAGGCTACACAATCATGAGTTCATTTGTTGCACACTGAATGGAAAGGAAAACTGCTTTGCAACAAAGCAAGAAATACGCAAACTGACACGTTAAAAAACAAACAAAAAGCCAACAAACCACAAGCAGAAGCAAAACCATTCCCCACCTCTGCCAAGAAGAGAGGAAAACATTGAATTTCTGCCCGTAGAGTTATTTTCCAGTTCACAGTGTCGTTTCGCCCTTCTCATCCCACGCTGGTTCTTTTGCATCTTCTGGGGTTCTGTTATCTCTTCCCCTTCCATTCCTCCTCCTCTCCTCTGTGCACTTGTCCGACCTCTTGTTCTCTGAAGGTATTTAAGGATGGATTTCATTTCAGACAAAACAAATGCTATGTATATGGTTTCTCATTTCTAAAGAAGCAGCCCGCAGGGGTTTCATATGGATGTGCATTTAAGTTATGTATATTATTCTATATAACGAGGGGGGAGGGAGGGAACAATGCTGAAATAATTCAACAGTGCTGGTAAATATGATGACGATGTTTTTAAATTATTAACTCTTTGATTGCCTGTGGTTGGTGTATTTTGAGACTCTTAGATCCCACGTGGGACACAGTCCTACAAGAAGAGAACGGGGAAGGTGTCAGCCCCACCGGCTGATCTGCAGTGTATGGTGGTTGGATTTGGAGGGTCAGCGGTGACTTGGAGGGGCAGGGAAGGAAGTTGAGGCTGCGGCTTGGGCAGCTGTAGGCAGGATCGTCTCCCCAGCCCCCACCCAGAGCCACAAAAGTCAGCTGGGAGCAAGGTGGCAGCTGCAGGACTGCGCTCATCGCGGCTGCCCAGCCCACTGAGCCGTGCTGGCCATCGGGGTGGTTTTGCTTTGTTTCTGGATCCCAGGACAGAAGTCATGCGAGCTTTGTAGTAGGGTTGAAGGCAGAGGGGTTGGTTCTGCCCTGCCCCTCCCGCTGCCTGGGATGTGATGGCAAGGGCTGCCCAGGCCACCACAGTGAGGTGACAGCGATGGCGGCGTAATGTCCTTCCCCTGACCTGCCTGGGGACGGGCAGCGGAGAGACTGCGCTGTCTCCGTCACTGCAGAGTGTCCCCAGTATCCCAGGCTGGACGAAGAGAGCCCAGGTCCTCTGAGTGAGGAGGCACGTGTTGAGGAGATGTGAGTGGAGCTGCCTTTCCCCCGACCCATCCCAGCTCAGCCTTTAATCACAGGCTTCATCGATGGCTGCCTTTGGAAGGGGATCGTGGGCCAAGCGCGGGGCCTCGTACACTGTGAACCAGGCAGTTAGGGGGGGCTTGGAACCAAAATCAGAAAGGAAAGGAACAGGTTTCCTTCGTGGAGTTGTCTCCAGCTCCCATGGAAACAGGAGGGCCCATGATTCTGCACCATTTTGCCTTTAGTCTCCCACCCCTCCCACAGACCGTGCCCAGCAGTAGGTGTAAGGTGCTGCCATGGCTTGGGGGATGGCAGCAAGAAGGAGCTCCCGTGCTGCGAGGACACTGTGGGCAGACTGCTCACCGCCTGTGCTGTCCTTGGGGAGAGGCAGCTCTGGCAGCTGTGGTTCACGGGCTGCTGGCTTGTGTGTCCCCATGAAGTCTGTTCTCCTGGCAGAGGGTTTCTTCTGGCCCAGAGGTGTCTCCTGCAGGTGTGAAAAGCGTGAGCCGAGGCTGCTTGGGAAGTGGACGTAGCTGCTGGCTGGCACCAGTGCTGAGGGTCTCCCAGCTTTCACCCAAGCATCTCTAGAGAGCAGGCCCCAACCAAGACCAAAAGAGTTACGGCAGTTGGAAAGAGGCTACTTCTCTCTCTTTTCTCTCTTCAAATGCCCAAACCAGCTGTAATCAGCTGTGGCACTTTGAGGGAGCAGAGCGGGGTGGTGGAGGACCTGTGGGCCACACGCAGTGCTGGTGTTCATCCACACACTGCATGTTGCCTACGCAGAGGAGCACACCCGGCTTTGCCCCCACCAGAGGTAACTGTGAGACTAAACCCTGGCTTTTGACGTTGTGTATGGGTATGAAATCCAAGGTTGCTGTTCAGTTAGTGGCCTTAGGCAGTTAGGTTTGATGTGAGCTCGGCTGGGATGAGTTACGTTTGGAGTGAGCAGCCCCAGTCCCTGGCTTCCACAGTGTGTTTAATGGGTGGCAGTGTGTAAAAACTGGGGGGGGAGGGGGTGGGGGAGAAGACAGAGAAATAAAGCTGACTGCTCGTTTGCCTGGGGAGGTGTGGGTTCTGCTGCTCAGCAACAACCGAGACCCCCACGGGGCCCACCAGCCCCCCAGGCTGCCCATCGCCGTGCTCCATGTCAGCCAGCTGATCACAGCTTGTTTTCTCCCAGGGGCCTTTCTGGTGAGCAGGGTGGGAGACACGAGTGCCTGTTTTTACCTGATCCCAGAAATTCATTCCCAACCTGGCCTGCGATTGCATGAGCAAGAATAACAGTAACAGTAATAACAATATTTATTTTTATTGGAGAAGCACCTTACCAACCAACTGCGACGCTCTGTTGTTCCTCCACTAACTCCTTTCTCTTCCCTTGTTCCCCCCTTTGGTCATACTCATTTTCAGTGCTCGGTGGTGTATGCGTGTGTGCTCACTGGTCTTGTACTCAATAAAAGTGAAATAAATGTGTTTGATGCTAAACCAGCTTGGGGCATCCGTGGCCTCTTTCCTGTGGAGAGGATGGAGAAGGGAAGGGGAGAGCTTGCATCCCGGCGCTGCGCATGGACATGCCAGGCTCACCTCTGCCAAAAGGGGCTGCCCGCTGGTGGAGCTGGGAGCAGCTTCAGACAGTGGAAGCTGTCCACGTCTGCCCTGCACATGTGGGGCAGTGAAGGTGGTTGTGATGTTGCTGGGAAAGTCAGTTCAGAAACTCTCCAAGGCTCAGTCTGGGAGCTTTGGAGAGCAGGGATTCGTTGCTGGATGCACAGGGATCACTCCAGCCTAACGTGCATGCTGTTAGCTGCCAGACCAAAGGTGTGTACCATTCTAGTACCTGCATAGTCATTCTGTTTCTGGAAGCTAATTATAATATTTGCATATTCATTACACATGCTTTAAGTCTCTGAGGGTCTTTGTGAGGGTCTTTGGTGGTCCTTAGTGGCTGTCTGAGCGACCTTTCCTGTGAACTTCTTGAAGCACGCATAGTGTTGACTAACCCAGGTGGGTTGTTTCTTCTCTTACTGAGTTCTGACTAACTCATTGCTCATTTATCTGCACCCTTCCACCACGGCTGTGCAATCCTCTCCTTGGATGTGTTCTTCTCTGAGGCTCTTTCCATTCCCCCTGCTCGGTTTGACGCTCCCCTTTCTGCAGCCATTCACTGCCCCACCACACAGCTCAAGGTTCCTCACATCTTCTACCCATTTGTACCCAAAGTTTCCATGATGCTCAAGCGAGCACAAGGCCAGCACAGCCGGGCCACCGTCAGAAGCACCGCGGGGCCTTTCAGCCCCTCCTCAGGGTACCGCTGAGGATGCTCAGAGCACAACGAGGGAGGCAGCAGCTGTGCCCGAGCTGCCCGTTCCTCTGGTTCTGGGAGGGAGGATGTGGTCCTGCGAAGGCGGCCGTCCCGCTGCAGGGCTGTGTCCGTCTGTCCCGCCGCGGGGCTCTCGGCGCCTGGCTGGGAGGGCTGGGGGCACAGGGGAACCCCGCGGGGGTCGAGGGCGGCCGAGAGCGGCTTCGGAGTCCTCTGGGTCTGTGCGGAGCAGCCGCGGAGGGCCCGGCAGGGAAAGGGGGGTCCGGGGGACGGGGGCGCAGGGCCCGGCTGCCGACGGGGCGGAGAAGCGCCTCGGGCCGGG
>VZTU01031478.1:180224-200060 GCA_013400835.1 Zapornia atra | reverse complement strand
CCCGCCGGGCCTCCACTTCCTGCACTGCAGCGCGGGCCGGGCGGGCGGCGGCCGGGAGGAGACGGGGCCCCGCACCGGCTTCTTCCTCAGCCTGCAGCGGCGGGAGGTGCGGGTGCTGCGCTGGGACGCCGCGGGCGAGGCCGTGGTCCCGGCGCCGGCGGCCGCCGAGGAGGCCGAGGCCTTCCGGGAGAACCTGCGGGAGATGGACCCGTTCCTCGGGCCCTATCCCTACGAGAGCCTGAAGAAGTGGGTCTCCCTCACCAGCTTCATCAGCGAGGCGGCCATGAGGAAGCTGCAGCCGGAGAGCGGGCGGATCTGCGCCTTCTCCGAGGTGCTGCCGGTCGTGGCCGGGCGGCACACGAGGGACCGGGCGGAGCAGGGCCTGCCGCCCCTGGGCTCCGAGTGCCGGAGCTACGCGGAAGGCATGGCGCGGCTGCCGCAGATGAAGCCCAAAGCCGGCACCGAGATCAGGTTCACGGAGCTGCCGAAGCGGACGTACCCCAGCGGCGCTACGCCCGAGGAGGTGACCAGGCACAGCATGGACCTCAGCTACGCCCTGGAGAAGGTGATCCACCAGCGCTACGCCAGCCAGCCTCTGGATCTGCTGGGTGAGTGCCGCGTATCGCCCGCGGGTGGCTCGGGGGAAGGAAGGCCTTTCACTGCCAAACCAGAGCCCGTCGTGAAAGCTGTGCCCGTTCCCTGGCTGCCCGAGGCATCTTCTAACTGCATGACCCGGCGGGACAGAGGCCTGTGGGGTTTGGGTCAGCCGCAGGGCCCGTGCCAGCTGATCCAACCGACATGGCACTCAGTTCTGGAGCTGCCAGCCGCCCACCTTCATGCCTGTTGCCCCTGGGTGCTGTGCTGGGGGCCCAGGTTGCCTCAAGGTAAGTGAGCTGCACCTTCTGCCCAGGGGACCTGTCATTTGGCACCTAGCCTGTTGGTGAACCTCTGGGGACAGAGCTTACCGAGTCCTGGGAGCACTGAACTGGGCTGAACATGGTGATTTTCAGGCTCCTGCTCCCGTTCTGGTGGTGAGGTGCTGTTGGGTCTCCATCAGGTGGTTCCCCTGCCTGGCTGGAGTGCTGCAGTTCTGCTGTGTGCTGCTTGTTACTCTCCATGGCAGCGCTTCGGGTTGGCCAGCCCTGCCGCAGAGGACACACAGCGAGGGCTGCAGCTGCTGGCCACAGGGTCTTAATTACTCACCAGCCTTTTTTGACATGTCGTGATATGAAGAAGCATCAAGGCTGTGGAGGCCCTGAAGTATGGCTTTGTTTGGTGGCAGGGAGGAGGGAGGGCTTGGGAACCCAGCTGAGCCAGAGCCTTGAGGCTTCAGAGCTTTCAGATAAGCTTTTGGGTTTCCCTTCTTCATTTTGTCTATATTAATGTTATGCAGTTAAGCCGTTTCTTCTCTGTCAGAATTATCAAAGGTGGCTCTAGGATACACACAGAGCAAATCACCTTAAGAAATGCCAGCCCTGTCATTCTGGCAAAATAGCTGCTGCTGACGCATCCAGTGAGATGAGATGAACCTGTGCTCTTAATCACCTGTTAATGTACTGCTGACCCCTGCCAGCATTCCCACAGCCTTGGCATTCAGGGGCAGTAGCATCTGCGCTCCTGTGTGGCCCTGGAAACCCAGGCACAAGGCAGAGGGAACACCTGCAGAAGGTCTGACTTCTTGCTGAGAGTCGTATCCAGAACGCGGATGGCGGAAGGCTGTAGGTGGCTGTGTTCTGCTGCCGGACAGTCACTCTCCAGAGGTGGTAACTGTAGGTACAGATGGAGCTGCCTGATGTGCTTTGCTCTATTTTCCAACTGAAGAGCAGCCCGTTAGGGGACAGTGTTTGGAGTATTGATTGCTATTAGCAGAATGGCTGGGAGGCAGAATGTGCTTGCCAATGGCAAACCCCGAGTTTGAGGCAACGGTCAGCAGAGCCTGTGGGAGGACACGTGCCCTGGGTTTGGTTCTCATCCTAACGTGTGGTGTGGTTTGCTTTCCCTTTGCTGAATGTGTGCAGCAGAGTTGCAGTTTGCTTTCATCTGCTTCCTGATCGGGAACGTCTACGATGCGTTTGAGCACTGGAAAAGACTCTTAAACATCCTGTGCCGGGCTGAAGACGCCATAGGGAAGTACCAAGACCTTTACATCAATCTCATTTCTGTGCTGTATCACCAGCTCAGTGAAATCCCAGCTGATTTCTTTGTGGACATTGTCTCCCAGGACAACTTTTTAACCAGCACATTACAGGTAACGCTTGCGGCTCTCGCGGCAAACGGGAGTGGGGGGAGAGGGCACACAGGACGTCAGAGCAAGCACAGGGAGAAGCTGCAGGAGGAGTTACACTCCTGTTGAGCTGGGTGGCTGAGCCTGGCTGAGCATGGGCAGATGTTCTTTGCTTTTCCCTTGTGGTATTTACAAAGAATTGCCCTTTGCCTGTCTGCCCAGCGCTTGGTCTCCTCAGGCTACGCCGGGAGCGGTGCGGTGCAGCCTGGAGTCAGGCTGCATGCAGAGAGGCCAGCAAGGTGAGGCCGTGAGAGGAGAGGCTAGTGAAGGTGCCTGAGGGGGTTTTACTGTGTGTTCCTCCAGATAGCACCAAAAGGAGCCTGCTCCTCTGGAGTTCTGCAGTGATGAGTTTAATGCCACCAGGCTCTGGCAGCATACTTTTTCTAAAAATTTCTAAGGCCTCCAGCTGCATCAGGCTACAAGAGAGACTGAGCAAGTGCCAGATGATGTCTGTTTGATTATTTTTTCCCCAAAATGCCATTCATTCTTAAAAAAAAAACCCCAAAGCTGTGAAACTTTGGCATAGAAGACTGATGGATGGTGCTGATTTTTTGTTGAACTGGAATGTTGTGCTTAGCACGCAGAGATATTGCAGTGAAACCTCATTGAGCATTGGCAGTATTTAAGAAGCTTTCCCATTCCTCTTAGCCTTAAGCAAAGCTGAAGATTTCCTATAAACAAGTTCTTATCCATTGGGAATTTATGGTTAGTCCAAAATGCAGGGAACACTGCTGTTGCTGAGGCAGGCATGGGCAGATCTGTGATTCCACACAGCAGAGCCCATTACTCTGGATGACTGTGACCACCTAACAGCTCAGCAAGCAGAGTAAGCAAAACCTGGCGGGGGGGGTGGAGAAAGCAAAACTCAGATTGACCCTGAGTCTCAGCAATGGAAACTTCATCCCCCTGGAAACAGCTGTAGGTTTTGTTGCAGGTGCTCAATACAGATTGGTATCTGCCTCCTTTCCCAGGGAGTGGTGGCATTTTTCTGCTTGTAGCTCTGAGTGCAGCTTTGGGGAGTGGAGAGGTATTTGTTTTTCATCTGCTAGGGGAAAAGTCAGGGGGAGCATTGCTTTAAGCAAGAGGTTTCTTCACTTGGAGTTTGCATTGATAAAAGCCTTGCTATTTTAATTTATTTTTGGTGGTGGTTTCTTCCCATCCCAGGACTGGAAAAATTGAGCTCTGTGTGCAGCACACACAGAGACACACTTTGCAGCACAGAGAATGGGTCAACCAGCTGTTCTTTCCATTGATGGGAATTTTGGAAGGACCCTGTCTTGCTGCTTATCTTTCCTTTTTGGATACCTGAGTCCTGCACACCCTTGAGTCTCATCACTCTTAGGCAGTAGCAGCCTTTATGTGGCTGTGCTGGCTTCAGCAGCCATTATTAAGCCCTAGCAGGGGTCCCCACACTCCTAGTAGCAAAGAAGAAACTTGAACTAAGCCTCTCCTTGCTAAAAGTTCTGTGTTCCTCCTGTGGGGTTTCCCTGATGCACTGAAGCAGTGCCAGGGAGCCTCAGGGACTCTGCTCACCCACTCGCTGCGCGTACGCAGCCATCAGAGGCAGCTGGCTGTGGGCAGGTGGGGGGAGGGAGCACAGCACGCTGTGTGCAGGGGTCAGGGATGGCCTCTGGTAGCTTCTGCTCAGCCTTAAATACAGCAACTGTATTTGTGGAGCTTTATCTGAGGTGAGAAGAGTGCAGCATAACCCCCCTGAATGCACAGCCCTGACAGGGCTGAAAGGGGAAAAAAATAGTGATGAAATACCTTGTTTGACATGCAGTTCCTGGAGGAGCAGTGGGAAGCATGGTCTTTGAATCTTCTTCCTTCTTTTATTTTGATAGCAGCCTGGCTGCCTAGGAGAGTCCTGCTCAAAGGGGCAGTTTCATGGCAGAATGAACAAGGAGAAGGCAAAGGATGCTAAGCAAAGCAATGATCTTGGCTGCTCCCTGTTAGCCTGTATCCAGCTGTCAGTGGGTCTCCCCCAGATAAGAGCATGCCTTTTCCCACAGGGTTTTCCCTGTCCCACCCTCATGCACTGATGGTTTTTTCCCTTTGCAATACAAATTTCTTCCTTTGGAAGTGAATTCTGGCTCCTGAGCTCAGGAGAGGAGTGGCAGCAGGCTGATGAGAGCTGGGCTGAGGAGAGATGCCCTGTGGAATCACACAGAGCTGCTTTGCCTCTCAGAGCAGCTGTGGTTTCTGACCATAGATGGGGTGTGTTTGGGTGATGGAGGGAGCAGCCCTTAGTGGTCAGGCTGGATTTCAGTGCCCTGTGCTCAGGGGAACAGCTGTGCCAGGGATACCTGGGCTCTTTCCAGAGAGCTCCCATTCCTCTCTTCCCTTCAGAGTCAGTTTATTAAGTTTCCTCTCTTTCCTAAAGTGTTGGTGTTAGCATGGTACACAGATACTTTTGGGGAACCTCCTGGTCCCTCCACCCATGAAAAAGGCATCTATAGGTTGGCTGTAAAACTGACTGCATGGCAAATGAAAACTGATGCCTCTCTCTGCCTCCCTCTCTCTACCTCCCTCTCTCTGCCTCCCTCTCTCTGCCTCCCTCTCCCCTTTCTTTCCTCACAGGAAGAGTAATTCAGCATTCCATGGGACACATTTAATTACGTATTAACTCCTGCTTGAAACAAAGTCACTGCCTTCCTGCAGATATTTCCCAGGCTCACTGGAGCAGGATGCCTGTGCTGTGGAGTTAGAGGAGTGTAGGGTGTGTTTAGGTAGCCCCAAACCTGGAGTGGGGTCCAGGGTGGCAGATCCCTTAGCAGTGTCCTAACCTGAGACCTTTTCCCAGTGGAGCCTGTTGCTGGCGTGTCTGTAGGAGAGTGATGCCTGGCTCGTGCTGTGCCTGAGCTCTCACCACCTGTGCTCTGTCCTTCCAGGTGTTCTTCTCCTGCACGTGCAGTGCTGCTGTTGATGGCACCCTAAGGAGAAAGGCTGAAAAATTCAAGGCTCACCTAACGAAGAAATTCAAGTGGGACTTTGAGGCAGAGCCTGAGGACTGTGCTCCTGTGGTGGTGGAGCTTCCTGAGGGTGTACAGGTGGACTAAGCAACAGGCTCGCTTAGAAACAATCAGCTTCCTGAAACAACTCTTTCTGCACATCCCCAACCTCCCCAGCTTCCCAAAGGCTCCTTCTGAAGCTTACTCCTCTTTCTGCCATAGAAGCAGATGTGGAAAACCAAGAAAGATTCCTAACTTTACAAGAAGACCAGAATTACCAGAGCAGTGTGAGTGCTGTCACACACCTACGTAGGACACCTTGGGTTTCTTCACTAGCTCTCCTGCAGCGTTTCTCTACTCAGCTGGCCTCAGGACCCCTGGTCCCTCTCCCCCCTGTGCCAGGAGCGTTAAGCCTGCATGACTGATTGGTGCAGCTCTGGCCAGCTGGAGCGCAGGGTGTGACTGGAGGACTCCTGCTCTGCCTCTGTTTGCATCACAGGGATGCAGCCCCAGCTGTTTCAGCCCCGTGCTGGATGCTGACACTGTGTGCTGTGACTCAGTGCAATGATGGGTTGCAGAGGAGGACTCGGAGCCGCAGCAAAACTCCTCCCACTTCGTACCCCCAGTACTGAGGTATCTTGTTCCCCATGTTCTGCTAAAGCCTTTTCTATTTACTGCTGGCCCTCTCTTTAGCCTGGTGTAAAAGAAAGTTCTTGGTTTGGTAACAAGAAATAGAGTTACTGGACAGTAGTCAGTCACCCAGGTCTTGGAGAAGAGAGCCAGCATGAGATAAAAGATCAAACTTCCACCTGAGCTGGATCCTGTTTTGTTGTAATGCAAAATCTTCCATGTTTTCCCTGGTGCCAGTGTCTTCTTTCTCCCTGTTCCCACAGGCAGGCTGTGAGAAACCTTGTGGTGCTCACTCAGAGCTGCACAGGGACTTAGTCCTACCACTCACTTGTTGCTTTCTTGGCTGTTTGGCTCCTTCAGGCACTTGTCTGTGTGCATGTCGAACAGTGACACTGTTTGTTAGTCTTTCATAGTTCACAATAAATCTCAAGAGAGCCTTGCCTACAGAAAATACCTGTATGAATAGTTTTTAGTTATTTGGCCAAATATGACAGTACAGTGATGCTGCCTTCTCTTTTCATTGGGGTGTCCCCAGAAGTCCCATTGCAGTGGTGCCTGTGACATCCAAGGACAGCTCCTAGTCACAAAGCGCCAGGTGTTCCAGGAAGCAGGTATGTGCTGAGGTGTTTCCAGATAATCAGGAACTCACCACAGCCATCAGCTGTCCACTGCCTGGTGCTGTCTCCTCCCTTCCCTCAAGGGCTCTGTGCTCCTTTGCTCTCTCAGCTTGTCCTGTGTAAATGCACTCCCTGTTGACTACAGGCCCGTAGGGAATATTACTCTGATATTACAAGTGTTTTGCTTTTAAATCTTTCTTGCCATGCTTTCTCATCCCTGGCACCTGTGAGGTGTTTTGTAGGGCCCTTCATTGTGTCCAGTTCTGGGCTCCCTGATACAAAAAAGCCAGGGATCTCCTGGAGAGAGTCCAGAGGAGGCTATGGAGATGATGAAGGGCCTGGAGCATCTCCCCTGTGAGGAAAGGCTGAGTGAGCTGGGGCTGTTCAGCCGGAGAGAAGAAGCCTGAGAGGGGATCTGATCAATGGTTATCAATATCTGAAGGGTGGGACACAGGGGGACATGGCCAGCCTCTGCTCAGTGTCTGTGGGGACAGGACAAGGGGTGATGGCCTCAAGTTGGAGCACAGGGAGTTCCACACCAACATGTGGAAGAACTTCCCAGTGAGGGTGAGGGAGCCCTGGGACAGGCTGCCCAGGGGGTGTGGAGTCTCCTTCTCTGGAGAGATTCCAGCCCTGTCTGGACACCGACCTGTGTGACCTGTCCTAGGGACCCTGCTTTGGCAGGGGGTTGGACCTGATGAGCTCTGGAGGGCCCTTCCAACCCCTGTGATCTGTGAGTCTGTGATTCTTTGTGCTCCCCCTGTCCCGTCTCTGCAGGCAGCGCTGTCTTGGCAGTTGCCAGTCAGACAAACCATTTGCAGTGAGCAGTCCCAGTCTTTTCAGCTTGTTGGCTCTTCACACCAGCCTGATACCTGGTTCTGTTACTTTGAAGCAGAATACCCGTTGCTGGTGGAAGGAGCCTGGGGACCTGCCTGCTTGGAAGGGGAGAGCAGCCGGGCTTGGTGAGGGCCAAGCAGGCTGGCAGGGCTTTGCAGGCTGTCCTGGCACCTCTCCCACTCCTTCCATGGTGTGTGGCTCCATTAACTTCCAGTCAATTGGATTGAGATTTAACTCAAAAGTGTGTAACAGCCAGTAACCATAATGAACTACACTTTAGCAACAGAGTTTGGAGCTTTTTTGGGGTCTTTTTGCAAGGTTGTAATAGGGAGAAGGAATACCTCTTCCCAGCCCTGCAAAACAGGTGGGGAGAAGCAGGTCTTTGGGGACACAAAGCCTTTGTGAGACATGAAACAGAACACTTTCAGCTAAATGCAGGTTCAGGTGTTGGGGATTCAGCTCTGTTACAGGAATCCATGGAACACTTTGCGGGAAAAGGGAAGCCAGCACATACAAAGCCATGTATGTTGGATCTCTGCAAGGGGAGGTTATAAATTTTGGGAGGGAAAAGAGCACTATTAGTCCCAGCTGGAAGTATATGAGAGAAGTGGTAAGGTGTGGTGGAAGATATATTTTCTTGGCATTATATAGCCTTTAGCCAGCTGTGGCTGTGGTAATGCTCCTCTTTCTGCTCTGAGAGCAAAAGAGAGGCTGCATGTGTATGTAAATATTCATTACTGTGAGCTAACAAAGTGTAATGCCTGATGTGTGTCTGCAGTGCTGATTCAGCAATGAATTATGGTCAGGACAAGCAGCTTTCGGTGCCTCGTGGAGCGGCACTGACACGTGAGCTCCATCAGCCTCCTGCCTCAGCGGAGAGCTGTGGGGCTGCCAGCGTGGTGCCAGTGAGGCAGACTGGCATCGTTCCTGTCCTGTGACGTGCTTTCACTGCAGGCCCACCAGAGCATGGGCCCTGCCTGCCTCTGGGCGAGCTTCATCCCTTGCAGATCAGCAGTGGTGTGAGCTGGCTGTGGGAGACCCCTGAAGATGCCCTGCACGCTGCTCAGTGTAAGCATGTCCAACGCTGAGAGCTGCTGTTCCGACCTTGTCCCCGCGGGCACAGGAACAGCCCAACTGGAGTTTCAAGGCTCGGTGACATTTAGCCTGTGCAGGGCCTTCGTGTTGTCCTGCACCACACCAGAGAGTTGCTTCTTGTTTCATCCTCTCCACAAATTCAGAGGTGTGGAATGTGCCTCTGACACTGCAGAGAGGTGCCTCCCCATCCCAGAGTTGCAGCACACCCTGTTTTATTGGGAAGAGAAACGGCTCTGCGAGCTCACGCAGCTTCCCTTGCTGTTTCCACCACCTCCTCCCCAGCTGCCAAAAAAGCAGACAGAGCACTTCTGTCTTCCAGGTGGATGGCTGCCAGTGACTGTGCCGTGTCACTGACGAACATCCCCAGTGTAGGTCTGCAGCTCCAACTGGTTTTGTGTGGCAGTTGTCTCCATGATGCTCCAACTCCGGTGACAGCAGCGCGCGCAGCCCTGGAACAGCAGCAGGCTCCTGTAGCGTTAGATGTCACCCCGCTGTGTAGAGGTGTTCTTGTCCTCTAAATGCAAACTGAAGCTGAAAGAGAGCCGGTGGGGCAGCTGTGGGGAGCGATCAGTGGTGCTGTGCAGCTTGTGTTGTGGCTTCAAATCTGACGTGAGCTCAGGGTTAGCTGTTACTTGAACCAGCAACTCTTGGTGCTCTCCTGCTGCTGCTGAGCAGTAGGTTGAATTTTTGCTCAGTGCTTTGGGATGGTAACTTGAGCCTTTCTGCATGCATCCTGTTCCAGTTCAAGTCTTTTCCTGGTTTATTAGGCTTTTCTAGTGTTTGTCCATTTTTTTTTTGCTATCTTGGAAATAACAATTTCAACATCTGTTTGTGCCTCAAACAACTGACAGGAGTGAGAGATTTTTCGGGGTCTCTTAGACATACACCACCTTTGTTTGGAGCACCGTTTATTTCTGCTGCTGCTTTGACAGCTGGGCACAGACCACGCCAGTTGCTGCAGATGGAGTGGCTGGCACCGAGCTCCTGGGATATGGCAAACAATGAAATGGAACATCTTGAGCCCTTCCTCTGAAAAAGGAAAGAACCTTCCCCTCGAATCGCTGTTCATTGTCCAACGAAGCTGCGACTCATTCTGCAGCCCTGTTACTATAAAAGGGGTGTGCTGGGCATGGCCATTCCTTCCCCATGCAGTCAGCTCCTTCATGGCTGCTTCTGCTCCTGCCTCCTGTCCCGCTGCAGGCAGAGGGGCTGGGGGCTGCTGGGCAGACCAGGGCTGGGATTCGACACTGCCAGAGCCTGTTCCATGGGGCAAGTGGTGGCCAAATCACCTGAGTGGAGCTGGGTCCTGGGTGGGAGGATGCTCTGTACAGAAGCCTGTAATTAACGCACAGGATGCAACCGCTCTGCTGGTGCCTCGTTAAGAGAGCATAAATGAGCTGCAAGGCAGCCCTGCTACAAATAAACACATTCCAAATGGGTTAATCGATGGGAGGAAAAATCTATACACACAGGCTGCTGCTTTGGACGTGTTGGTCCTACTCCCTGCCCGGCCTGCCTCGGTCAGTGTGATGCAGCCTGCTCCAGGGGCTTTGTGTTTTCAGGAGGAAGGAGCTGCTGCCAGGGCACAGCAGAAGTGGGTCACACAGCTGCAGCCTGACCAGCGAGGTGCCAGGTCTGTGCCTTGCCCGCTTCGACAGAGCTGGGCTCCTGCTCGAGCAGCTCTTGGCCTCCTCAGCTCCGTGCCTTGGAAACAAACAGGCTGTGCTTGTGTTCCTTGTGGTGCTGGTGCCAGGTCCCAACATGAGGCAGGCAAGAGGTGAGATGGAGAAGGAAATGACGAGGGGGCTAACTTCTCATCACATGCAGCCCTCAGGAGAGGAGGGCTGTGTCTGTGGCTGTGTCCCTGGCCTGGCAGGCACAACTCCCATGTCCTGTCTGGGATCACGTGGGATGCCGAGCTGCAGCGCAGAAAGGATGCTGAAGTATGCATGTTTTCCCCACTCTGGGAAGTGAAACATGGTAATTCCCTTAACAGTCATAGTCCATGTACCTCTTAAGCGGGTATCCTTTATTGCAGCGCTGGGTGCATAAGGGATATGGGTGCTGAGGGGATCCTTCCTCCTAAGGCACACCTAGCTGTACTGCAGCCTGTTTACACACAAACATTGCATACATAGTCAACAAGTTTCTGGGAAATCTAATGCATACTCATAGAGATTCCAGGAACTGGGGCTCCCACCTTCTTTCTTCCTTCTACGGCATTTCCGCTTCCCAGCTAATTTGAGTTGAGGGGCACTCTTCCTCATCCTTGTCTTCCTCAAGTGTCATCCCATCACACTCTTCAGTTCATTAAAGATCACATGGCCCAGCTCCCACATGCACAATTATGCAAGAATTCCTCCTCTGTATCTGCAGAGCTCCTCCTCAAGGCTCTGCTAATCTATGAAGTTTCATCCTAAAGGCCTTTCTTCTGCTAAACTAAACCTTACCCATAGCTTTCTTGTTAGCATGTGAACCGTCAGTCTGGGATGTGGTGTTTGTTCAGAGCTCCTGTGACATCCCAGCTGCAGTTGGTTCCCCAGAGGTCTTTTCATTAACCATTTGCATCCCTTCAGAAGGACTTTGTAGCCCAGTTGTCCTCCCACAGCTCCCAGGCAAGGAGAGGCCTGCTGCGAGGAAGGGGCCAGCACCTCCTCCCATTTCCCTTTGCAATTCACCGATTGGCTCTTTGCCTGTAAAAATTCTGTCTCATCCCACCACAATCATTAAACCAGCTGGTATTTGTAAAGAAAGAGGGGTGAAAAGTGGCAGGAGTGGGGAGGCAATGGGCAGGGACCAGGGAAGAGCAGCTGTGCTGGGCCCAGGGTCAGGCCAGCGGCCTGTGTTCGCCTGGGACTTGCCAGGAGTTTTGTCCTGTGCTGCAGGTTTCGGTACCTTTTTCCTTTCTTTTCCCCTTTTCCCCTTTCCCCAAGGCAGGTTTAGACATGTTTGATTTAGTTCAGAAGTTGATTTTTGAAAGCAAAAGTTGCTTCCCCTCCCGGGCTCTGACCCCTGCGCCTGAACTCGTGAGGAGGAGTGGGCAGCATTGTTCTGTGCTGAGTTTTATGTGTTAAAGTAAATTTGCACTTCAAGGCAGGTGGCAAGTTTCACGTTTAAAGGTATTTCTAAAAGAATATATAAAAATTAAAAGTGGAAGAAATGGTCCTATTGAAACAGCCCTGACTCCCCCTGCAGCTGGAGGCGTGGGGAGAAGCAGGCCGTATCCTGGAAGGCTTAACCCAGGTGTAGCTGGGGTCTCCCATGCTCCGGTGCCCAGGTCTGGAAAGGAGGCACATCGGGGTGACATGACTGAGAAAGCCAGATTTGGAAGCAGCCTTCCCTCCCAGGTGAAGTAGGCACAGTTTTGTCCTTGCTTTGGAGCCATAAGATGCGGCATGAACCAAGAGGTGCTTTTTTTATCTGGACTGAATTTGGGATTATTTTTGCACTCAAACAAGAGCGGAGGTGGCCGTGTCTGCTGGGACAGGATCTCCAAGGGCCGTGAATTTCCTTGGGAATCTGCCCTGTGCCCTCCTGTGGGTCTCTGGTTTGGCTGTATTTTTTTTTCTTTCTCTCTTTTTTTCCCCTTGATGAATCTGTCTCTGTTTAAATACCAAGAGATCCCATTAATTATTTTTCAGTAGCCTACGTTGGAGCCCCTGGGCTAATTCTGTAGCTGGACAGTTACCAGTGGCACTCGTTACCCAGGGGGCTCCTCCCTCACTGCTAAAAAAGTTGCTCCTAACCAAGCAGGAGGACCAACTTGCTACTAAGCTTGTGAGTTAATGTTGCAGGAGCAGTCCTGTTAACAATGTGAGTTTTTACAGCTTCCCCTAAAAATACCTTTAGCAGTGTTCTGGGAGGCAGGGGCCACTCGCTGTGCTTTCTTGGGAAGGTTTCTGTGAAGAGAGCATTGCTGGCAGGAGCACAGGCTTCAGGGGGTGTTTGAGAACCAATGTTGCCGTTAACGTTTGTCTGGGTTGAGGAGGCTGCTCCTCTGCAGAGAAGGATTTTCAGTGAAGGAGAAGGACCTCTGGGTGGCTCCATCTCCACAGGTTTGGCATTGGATGTTGTTCATGTAGCACATAGGCAGAAATCCCAACTTTGTTTTCTTGATCCATCCTTAGGTTCTAAGCACCCAGCAGCAACGGTGAATATTCGTGCCTGGCTGGAGAGGGCAATTAGCTGGAGAGGGGCTTACTCTGTCAGTCTAAGGCATTGTCCATAGCAGTTATCCCAGGGAGTGCTGCCTCATCACAGAATTACAAGGTTGGAAAAGCCCTTTAAGACCATCGAGTCCAACCGTCCCTGTCCTGTGCTGACCCAGATCCCTGAGCACCTCATCTCCCCTCTGTTAAACACCCCCAGGGCTGGGGACTCAGCCCCCTCCCTGGGCAGCCTGTGCCACAGCCCCACAGCTCTTTCAGGGAAGAACTTTTCCCTCCCACCTGAGCTGACCCGGCCCTGGGGCAGCTTGAGCCCATTGCCCCTTGTCCCATCTCCCTGGCTGAAGAGACCATCACCCACCTCTCTGCACCCTCCTGGCAGGGCAGGGGAGGTGGGGAGAAGGTCTCCCCTCAGCCTCCTCTTCTTCAGGCTGAACACCCCCAGCTCCCTCAGCTGCTCCTCAGAGCATTTGCCCTCCAGCCCCTTCACCTTACCCCCGGGCACTGGACATATCCCAAGGCTATATTGGACACGGTGGCTGTGTCATACACATGCTGTGGCCCTGCGGTCCCACGTTGGTCTGGAAAGGGCCTGGCAGCTCCTGCACCCCATGGTGCCTGCTCACAGAGCATCTAGCCACGCTCTGTACCACTCTGCAGTAACCAGCACTTGGGGGACAGTTGTTCCCTCTAAGCTGAAGCCAACTGCTCTCAGGATCAGGAAGGCAATTTTATTCTTTCAGTAGGGCTTGCTAGAGAGTTCATGTAGCTACATCAACCAGTCCTGATGTTAAGCTGCTTGTTCCTTCTCTGTGCAAGTTCTTGCTCCCTTCAGACTGCTGTGAGCTGCTGAGACAGTTTAAGCCGCAGGTGATGTGTTCTCCAAGGGGACCCAGAGCTGGGCCACGGCCACCCCCTCTGCTCAGGGGGTTGCTCGCCCCAGGGACACCTGCGGGTAGTGGGTGCAGGCAGGGCCATAGGGCACAGCCCACGTCCTGCCACGGGGCCGCCTGCTCACACCAGGCATGCCTTACTGCATCCCAGAGACTCACAGACCCTGAACCTGAAGAGAATCCCTGGCAGACGTCTGGGCAGGAGGCGACAGGGCAGGGATGAGCTGGCAGCCCTCGGGCAGCCGGGCAGCGGAAGCGCTGGGTGTCCCATGGGCTCGGCTCTCCCATGGGTGCCAAGCACAGCCTCTTGCCCAGTGGTATTGCTGTGTCACTTTTCAAACAGCCACTTCAGGCTGCGAAAGAAGCATCACTTGAGAGGCCACTGAGTGTTGCTGTGAGCTTCACAGGCTTCTGACAGACCTTCCATGTGCAGCTCAGTGGGGGGCTGCTAAACGTGTCCCCCAGCTGTGGTGTGTGGCCACCCGGGGCCGTTGAGGGCTTCATGTCCTCAGCAAGAGTTTGCTGGGGAGGGCTGTGCACGCTCTTCCTTGCTGGAAGTTCACACTGCCCAAGCATGATCATTTAATGGACTTATTTTCTTAATGAGAGCAGTAACCAGTGTGATCTAATGTTCCTTCTGGGGCTCTCACTCACGTTATTCCTCAGCAGAAGCAGGCAGGTCAAGAGCTCCCCTGCATTAGCAAGAAGAGGTTCCACCTTCCCTATTATCTACCATTCCCTGAGAAGATTCTTTTAAACTCCCAAAGAAAATGTTGCCTTTGATTTAAATTTTCTCCCTCTTCTGTTGCTTCTTCAGGGACAAACCATTTGTCACTGCTTCAAAAGACCAGACACCTTCTCTTGTCGTGTCAGGGGTCCAGGTCCAGTTCTAACGTGGCTTCTCTCCATCAGCCCCTCTGTGCTCTGGTGCTGAAAGGAAACAGCAGGTTTGTTCCTGTGGCAGCAGGAAACCAATTTTTTTTTCTTTTTTTCCACATTCCCCTCAGGTCACACTCAGTGAAAGCACCTTCTGGCTGGCTTTACCAGTGCCACCAGTCCCTGGGAGCTGGCTGGCCAGCTTGTGTGTGTGAAGTTGTAGGTGTGTGGATGCACGCGGTGCTGGGCTACCACCATGTGCATTGTGCAGCTGAAGTTACTGAGCAGCTGGGTGGCTTTGGGACCTCAGGTAACAGCCCTGTATCTTCCCCTAGCTACTGCCAGTGCCCCTCAGATCCTTCTCTCTCCCTCTTCTCACACGATGGGTGATGGGAGGGCTCCAGCCTGTGTTCCTGCCCTGGCAGAAAGGGCTCTGGGTCTGCAGCCAGCTCCCCATCCTCTGAAGGCACACCACACATTGTGCAAAGGAGGTGTAAAGTGTGCAAAGGAGGTGTAAAGTGCTCCATGGAGTAAGGAGAAGTGAGACTGAGGTGTGGGATGTCCCCTGGATGTCTTTGTAGTCAAAATGCTGTGGCAAGGCAGTGGAGTCACTTTGCTTGGCATGGGAGTGAGGGTGCTGCACCCAGCCTGGAGCTGGGATGGGACGCGTAGGGCCCTGGCTCTGGTGCCATGTCAAAGGCTTGTGGCTGTGACATTCAGCCAGCAGCATGGATATTGTCCTGCACTTAGTGATGGTGAGTGAAGGGCTGGGGAACAGGATCTCCTGCTCAGCTGCTGTCTGACAGCTGCTGTCCACCTGCCCTGGGTTTCAAAGTCCTTTCTCCTCCTCACCACCCCACTGATTTCCCCCTTGCTCCTCATCCCAGTTCTGCTGGGAATGGATAGGAAAATGCTGTGGAGAGCTCTGCTTGGCATTCCTGTCTTCCTGGCCTGGTTGCTTCCCAAAGGGGATGGAGATGCCCAAGGAACCTGCTGCCTGCAAGCTGGCCCTGCTTGGTGTGGGGGTGTCCTGAGGAGGTCAAAGAGATGATGGGAGGGCTGGAGCCCCCTGCTCTGGAGCCAGGCTGGGAGAGCTGGGCTGGCTCAGCCCAGAGAGGAGAAGGCTGCTTCTGGGGAGAGCTCCAAGCCCCTTCCCATCCCTCAAGGGGCTCCAGGAGAGCTGGAGAGGGGCTGGTGCCCAGGGCAGGGAGGGCCAGGCCCAGGGGAACGGCCTTCAGCTGCAGGAGGGGGACAGAGAGGGGCTGGGAGGCAGAAATCCTTCCTGGGGAGGGGGGAGGCCCTGGCCCAGGGTGCCCAGAGAAGCTGGGGCTGCCCCGGGATCCCTGGCAGGGTTCAGGGCCAGGGTGGATGGGGCTTGGGGCACCCTGGGCTGGGGGATGTCCCTGCCCAGGGCAGGGGGGCACTGGGGGGCTCTGGGATCCCTCCCTACCCAAACCATCCTATGATTAACCTGTCCTGTATGACCAGCAGGGTCACAGGCAGGGATGGATGCTCTGCCTGAGCTGTTCTGCTAGTGATGGGGGCAGCAATTAGACTTGTCAACATGTGGCTCATTGGAGGTGTGACGGAGATGCTGAGCAGGCTGCTGGTCAGGTGAGATGCTGAGGACCTGGTGGGCCACTGGCTGGGCTGAGATGGTGCTGGAAGTATCACACCCTCTGAACCAGTAGCCCTGCTGGCTCCATGAAAACACAGGGTGGGATCTCCATGAGAGCAGTGTGTTGGTTAAACCCACACAGACTTAGCAGGGAGAGCAGTGGTGTGCTCTGAAGGCATTCCCCTGTGTACATGGCAGCTGCTGTCACCAGATGTGTCAGTAATGGGCATGGAAGTGGGAATGCTGGCTTGAATTTGTCAGGAAGACAACTTTTGGGAGACATTTGAGTAAGACAAAGGGTGCAGTGGGTAGGATGGATAACTGGCCAAGTGATGTGGCAGCAGCAACAAACAGGCTGTGTCTGGTATGATGAGGACAGCAAAATCTGATAGAGCTGGAGGGCTGGGGAGGAGTGCCAAAGGAAGAACTCCTCTGCCTCTTCCTCCCTCTGATGTGGTGGGCCAGGGATCCAAGCAACAAAGGGCTCACCCTGGGCTGCGAGTGCTGCTCAGCCTGTGCGTGGCTGTGCTGCAGGCTGCGAGGTGCGCAGGCAGATGGCAGCATGTCCCTCCGCTGGGCAGGACTTCCCCGGGAGCACCTCGGGGTGTGCAGCCCCAGGGAATGGGTGGGTGGATGGGTGGATGGATGGTCTCTGCAGGCTGGGTGTGGAGATGTGTGGGTGCCCATGGGAGCACCCAGGTCTCCAGCAAGCGCCCCAACCATCACCTGGCAGTCACCAGATGAAAGGCACTGGTAGGAAGGTTACTTTGAGTAGCAGGATTTCCCCCAAAGGACAGGAGGATGAGGAGTGGCTGGGAGCCTGTGCTGCTGGGCAGAGCTGCAGGGACATCCCTTCTCCATGCCCTGCAGCTTGACATGCTCCTGAGCTGCCTGGCTGGAGAGGAACATGTCCCTAAGCAGTGACCTGCCCACGGGGCAGCACCCGGTACCACTATGAGCTGTGGAGATGGATGCAAGAGCATCCCATCTGTCCCACAGGCTGGTGGCCGTGCTGGGTCTGAGGCAGGCAGTCTTCCATGGGGTTAGCACCCCCTGTTAGCATGTGGGGGCATCCATGCTCCCCTCTGCCCTTCTGCCACTCGAAGCACACTTTGCTGGGCAGCAAAGTCCCCTGTGCAGCTGATGTGTGCTGTGAAGGCTTCAGGAAAAAATCCTTCTCCCTGTGTCCTTGGAAGCAAGGAGAGATGGTGTGGAGGACAGCAGGAGGAGCTTTTCCTTGAGGTCACCTTTCCTGGAACACTTCTGCTTTCCTTCTGATCCTGCCTGGGCAACATCTGTCAGACTTTCTGTTCTCTCACAGCAGAGCCAGGGCCTGAAGATGCTCCCTGGAGGAGACCTGCCCTCCACGCTGGGGTGCTGACCAGAGCCAGCAGTGTAAGGCACAGCGTGAGCTGGGCCCCTTCCCAAAGGACAGGCTGGAAAGATGGGCCTGGGGGAACCTAATGAGGTTCAACACTGCCAAGTGTCAGGGGCTGCACTTGGGCCAGAGGAATCCCAGACACAGATACAGACTGGGAGAGGAGCTCCTGGAGAGCAGCCCTGCTCAGCAGGACCTGGGGGTCATGGAGGAAGAGAAGCTTCCCATGAGCCAGCAGTGGCTCTGGCAGCTCGCAAGGGCGATGGGATCCTGGGCTCCATCAGCAGAGGGGTGGCAGCAGGGACAGGGAGGGGATTGTCCCTCTCTGCTCTGCCCTTGTGAGGCCCCATCTGGAGTCCTGTGTCCAGAGCTGGGGCCCCCAATACAAGAAAGATGTGGAACTGTTGGAGAGGGGTCAGGGGAGCCACAAGGATGATTAGAGGGCTGGAGCAGCTGCCCTAGAGAGAGAGGCAGAGGGAGCTGGGCTGGTTCAGCCTGGAGAAGAGAAGGCTGTGGGGGGACCTCATTGCAGCCTGCCAGTCCCTGAAGGGAGCTGATAAGCAGGAGGGGATTCAACTTTTTAAAAGGGCAGATAATGGCAGGACAAGGGGGATGGACTAAAGCTAAAGGAGGGAAGGGTTAGATTAGATATTAGGGGGAAGTTTTTTATAGAGAGAGTGGTGAGGTGCTGGAACAGGCTGCCCAGAGAAGTAGTGGATGTCCTGTCCCTGGGGGTGTTCAAGGCCAGGTTGGATGGGGCCCTGGGCAACCTTGTGTAGCTCCAGGCCTGGAGGTTGGTGTCCCTGCCTGTGGCAGGGGGGTTGGAGCTCCTTGGGGTCCCTTCCAACCCAGACCATTCTATGATTCTATGACAGCACTGCTTCTGACACCCCTTCCAGCAAGTGCCTCGGGCCATGTCCACTTATCTGTCCTTGACCCCTGGTACCAGGCGAGGAAGCATCCAGCTGGGGCAGCGCTGGTCCCCGGGTGTCTGCCGCAGCCCGGGGGGGGGTGGTTGGTAGTGCCGAGATGCACAGCACAGGCGTGGTGGGAGCGCTCACCCACATGCAGGGCTGTGGTGGGGCTGGGGGTGCAGATGGCAGCAGCTTGTGGCTGAGGGCTGGGGCTGGGTGGCCGAGCCCGGAGCCCCCAGTGTCACATCAGTCCCAGGAGGGGCTCTGGGTGCTGGCTGCCGGTTACGCTGCCGCCCGTGCCGGCCCAGCACAGCAGGAGGAACGATGGGTGTCCCTGTCCCACGTGTAGCAGCCCCGGGTGTGGAGGAGCTGAGGAGCAGCTAATCGCCATGCTCTGTAAGGAGAAATACATGAAAAGGACTTCTGCAAATAATCTGATCTCCTGGGGAAGAAATTGCTGCTCTGCTCCACTCACACCACGCACAAGTGGCCTTCACACCGTGACTCATCCCTCCCTCCCAGTGACCGTGGGCAGGGCTGTCTGAGCCTGCTGCAGGGTGCCACGGTGGCCCTTCAGCCGTGGGGCAGGACTGGGGCTCTGCCTCTCCCACCCCTGTGCTGGGCTGCCAGGGCTGAGCAGCTAGGACAGCTCTCCTGCCTGGGGCCTTTGAGGGGCCTCAGAGCTTGGTTGCGCCAGGGGAGGTTTGGATTTGAGATTAGGAACAATTTCTCCACCAAGAAAGCAGGCAGGCGTTGGGCCAGGCTGCCCAGGGAGGTGGTGGAGTCACCATCCCTGGGGGGTTCAAATGTGTAGCTGTGGGGCCCCAGGACATGGGTTAGTGGGCAGGGTGGTGTTGGACAGACTGTTGGACTTACTGATCTTGGAGATCTTTTCCAACCTTAGAGAGTCTCTGATCCTCTGACTGTGGTGAGGACCTGGCCATGTAACTCACACAGCCCTTCCCCCTTGCGCTGTGCTGTTGGTCTGTCTGTCTTCTTGGCCAGCAGGCCCTTGTGATCCCAGGGGACATGATGAGTGTCAATGTCTATGTGCCCACACTGCAGTGACAGGGCTGTTGTGGTGATGGGAAGATGGCTGGGGGCAGTGGGGCTGTGCCTGTGCCTCAGGTACAACAGTCACAGCCTGAACACCCTCTCTGGGAAGCAGGGGAGGTGTGGAGGAGAGGTGAGACCTGGGGCGGCTTCATGGAGCTGCTGGGAAGTGCCCAGAAAGCATCCTTTTGCCCAGCACCTGATCTGCTTGGGAAGGAGTTTCTCCCAGGGTGCTGTAAAGGCAGATTGGCCCTCCATAGTTGGGGGGCAGGAGGATGCCCCTGCGGTGTTTCCCTCCCCATATCACACGTCCTAGTTCCTGCCCTTTGCCGTGCCCCACAGGCACAGTGACAGCCATGTGGGATGGGGAAGGAGAAGGGGCCGAGTTCCCTCTGCTGTGCTGGGTGCTCGGCAGGCTCAGCAGCACAGCCCAGATCCGTGGGGCTGGGGCTCTGTGGGGCTGGGGCTCTGTGGGGCTGGGGCTCTGTGGGGCTGGGGCTTCATGGGGCTCGGTCTTTGTGGGG
>VZTU01031478.1:139785-180005 GCA_013400835.1 Zapornia atra | reverse complement strand
TGTGGGGCTGGGCCTTTGTGGGGCTGGGGCTCCCTGGGGCTCTGTGGGGCTCTGTGGGGCTCCATGGGGCTGGGGCTCTGTGGGGCTCCATGGAGCTCTGTGGGGCCGGGGCTCCGACACATGGCAGAGGAGCAGAGGAGCAGTCCTGGGCAGCTCTCCCATCTGTGTTTGGGGGTGGCCAGCCCCGGCACCCAGCGGCACAGGCGCGGGGCTGTGCGGGGTGCTGGAGAGCACGTGGCAGATGACAGACAAGCGTCAGCGTTGCTTTGCTCACTGCTACACAATCTGCCTGGCTCGGGCCCAAGGAAGCGCTGAGCTGCAAGGAGCTACCTCCTAATGAGGACACAGTGTACCAGAAAATCAGGTGCACGGCTTGATAATGATATGGTGATACAATTTGGGCTCATACAAGCAGGAACAAGAGATGGGAGCAGAATTCAAGGAGCAGAATACAGCATGAGAAAAGAACCAGAGATGAGGGATGGAGCCGGCGAAGCCCCGACCCAGGCTGTGATGGGACTGTCACCTCTAGCTTTGGGTGATGGAGCTATCCAGAGCTATCCATCCTGGGGAGAAGATGGGCCCGTCCTTTACCTGGCAGAGGGCTCCTACCTTTGGCTGCTCTCACGCATGGGTGTGGGTTTGCCCCTCTTGCCTGAGGTCTGCACTCCACAGGCAGCGGGGGGTCGGCTCCCCGGGGCCAGACAGATCCCTGCTTTGCTCTGGGTTTTGTTTCCCTAATGGAACACGACATGGCAACATGCAGGCACCAGCTCAGGGGCGACTCAGGGGCTGGCTATCGGTGCAGGAAGCCTCACCGGGGATGCTTCATGCTAATGCATGAGATGCATAATTCACTGAGACATTAATATTAACCACCAACCCTGCCTGACCCCTTGTAAAAACAACCAGCAACAAACCTGCTCCTGCAGCTGTGTGGAGGTCTCAGTTTTCCACTGGCAGCAGTGGGGTTGTCTTCCCGCTCCCCGCTCGGGTTCCCAGCTCCCCCCCTCAGCGCTGGGTGAGGTGATGAAGGCAGCTTTTAACAGCTCCTTCCAGGGCTGCACGGAGCGTGTCCTGTACCTCTCATGCTCAGCACAGCCTCAGGACTCCGTGCCCTCCCCTTCCTTCCAGACACAGGGTAGGTGTTTCACAGAAGGGGCTTTGTGACTAAGTTTGGGGTTTATTTTTCTCTCCATCTTGGCCCCAGCTTATCCTGATGCCTCTTTTCACCCTCTGCTCTGGAGCAGCAGTATGCATCTTTGTAGTCACTGTTCAAACTGTCTCTGCTGGCACAATACAAGTCAATGCTGTGGCACTTGGAGTAGGTTGCTGTCTCCTGCAATGAGGCTCCATTCCCATGTTAGCTCCATTCAGACCTTCACGACTTGCTGCCCTGAATCCATCCCAGGGGCTGGTTCCAAGGAAGCAGAGCCCGGGTCTCACCCTAGAGCTGGTGGCTGTGCCACCAGGCAGACAGCACCCTTCTGGAAATTGCTTCAAATTGTGGCTGCTTCTGCAGGCAGAAGCATCTGTGAACTTCTACAAGATCATCTCTAGGGAGCCTGGCTCTGAATGGCCACAGCCTTATGGGCCGACCTATGTCTGTTGAGCACCACCCTGGTGTTTTGGGTCAGTTCCCCCAGTTCTGGCTCACTCATCCCCAGTGACATGGGCTCCCAGCAGCCTAGGAGGAGATATCTCAACTTGTGGCACCATCAAAGTTGAGGAGAGGTTGGCAATGTGGAAGGAGATGGGTGGGAAACCAACTTCTTTCTAGGTTGCCCTCGCACCAAGAAGGCAGGAGGCCAGTCCACACCGATGCCAAGATGCCTTTTCCAATGTATTTACTTACCTGCACATAAGCTGGTGGGAAGGCACAGAGAGGGCTCTGCAGTGCATGAGGTTGGGTGTCAGCAGGGCCCTGGGTGCAGAGCGATCTTTTCCCTCCATCAGTGAGATTAAAGGTGAAGCAGCTTTGTTCCCTCAGCCCTCCTGCTCCACCCTGCCCCATCCTTTCCTCCCTCCAGGCACTTTGGTCTTTTCTTTCTAGAAACTTCTGAATTGTTTAAACCTGAGCAAGCCTTCCAGTCTTGGGGTTGGGATGCAGGAGCTGCTGCCTTCTGAATGGCTGTGCTTGAGCAATCTTTCCCCCCGGAAAATGGGAGACTGAATGGAGACCATCAACCCATAAAGCTGCCTTCCTTTCTTCTGCTGGGGAGGAGGGAAGCTCTCAGCTCCTGCCAACCAAGCGATGCACCATCATTAAAGCTCTGAAGCACTAAAATGCTTAAGAATATCTTTGAAGTGCTTTCCAGGGCCTGCAGTGAAATCTCACAGCTGCAGAGTGAGGCTGAGCCCCACCAGATGCTTGGAGGAGCTCTCCTTCCTCAGCTCTGCAGATGGGACAAGCCAGGACTCTTCCTCTCCAGGCCCCAGACAGCCACACCCAAATTCTGTCCCCTTACCTGGAGCTCGGAGGGACAGGAAGACCCTTGGGGAAGGAGTGGGGAGCTCTGACTGTTGCAGTTGTGTCTGTGTTTCCCTGGCAGACCTGACCATGCACTTGGGTTTCTCTGTTTAGCTCCTGATGTTTTGAGGTAGGGTGGGGGACACACTTGGACTGCGATTGCCCAGCTTGATGATCCTGCAGAGGAGTCTTACCTTCTGTTGAGAAAATCAGGACTGCCACATGTGGGATGTGGATGGGACGTGCTGGGGTCCTGGTTCACACTTGTAGTGGTGGTTGAAGGTCCCTAGACATGGTGCAGGGCTGGCAGACTGGCACAGGACCCCAGGGTACTTGGGGCTGCTGCCAGTGTGCTAGGGTGCCGGGGGGCTGCACTGATCCCAGGCTCAAGCAGCTCGGGGACCCTGACAGGGAGCTGTGGGTCTCCATACAAACACCCCAGCACAGCCTGGCTGCCCTTCCCCCTGCACCCCAAAGCTCCCATTCCCTGCACACCCTTTGCTGTCACGGAGTGGGGCAGGACAGGAGGGGGAGCAGAGATGGGGTCAGGGGGCACCCCTTTTCTAGTCGCTGTGCCAGGGAGGAGGGAGTGTGCTGCTGAGCGTGGAGGCATTGCCTCTGCCTCGCGGCCGCGCTGCATTGCTCATCTCTCCTCCTGCTGCTGCTGCTGCTGCCCTCATTTGGCTGCTTTTTGTAGATTAAAAGTGGCCTTTAAAATATAGGACAAGGTCACCCTTCCCTCCCCACGCAGCCATGGCAGCCCCGCGCGGCTCTGCTTGGTGCTTGGTGACAGCAGCTTCGCGGAGCCACTGCCGGCGGGTGCCGAGGCCTGTGCCGCGGGGACACAGCGCCTGCGGTGACACGTGTGCCCCTTGGACGGGGACGCGGTGGCAAGGGTGCGAGTTGGTGCTTCCAGCCATGCCACCGCTGCTCCGTGTCACCTGTCCCCTGCACCCTTCAACCACATCGCTGGCTGGCCCTTGCCGAACGCCTCACAGGAGAGATGCCCAGTGCTGCCTGGGTGGCTCCACAGCAACGGCACCTGGGTGGCTGGGTTTGCAGGCACTGGCCCTGCCTGAGCTGCTGCGGGCAGGAGTTTGTTTCCACATGAGCAGGAAATACTCCTGCTCACCATCCACCTTGCTCGCTGCTTCCTCCTGCCTCTGCCCGTGCTGCCAAGAGCTTTATTCCACTGTGGCATGACCCAGGGGGTGAACCGGGATGTGTTTGTAGAGGTGATGCCTTGCTGACCAGTGTCCTGTGGGCATGCAGGAGTGTTCCTGCCACGTACCAGAGTGGGGTGCTGTCTGGAAGGGGTCATCCACGTCAGGATGGCCTGTGTCCATGGTATTGCACCTTTCTGCTCCTTTCAGTGCCGCTAGACATTGTCCCCTGAGTGCCCAAGCCCTCCGCGCTCTGGACTGTCACTGCTCCAGCCTGACCGAGCCAAGGCCAAGCATGGAAACAAGCTTCCTCAGGATTCCAAGCCTGAAAGTCCTCTGCCCTCCTTCAAGCATAACGCTACTGGATAACAAGCTACAGGCTTGTTATTTCAAGGAGAAACAAGGGTCTAGGGCAAAACCTCCCTGCAGCAAATGCTGAGCAGCAGCCACCCTTCCTGATGAGAACTTTCCTCATACCGGTCCCTGATGGTTTTCCAGGTGGATGCCAGCACTCCCATAGTGCTTTCAGTTAATGGAGAAAGATAATCCTGATGTCCTGGCCAGCGCTGTGTCTGTGCAGTGCCCAGGGCTGTCCAAGCTACTGATGGCTGTTCTATATCTTTGTGCTTCTGTGTGCTGCCAGGACCTAGCTCTCTGGCTGGAGGTCCTGGTGTCCCTAGGAGAGGACAATCTGCTGCCCCAGGTCTGGGGACCATGCTGTTCTCAGGGCTGCTGCATCTTGAAGGTGGGGCTGAACCAGATGAGGAGGAAAAGGGCAGCTCTGGAGCACACTTCTCCACCGAGGGGTTGGCCGGGTGCCTTTTCTCTGCAGCCCTTCCCTTGCATCCCTTGGCAAAGAGATGCTGCTACTGAAGAGAGGAGGCAGGTGGTCAACCCGAAATAACCAGATGGTGCTATGCCTCTGAATGTAGGGCAGGGTGGACCTGTAGCTCCCACTGGTTGTGAATAGTGTCTGAAGGACTCCTCTCAGATCTCTGAAGGGAAGTGCAGGGCTCGGACTGGTGCTGCCGGCTCTTGCCCCAGGAGGGGATCCAAAGGACCGCAAGAGCCATGCAGGTCCACAGGTCACCTCAGTGGGTGCCATGCTGGGGTGTGCTGGTGCTGCTGCAAGCCTGAACTCGGGCCCCTGGGGTGACAGAGCCATTCCTGTCACAGCAGCACAGCACACGATGGCTTTGCTCTCCAGGCTGAGATTATTTTTCAACCTGATTTCTGAGAGACAGTTAGCAGAGCAGCAGACCCCAGCACCTGAGAGACAGTTAGCAGAGCAGCAGACCCCAGCCCCGGCACGTCCCGGAGCTCAGGGGGAAGCGGGAGGTGAGATCCAGCCGTGCTGCTGCCGGAGGCGCAGCCGGTGTGTGCTGAGGGCAGGGCACAGCCCTGGGCAGGCTCCTTCCTGCCACCCAGGCCAGACCTGCTGCAACAAAAGTGCTGCCTCTGCACAGCCGATGGGGGTGGCCCTGCCCTGCGCCCGGCCTCCGCCTGGTACCCGGAGAAGTTCTTCAGCAGGGACCTCCTCTGTCTGTCTCTGGCTGAGACTGGGAGGTGCACCCTGTGAGAAGAGTCTGTCTGGGAGACAAAGGAAAGGTCCTAGGGGTGCTGCCCATGCAAAGGGGGTTCTAGCTGCTTCTGTGCCTTGTGTGTGTCTCAAGGATGCCTTTCGGTCCTGCGGCCCAGGGGCACTGGCTGTTTACATCTATCAAGGCTGGAGATTCCAGATTCACAGCTCCGTTAGGATACGTCGTGCACTCATGTCCTGTGTTATACTGAGGTGTGACAGGCGTCCTGCCACCTCTCCTCTGAGGAGGTAAGCTCACTAGGAAACAGGCCCATGATTAACTGCTAGTCTGTTCACTCCCTTGATGAAGTTGACTGCTGCTCCTTTGCATGTTAATGGGTGCTGACAAATGAGGCAGTGGCCCTGGGTTCGTCCCCCAATTTGGGCTGTGATTCCAGCCATGGAAAGGAAGTGATTGCTTTGACCCCTCCACACCCTCCCACTATCTGGCTCGATCCATCTCAATTTGAAAGTAACAAGCTCGGTGTCACACCAGAGCCCTGGGTGGCATTTGTCATTGAGTGGCTTCCAATCTCCTGAACACACAAGGTCCAAGATCCCATTTCACGCTCAGATCTCAGACTGGTGGCACTCAGATGTAAAACCTTTGGTGCCCAGAAAGGCCTGTCTCCTGAGATCCTGTCACACTGTGCATCTTCTCTGCATTAGTCAAAAGATCAGTCCAGCCCTTCAGGCTGGGTCTGGAGTGGTTTCCAAAAGCATTAAGGATATGCTCAGAGGAACCTTCAGGTGCTTATGGAGGGTTATATATGGATTGTCTGGTTCTTGACACAGAGTTGATGTGGCCAAGAGGCCGATGGGCCCTGGGGGCCCTGAGCAGAGCGTGGTCAGTGGGTCCAGGGAGGTTCTGTTCTCCTCCCCTCTGCTCGGCCCTACTGAGGCTGCAGCTGGAGTTGGGTGTCTGGAATTGGGCTCCCAGTTCAGGACAGACAGGGAGCTGCTGGAGAGAGGCCAGAGAGGGGATGAGGATGAGGAGGGGCTGGAGCACCTCTGGAGTGAGGGAAGGCTGAGAGAGCTGGGGCTGGTTAGCCTGGAGAGAAGACTGAGAGGGGATCTGATCAATACTTATCAGTATCTAAAGGGGGGTGTCCAGAGGATGGGGGAGACTCCTCTCAGGGGTGCCCAGCGACAGGACAAGGGGCACTGGGCACAAACTGGAAGAGGGGAAGGTCCATCCCAACAGGAGGAAAAACTCCTTCCCTCTGTGGGTGCCCGAGCCCTGGGCCAGGCTGCCCAGGGAGGTTTGGAAGTCTCCTTCTCCAGGGAGATCCCAGCCCCCCTGGACACTGTCCTGTGTGACCTGCTCGAGGTGACCCTGCTTTAGCAGGGGGTGGGCTGGTGATCTCCAGAGGTCCCTGCCAGCCCCCCAGTCTGCGGTTCTGTGAACTGGCTCTCAAAGGCTCCAGGACCTGAGGCAGCTTGTTGATGTTTTTGGCTCCAGGCTGGGCTGGGTGGGCTTACAGCACTAAACTGCAGGCAAGGTTCAGACTGGGGTCCTGCCATCACTGGGCTGGAAGCTCTGCTCAGGCAGCCTCAAGGGTGCTGAGCAAGTCTGTAACAGAGCTGCAATTGTTTGGTCTTTCAGGCACGTGCTGGCAGAGGCTGTTGCAAGACCACTCTGGGTCTGTGTCCGGTCCAGTTAGCCTTACCCACTCCTGCTTGGACCAGCACCTTCAGACGTCTTCTCTGAGTGACAGTAAGAGCATTTTTGGCTGAACTCTCTGACCCAGGCTCTCTTAGTTCAGAATAAAACCCAATGGCATTTAGTTTTAATACGTAGAAAGTGTATTTTGCCTGTGCAGACTCATTTACACAAAGCATCCACAACTCCTTGATGTTTTCTCTGCCATCTCAGAAGCACGAATGCCACATGACTCACTGTCACTTGCTCTTCATGCTGTCAAGTCAAGTGAAGAAGACAGGGTGGGGATGAGCTCTTTCATGCTCCCTCCACCAGGGAGCCTGCAAGAAAAACTCTGCTGTGAAGTTCAGGCACCATCAGCCTTTATTAAACAGAATTAAACTTGTCCCAGCAGACTGGCAACATGAAAATTTCATGTGGCTTTTAGTAAGGCTGGGAGGAGCTTTTTAAGCATCTACATCTCCAGAAAGATGTAGGAAGAAATCTGTGCCAGGCTGGGCAATCTGAAAGAAACCACAGCATGTCAGGATGGGAGGTGATCTGTAGCAGACTTCTGATGACTCTTTCAAAACCACCCTTATTTAAGCATCAGCCTGGTTTGGGATTACAGGAGGTAGCTGCTTGTTGCAGAAGGTCTTAGAAACTCTGTCCCAAGATGACCCTTTTTTTTTCCCTGTGCATGTGAGGGGAGGGAATCCATGGAAAGCCTCTAAAGGAGATTTGATGTCCTGGTCCCACTGCTGCTCACAGCAACAGTTGGAACTAGGAACAAGCAGATGTGGGCTGCAGCCTGCTGAGGTTTGGCTATTATGGGCAGCATCAAAGGAAGTGGTGCCTTGGCACCAGTCTGTCAATAGCTGTCAACTCAGGGAAACTGGAAAGACCATAACTTGCAGCAGAACAGCTTTTGTTGCACAGCCTGACCATGGTCTTCAAGGCTTCTTTTTATCAGAGGCCAGGAGCTGAAAAGGTGCAGGATTTGTCCAAACTCCACTTCTGGTTTCATAGCACTGCCAACCCTATGCTCTTTCTTGGAGAAAGAGCCAAAAGCCACTGTTCCTCCAAGCCATTCTCCTCATGCAGGTACCTGAACACAGGGGTGTTCCCAGCACTGCCTGGGTGGGAAGGGTCTCACTGCCCACAGTCAGTGATGCAACACTGTATGGCAGCAGGACTGGCACGGTACAAGTGGGAACACTGAGCTAAACCCAGTGTAGTCATGGTGGAGCTGGATGAGCATCACTCCAGCCTGGGAGGAGGCTGGACTGGCATGGTAGGGAAACCTGGCACAGGCTGTGCCTAGGCCCACCTCGGTCCTGGCAGCCTGGATGAAGGTGGTTCTGCAGCTGCTCCATCTCACCACCACCTCCAGCTCTCCACAACCTCCCCAATTTTGGGAGGGTGTGCTGAGTTGGCTTCTGCCATGGTCATGCTGACCTGGAGACCCCTGGTAGGTCTGCAGGGGTAGTCCCCCCACCCCATTTCTGTTTGGCCTGGTTTCCTCCCAGGGTTGTGTCATCCTGGGCTCCCTCCTGGCACTCGCTGGAGGTGGGACAGAGGCATCCACAGAAGAGCAGCTGGCTGGCCCCAGTCGCCTGCAGCGAGTGGCCCAGGTGTCAGGTACCCCAGGCAGGGGGGTCTGCTCCAGGCCCCCCCAGCAGCTGCCCTGCACTCACTGCCAGACCCCAGCACACAGCCCTGAGCACAGCTTGCCCTGCCTGCACTCCCCCAGCCCCACACACAGGCTTTGGGGGTTCCCAGGAGGGGGAGCCAGCTCAAGGGTGAGTTTTGCCAAGTGACAGGCCCGGAGGTTGAACTGCAACCCAGCAGTAATTAATGTGGCACTTATTTTAATGACTGCTGCTAATTGCAAACGCAGAGAGCTCAGCACCTGTGTGTCACTGCCACCCCGCAGGTGATCCATGGCTCCTGGCTTCAGGAACTGAGGACGGCTGCCTTTGCCTGCTCCCAAGGTGACAGTGGGTTGTGTTCCCCTGTAAAGGTGAGGGGTTATACAGGGGACCCCTCCCTGCAGATTGCACCCCCCTGCAACAGAGGGGCAGCAGGGCTTCTCTGTAGTCCAGCTCTCGGATGCCATGGGAAGGTCATTCTGCACTGGGGCCAGGCAGGTCATTCCCAGTGGAGGGCAGCACGGTGGCAGCCCCTCCAGCCTGACCTTGGGACCCTGTGAACCTGCACTGGCCATGCCACAGCCAGCCCTGGCCCTGGCACCTCTGCGGGGCACACCGTGGTCACCAGGGCCTGGTGTAGGAGCTGGGAGCTGGAGAAGCACAGAAGAGCCTGGGAAGCAGGGAGGAGATCTCTTGCAGATGGTCCTTCCTTCCACTCCCTCTGACCTCTGGCTCTCTCCTTGTCTGTGGAAAGCTCCCCAGAAGGCAAAATCACCAGTAGTTTGTTTTCCCAGCCTGAGCTTTAAGTTAAAAATAGGAAAATAAGCACTCCTGATGCAGCAGTGGTGTTCAGTGAAGGCAGCAACCTTACTCTCTAGGTCACGCCATGGGGAGGGATGGGGATGCATGGAGGGCAGGAAGCCATCCTGGAGCCCTTCCAGGATCCTGGCATGCAGGATTCATGTCAAAGCAGCCCAGGCTGCCAGCCTGGCCACCTGAAGGAGGCATGCAAACCCATCTCACTTAGGGTGTCAGCCTGTGCTGCGCTGTGGGTTCCCATGGGTTTGGAAACCTGCTTAGCTCTGTAGTGCCTGGGGAGGGGAACAGGGCCTGTGTGTGTGGATGAGCTCGGCTGTTGCTTCATGCAAATCAGCCATTCTGGCTCATGGGCTTGGATGGGATGCTCGGGCAGCAATGGGATGCACCTCTGCACTCCAGCCAGCCCCCACTGCTGTCTTCTGCTCTCAGGAACCTCTTGCAGCAGAAGGACACAGGCTAGGTTGCCTGAGCTAGCTGCAGGCCTGGGAGTTCAACCCACCATTTATTCCAGGGCTCAAACTGGACATGGCCACAAACTGCCAGCTGCCTTACTGTCCTGGTTCTGGCCAGGCCAGGGTTGACCTCCCCAGTCAGCCAACACAGGTGAGCTGAGTCAGCCCAGGGGAGCTGAGTCAACCCAGGTGAGCTGAGTTAGCAGGAGCTGGTTTCCACACCAGCTGACACCACTTGCCCATAAAAGCAGGTGGTTGGGGAAGGGTTGGGGCTGGTTTTTGTCTGTAGGACAGTTGGAGTGTGGCTGGGATGTTGGGTCGGTCGGTTCTTACCATCAGGCAGCCCTCTGTGATCATCGGGTCAGTAAGGTACTGTGTGTCAGCACTGGGTGTGAGTGGAACCAGCCACTATTGTTCTGTGTTCACTTTGCTATTTGGCAGTAAACTGTCCTTATCCCAACCCACGGTGGCTCTGCCTGTTTCTCCTCTGGGAGTGAGCGAACAGCTTGGTGGGCATTTGGCCTCTAGCCAGGGCCAAACCACCACACTTACCCACAGCTTGGTTTGCTTTGTGTGACCTGTCCTGCAGTGATCCTTTGGCAAACCAGTTCCTCTCCAGCTGGCACTGGTGTGATGGGCAGCGTTGTCTCAGGGAGGTGACCCTGGGGTAGCCTGGTGCTGGGCACAGCAGCTCTGAATTGCAGGCAGCTTGGTTTGTTGGGTGAGAGGGAAAGCAGGGGTACTCCAAGCAAGGAGAGGAGGGGGTGAGGGTGGTGTTTACCCACCTCCCTGCAGTGACAACCCTGGCTGAGGGTGTCAGGTTGATGGGAGAGGCTGCCTGTGTTGGAGCAGCACCTACCTGTCCACACGCCTTTCGGGGGGCTGCACCCCACGGCCCTTACTCCAATTTGCATGCAAGTGGCCACCTCCTTTGCTACCCCCTTCCTGACAGCCCTGGCTCTGGTGCCTTTCCCTGTGGCTGGTCCCTCCTGGCGTGGCTCACGCTGGCTCCAGCGCTGGCGGCTGCTTCATCTCACAGGGCAGAGATGTTGCAATGAACACCCTCCTGGGGGGATGTGGGAAGAGGAGAGGGAATTGCATACCCCCAGTCAGCTCCTCCTCAGCTGAGGACAGAAAGGGTGGGAGAGGATAGCTGTTCCCCCAGTCCTTCTGCCATGACTGGTCCCAGATGGAACCCCAGTGCAGTGGATGGGGCTCCTGTTCCCCTCTGCATCTGGGATCACCTTCTCCTCCTCCTCTTTTTTCCCCCCTGCTGCTGCTGCTGTGGTGGACTCAGATTGCTCCTCCATGAGCCAGTGCTCCTCTCCTTGCCAGCCTCCCTCCCTCTGCAGGAGCCCACCCCACCCCCCCCAGCCCCAGGGACGAGCACCAGGGTTCCTGAGCCCTTTAGAGACTTTGCAGAAGTACGGCTTGGGGGTGTGTGTGGGGGATTTATTTATAACCTCCCCGGTTTCACCTGTCTGCTCAGTCATAACAGTCCCAGACACGCTGCCGTTCCTCCCCCGTTTTCCATATGCTAATGCTTTCCTCTCACCTGCCAGGGGCTGCTAATAGACTTGTTCGTGTCAGCCTGACAGACAGCCCTTTCATTTTCTCCTCCTGCAAACCATGTGGCTGCAGGAGAAGGAGCCCACCTGCCAGTGGCCCGGCGGGCGCCCGAACTGCTGGGGGCCTGGGGCCCAAGATGGGTGTTGGGACCCAAGATGGGTGTTGGGACCCAAGGTCGGCGTGGATGAGGAGAAGCAGCCTCTGCCTGGTCTGGCCCTAGCAAGACCCTGGGGTCTCTCACCAGCTGCTGGCAGGGAAGGGTGTGTACAGCCCCCACCAAGCTCCCCAGCATGCAAGTCCTCACAGGGCCTTTCCCCTCCTGCTCCCAGCCTGGCAGAGGGGTGCCCATCCATCCCAAAGGGATGCTGCTTGCCCAGGAGCAGAGAGCTACAGCCTGTCCTGCTTGCCTGGCACACACCCGATGGGATGTGAGGACAGAGGGGGTGGGCGCCTCAGCTCCGGGATCCTGCAGAGACCATGGGAGGTGACAGCAGCGCCTGGGCCGCCACCAGTGAAGGGAGGTGGAGACCCTGCCCCTGCCTGAGAGCCGGGTGCCCAGTTGGGCAGTTGGTGTCTGTCTGCTCTCTGGCAGCCTTTGGGCAGGTTGCTCTGCCAGCTCCCTGCCTCAGTTTCCCCAGCACAGAGCCACAGCCCTGTTCTGTCCCAACACCTTAGTTTCCACCTAACTTAAGCCAAGGCAGTTGTGCTGTCCCTGGATTTGCTTTAGGGGACCATAGTAACCTGGATCTTTCCAAAACCAGGAACAGATGTGACACGAGCCTCCATTGCTCACCTCAGTCTCCCGCCAGCTATCCAGTTCTGTGCTCCTGTGGCCATCCCAAATTCTTCCCCCTCCTCACCCTTCTCCCAGCTGTCCAAGGAGCCCAGTGCCTTGCCCCAGGACCTGCAGCAAGCTGGGGCTGTGCTGGCATCAGCACATCACAGTGCTGGGGCTGTGCTCCCCCCTTGCTGCCAGCCCTCCCCGGGCCTCCCCTGACATGAGGTTATTTTTCTCATCAGATATTACTGGTGTTGAGCACCTCCCTCTATTCTTGGACCTTCTGAGCATCTTTCGTTTCCCAGGCATTCTCCCCCCACCTCCACCCCCCTTTTATTTTTAAATTAAAGAGAAAAAAAGCCATGTTTCCATAGGAACTTGGTGAGAGGCTGATCCCGACCTCATTATTTGCTCAGTGAAAGGAACTTTATTTTGGTCTGTTTGTGTACATTGTCAGATTTTGGCTAAACCTCCTTTCCTGACTCTGTACAGTGCGTTCTTTTAATCTTCATTTCAAATGCATTCATCCCAGGGCTTAATTTATCCTGCATTGTGATCAAATTTAGCTGAAAGCGATCTGCTTTGCCAATCCTGAATATTCATCAGCTGCCTCATTCATTCACCCAAGCGAACCCTGCTCGGAGCGGGGCGGCCTGCGATGGGTGCTGCCAGGGGGGTGCTGCCAGGGCTGTGTGCCCAGGGTGTGCCCTTACCTGCTGCAGAGGTGCTGCCCGCTGCTGGGAGGGAGCGCTGGGTGCTGGCAGCGCTGGCAGCCCCGCAGGGCACCGGCTGACTCACCAGCACAGCCGGGCCTGGCAGCCGGTGAGCGCGGGCTCCCCAGCGCCGCTGGCTTTGGGTCTGTCTGAAGAGAGGGGAAAGGGCTGAGGTGTCCATGGGGAGGCACAGGTGAGTTAAGGACTGTGTCTTTGCCAGGTTCACCCAAGGGACCTGGAGGTGGGTGAGGACATCTCTGCCTCCCTGCCCTCTGGGTTGGGACTCACACACAGAACTTTCCGGATCTCTCCTTGTGGCCCCGTTGGCCCCCTCTTTATCCAGAACAGGCTCGTTTCAGCCTCCCTCCCCCTGGAAGGGTATGAGTGTGATGAAGGGATGAGCAGGAGGAATACCACCACCATGAGCCCAGAGGAGAATTCACAAGACCTGTGGGGAAACACCACCAGCATGGGACGTAGTCTGTGCTTCCCAGTAATTCCCAGCTGGAACTGGAGCAGAAGCTGGGAAAGTGTTGTCACCATCCCACCCCATTCTCATCCTGTGCTGCCTGTGACTCGATGGCTGAGCAAGGTACAGAACAGGCGTCCTTGCTCCCAGCCATCTACAACCACCAGCTAGGGTGAGGGGTGGTGCTCTGAGGAGTTACACACCCAAAAACACAGTGACTTGTTCTTTTTGGGAGACATGGCACCCATTTGGTGAGCCTGGCGCTGCAGTAAACTGTGGGAAGCTTGGCAGCCTGGGGGCTCAATCCCAGCCCTGCTGCTTGCAGGAGGATGGGAATCCCAGGAGTTGCTCCTCTGTGAAAATGGATTTTGGTTCCACCTTTGTTTTCAGAATACAAGTGAATGAATGTGGCAAAGTGGAAAGAAAGTGGCTTCCCTGTGGTGCTGATGTGGAGGATTTCAAAGTAGCTCTGGTACAGATGAATGGAAAGGGTGTGGGGTTGCCCCATGCCCTGCTTTACCTTTGTCTCTGTGCTTCAGCAGTGTCTTAAAAGGTGAGAAAGTTTGTTTGGAAACTGGGAGGAAGCAGCATTGTTCACTAAATACTTGTGGGAAAGGATAACTAGAGAGGTGGATTGTTCTGTTGAGGAGTATGTCTTGTCTCTCAGGAAGAGGAGGGCACTAGAACATCTCTCTTATGAAGAGAGGCTGAGGGACTCAGGCTGGTTAGCCCAGAGAAGAGAAGACTGAGGGGGATCTTACCAATGCTGATAAACCCCTCAGGGGTGGGCTCAGGAGGAGGGGTCAGTCTGTTCAGTGGTGCCCAGGGACAGGACAAGGGGCCATGGGCACAAACTGGAGCAGAGGAAGCTCCACCTAACCCTGAGGAGGAACTTCTTTGCTGGGAGGGTGGCAGAGCCCTGGGCCAGGCTGCCCAGAGGGGTTTGGGACTCTCCATCTCTGGAGACATTCCAACCCTGTGATCCTGGGCGCTGCCCTGTGCAGCCTGCTTGAGGGACCCTGCTCTGGGAGGGTGGGACTGGGTGAGCTCCTGAGGGCCCTGCCAACCCCAATTGTTATGTGATTCTGTGATTTTCCCCCAGCTCAGCCTCTCAGGTCCCAAGGGCTGAGGAGCAGGCAGCCAGGCAAGGACTGCCCTGACCCCACCACGGTGACCCTATTGCTGCAGATCAAGGAGCATGCAGGGAAGTGATGCGCCCGCAGCACTACAGCAGAGCAGTGTTAGATCCAGGGGATGATGCTGTTACATGATGCTCTTCTGCCAGAGCATGGTGTGTCCTGGATAAAATATGTCTTCACTTTCTTCATCCCTAAGAGGCAAAGTCTAGTGAGAGTCTGATAATAGATCCAACTGGTCCTCTTGGTATATTCAGCTGGAAAATGGGGGTACCCGAGGTGCCCATGAGGATGGGTCAGAGACCAGGATGATGGGCTTCTCTATGGCAGTGCTCAGTGACTTCTGTCAGACAGTGCAGTGCTTGCTGTGTCCTGTTCTTCTCCTGGAAGAAATTAAATTAGTTGATTTGTAGATAAATGAGGTTCAAGAAGCACTGCATAAGACAGATCAGAAGCTGTGGAGTCCTGTGGCTGAAGAGCCAGCTGGGTGAGGGACACAGCAATTGAGTTTGCTTTTCAGCGTGACAGAAAGTTTGGGCTGGGTTTGCTCTGTAGCTTGGGAAGGGGGAGTGAGGGATCTTGCAAGCTCTCAGGGATCTACCTCAAGCCTCTCACCAATTTCCCTTGTTGGGCAGAGCAAGAACCCCTCAGTTTCAGAGCTGCACCAGGGGGTGGGAACTGGGGATGGGAACAGCCCTGAGCCAACACTGTGGCCAAGGGGCCTCAGTGAAGCCAGGGGCAGTGCTTGGAGAAGGGATTGAGCGCTTTGCACATCACCTAGCAGCAGAAGGGTAGTGTGAGCTGCCCAGAGTGAGACAGAGCAGAAATTAATGCATAATGCTACCTCCAGACCTGCCATTTAATCCATCCCTCTGTATTAATGTCACTTTACAGCTCTCACAGTAGTGCTGCGCTGCCCCCAGAGACCCAAGAGATGGCTGGGAAGGAAGCTGGTGCTTTGTCATGGGCTCCCTGAGCACTGGGCCACCTTACACCAGCTGAGCATCTGCCCCTAATCTGGTTTAGCCGCACACAGCTCAACAAAACCACTAAGTGGATTGTCTTATCTCTCCTCTGCTAACCCAATCTGCGAATTAGATCTGGCTGGTTTTTGCATGGAGTACAAGCCTGTCCCTGAATCATTCAGGAAATGTGTACAGATGGGCTGCAGGCTCAGCGCCATCCCCGAGCCCGCTGGCTCCAGCCACCTGACAACATCCACTGCCGAGCTGCCAGGACCATGCCAGGGTGTGCGCCGACCCACCGGCCCCGGGCTGCTGCCATGGTAAAACACACCCTACCCCGTGTCCTTTGCAGAGCCACATCACCTCCCATCTCCCTTTGGTTGTTGGAGCAAGGGCAGCAGCCCCCAGGCTCAGTCTTCCCCTTCTCCGTAGCCGTGTGGACAGACAGGGCTTCGAGGGCTGGGAGTGCTGCGAGGGCAGCTGGTCCTGCGCTGGGGCACGTGGGGTGGGACAGGGACGGGAGGGCAGGGTCACAGCCATTGGCAAGTGGCTGGAGAAGCTGGTTGTGTCATGCAGCTCATATATCTGTCCTTCCTCTGTCAGTGGGTGTGCTCCAGCTTCTCAAGCCCTTCAGGCTGCTGGGCTGGCAGCACAGCACAGCCACCAATGCTCAGAGTCTGCTTGCACCAGAGACAGCAGCTCCCAGCCCCTGAGCACAAACTCCCAGCTCTGCCGGGATGTCCCATTGCTTGCCCACCCCTCCCAAGTCAAGAGCCCTGGGATGAGGGGCAGGTGAGCAAGGGCTCAATTCGGGCCAGGGATTTAAGGCTGAGTCCCCTCAGAGACACCAGCTGGTGACAGCATGGTGCAATGCCCTCCCCCAGCCTGCAGCCCACCTTGCAGAGCCCCAGTGAAGAGCATGCCACAGAGCCACCCTGCCACTGCAGCTCCCACACACTGTACAAAGCTGAAGCTAAGACAAAATATCCTGGATGAAACCCCCCGCCCCCAATGTATGTAAAAGGGTAAGTGCAACTGAAAGCATCTGCTTTGGGAGGAAACCAGGGGTGGGGGCAGCCTGGCCCCTGATGTGCCATCCTACCCCACCATTGTTTGGTCAGGGAGCTGCAGCAAGGATGAGCAGGTTGGTTTCCTGCAGCTTGCCAAGGACAGGCTGTGCCCAAGGACGCACAGTCCACGCTGGGACATGCTTGGCCTCCTGCAAACAGCCTTACGGTGCCCAGCCTCTCTGGGTACTGGGCTTGGTCCTATTGGTTCGTGGGGCTGGTACCGGTGTATCGATTCCCCAAGCTGCTGGCTGGGCAGGAGCACATCGCCTGCCGGGCTGGGCTGGGCTGGGATATGGGATACGTGTTCTGCCACCACAGACACTTTCCTGGGGTTTTTTTAAAAGGAAAAGGAAACCCCCAAAGATTTCAGAAACAGGTTCAAGGTTGCTGAACTCTTCAAGGCTCTAATGTAGATCATGATCCATGTTTTCTTATTGTGAAGTGATGCCTCGGAAAGCTGGAATCCAAACTCCCCAGCCTTGGTGACTATGAAGCAGGGATCCTTTATTGCAGCACTGGGCACACAGGGGATCCATCGCTCCTCCCAATGTGTGCCCCATTAAAGCCAAATGTCTCATATTTATACAGATTAATTATACATATTCATTATAATTTCTAAGAAAAGGCAGGGTTATGCAAATTATTCCCAGGAATGCATTTACATTAACTCCTCCCAGATAGAGCATGCTCAGTGACACTCAGGGGGTCTTCTGGGGGTCTTCAGGGATGAAGCCTGGACGCCTTCCTCTCTCTCAGCACAGGCTCTCTACGGGTTTCTCCATGCTTATCTGGGCTCCCAACACCTGCACCAAGTAGTTAGTTTTTCACTGAAAACAAGATATCCTCTGTCTTTTAATTGGTCGTTAGTCTCATTATTTACGACTCCTCTATCTCCTGCTTCCTCTGGTTTCAAGGCTGTTGCACTATTATGGTGAAGTTTTGTAGCCACTTTCATGAAACAGCTTATGTGATCACAGCCAAATTCTGCTAAAATTCAAAACTAATCTATTCCTAAAAACACACCAATTCTACTTCTTTATCTTCAAGGCTGTTCCTGTTGCATTGTTATGGTTAAGTTTTGCTCTGCTCTCACAAGCAGCTTACACAGTTACAGCTTTCTCTTAAATTAGCCTATTCTTAAAACGATGAAAATTCTTATATTAAAGTTGTATTAATTGTCTCTTAAGTTCCACCTGTATCAATCTATTCAGCATGATCACTTCTCACTGAATCAGAAGGCAAAGGACAGAGGAGAATAATAATCCAGGCTCAGCTGCAAGTGAGGCACCTCTGGCTCGGCGGGTCCTCGGCGTCAGTTGCAAAGCGGGGGGCAGCAGAGGGGAGCATTAGACTTGCTTTTGTGTCCAGGCTTTGTGACACTTGAGACAGGTTGTGAGAGTGGCTGCTCTGTGGGTTCATGCTTTGGGCTGGGCATTCAAGTCCAACCCTGCTCCCACCCTGAGCCCACCACTCCACCTGCAAAATGGTGATGATCCTTCTGCCGGTGCTGCTCCAGTCTCTCTCCAGTGAAGCCTGAAAATGGGACTGACAGAACTGGGACCCACAATTCCCTTCTTCAGCAAACAAGGTATGGAAATGCAGCAGAGCTCCAAAACCCCAGGCCACCTGGGACCTTTACACCCCTGGAAGGGGACTGTGCTTTCCATCCTCTCTTGCTTGGCGCGGGCGCACATGCCGTGCCCTGTGCAGCGAGCTCTGCTCTCACACGCCGTCCCAGCGCGCCAGGATTCAGCACTAATAACAGCTAATCGCTGGGCTGACTTGATGTTTAATGGCAGAATGAGGCAAGTGCTGTGCAATGGCAGGACCTCACCTTCCCTCCTCAGCAGTGCTGAGAGGAGGAGGAGGTATGCTCCCAGCTGTGCATCATCCCTTGCTCTTCTGGGGGCAAGGAGGAGTGGAAAGAAGCTTGTGGCATGCTGGTAGTAGCACTTGGGCATTTGGTGCATTGTGGGAGAACAAATCAAAACAATTCACAAGATTTGGAGAACTTTAGGGGTTTTTATGTCACTTAAGCAAGAGGTGGGGCATATCTCTTGCGACATATTGTGAGGGTTTGAGATCCTCTAGGTACAAGCCATGGGCAGAGGAGGGTTGTCAGGTTCAACCTTACCTGTGCTGGCTTGGAGTTGGCATCAGCTCTCGTGCTGCAATGCCCTCACTACTGGTAGGATGGGGGAAACCAGTGCCAGGCAAGGCTGTGGGGCTGCAATGGCCACAGCAATGGTGGCTCTGCATGCTCCTTCACCTGTCTGTAGCTAGTCCCAGCACCACAACTGCTGTGCACTCTGCCCACCCTGGCATCAGCCTGCTCGGGTCCCCTCTCACCAGGGCACCGGGTGAGAATGAGAGATAGTGATGCATCTCCTCAGAGGAGGCCTCAGGTCACCTCCTCCAGTCACACACCATGCAGTGTCTTAGTTCCATGCTGCCTCAGTGGGCTCTGAGGGGATGAGCATCTCTAAGGCTCCCTGCATGGGGCTGGTGGAGGATTTGAAGGCTTTGGGACAGATTTCATCAGTCCCAAGAGCAAGGTGGTCACCTCAGTAATTTGAGTCCTCTGTAATTCCTTTGCCCTACAAAGAAAGGCTGAGGGAGCTGGGCTTGTTCAGCCTGGAGAAGAGAAGGCTGTGGGGGGACCTCATTGCAGCCTGCCAGTCCCTGAAGGGAGCTTATAAGCAGGAGGGGATCCAACTTTTTAAAAGGGCAGAGACTGGCAGGACAAGGGGGATGGATTAAAGCTAAAGGAGGGAAGGGTTAGATTAGATATTGGGGGGAAGTTTTTTACAGAGAGAGTGGTGAGGGGCTGGAACAGGCTGCCCAGAGAGGGGGTGGGTGCCCCATCCCTGGAGGCGTTCAAGGCCAGGTTGGCTGGGACCCTGGGCAACCTTGTGTAGCTCCAGGCCTGGAGGTTGGTGGCCCTGCCTGTGGCAGGGGGTTGGAGCTCTGTGATCCTTGGGGTTCCTTCCAACCCAGACCAGTCTATGATTCTATGATTCTATGATTCTAATGGGGCATTCATGTTATTATTCTGTCTGCAGAATAATGGTCCTGGTCCTCAGAGCCCCCCATCACCACAGGAGCTGAGGTGATTGGTTTTGAGGGAGGTGGCTGATGGAGGAGGCTCGGAGCAGCCCCTGACTAAGGCTGCAGGCCATGGTCCCAGCCACACTGCCATCACTGCTGGTGACAAAGGCCTTGCTGGTCTGTGTCCCCCATTGTGTGGAGCTGAAGTATGGCTGGCAAGAAGGGATGCAGATATACAGGGTGAGCCTTCAGAAGCCGTAGAAAGGCATCTTCCTGGTGCACCATGCCCCAGGTTGCCTTCCCTCGGCTCATCCTAATCCCTCCTGCAAGTGATACTGGCCCATTGTAAGGCATCACCACCCTGGCAGAGTGCAAACCTCCAGGTCATAGGGCCCCCACCCATGGGGCTGCCCCACATGGCCAGAACAGAGGGGCTGACACCATCTAGGCAAAGGGTGAAGCATCCATTCCCTCCACTGAACAAGACAAAGACTTCAGGGATTCTCACAAGGAGGCAGACCACTGTTTGGTGGCCAAGCTCGGTGTCAGAAGGTTGATCTCAGGTAGCCACAGACTGAAGAGAGACCCCAACAGCAGCCTCAGAGCTGCTAAAATCCCTGGGTGACGTGCAGCTTCCCGGGGAGGTGGCAGGTGGGAGGGAAAGCTTGAATGGTGCTTTCCAGTTTCTCTGCGAAGAGCAGCTGAACTGGAGAGGGGAGGCTGTGAGGAGGCAGCTTCATTTCTTACAACAGCCTGCTCTGAAGCATGTGATGTTTTTAATACTCTCAATGAAGCCAGGCAGAGGAAGCTAACCATCACAGGGCATTAGGGAGGATTGAGGAGTTCCACGCTCTGCACAAAGCCCCAGCAGCTGAGGGGCCTTTGAATGAAGTGCAGAAATCAACGGTGAGCATGGGAGAGGTTGTGGCTCTTGTGAATCTAAAGAACCAGTATCTCCAGGGCTAACAGGTCCCTGGTATGAGGTGAGATCTTTCAGCAGGTCAGAGGTGGGGAAAAGGCTCAGAAAGCCACCAGAAGGACACTAAATAAACCCCCAGTTTCCCTGACACCCTTGACCTGACAGAGGATCTGGTCATCACTCTGAGTCAGTAACTGAGCTTGCAGGCAGCAGCACACAGGTCTGCGCTGAAGCGATGGATGGGACACGGCTGTGAAGGTGCCAGGTGACCTCACTCTGCCAGGAGCTGGCCAGAGTGGGGAGGAAGAGGCTGGTTCAGCCTTCACTGGCAAGAGGTTCTCTGGCAGGAGGAGTGCTCTCTGGGGGTGATGCTCACCGCAGCGGCAGCAGGGAAGTGTGAGAAGGGTTTTCACAAACAGGGGGATGGGATAAAGCAAATTATCCCTTCCCTGGCCACTGGTGAGGTCAAGGAGAGCTGAAGGAACACTAACTTTGTCTGCAAGAAAACATGTTCCACTGCCTCTGCCAGCTCCCCCTCGGAGAGAAGCTGCTGCCCTGGCTGTACCTGTGGTGTCTGGGAGATGCCCTCATCCACGAGCAGATGTTTTTGAGGATATAGAACCTCCAACAAGAGGTGAATTCTTCAGTGTCCACTGACATTGTCTTCAGCTCTGGGGTGCTTCACACAACACAGTCCACTCAGGAGGGTGTGGCAGGGCCCGAGTTCTCCATCAGTGACCTTTTGATCTAAAAGAAACCATCAAAACCCCACAACCAGCCTGTAAGAAGCTTTGGGAAGAGTCAGGACTGATGAGCTAAAGTAATGAAGGAGGATGTTCTGGGTACGTAATGTGTCTGGGACGGTGATGGACAGTCAGGTGCCACACTCGGCTCTGAGTGGTCACTGGGAAATACCACTTATACCAGCAGGAGGAAGATCTGGCCCAATTAGCAGCTGTGGGAAATGGCCTAGTGGCACCCAGTCCATGAGGAACCCCAGGAGGTGCTGGGCAGCAGGGGCTGTACTCCCTGTTGCTGCTGCGGAAGGGTGTCCCGTGGCTCAAGGACCGCAAGCGGGGCAGGCTGAGCCCAGAGCTGTGGGGCTGGGGGACCCAGGGGGGAAGCTGTGCTCCCTGGGTGCTTCCTGGCTCCTGCTCCACCGAGGGCTGCAGTAAGTGGCAGCAAAGGAGCCAGGTAAGGATGGAGCAGGAGCCACCAGCCCTGCGCTGCCGACACGAGGCAGCCTGAGGTGCGGGTGGGTGGGTGTCACGAGGCATCCTTGCACACCCCCTTTTGGGGGATGAGACCTGAGCTCCCTTCAAACTTTTTTCCCCTTCAGAAAAACGTCTTTGGTATTCTTGAATCCATGAAGGAAAACAAGCGGGCAGGGCTGTCTGCAGGCTGGGTGATGCACACATCAGGTGAGCAGCACGCCAGCTTGCCGTGGCCAGCAGCCGTGCCAGAGATGATGCCACGGTGCCCTGCCCTCCCCTGCCCACTTCCCTGTGCTGGCCGACCCCTTCTCTCCCAGTTTGCTCCCACTTTGGCTCCAGGCTCAGCCCTGGGTGAGACAAAACCATCCTGAACTAGCTCAAACAAGCTGCCATTCTCTAAGAGAAGCTGCGTGTGAGTGAAGGAGCCTGGACCGAGCACGAAATGGCTCAGTCTCTCCCCAGCAGCTAATTTCTGGGTTGTCAGAGCCATTTGCAGACGTCTTCCTGCTGCAGCCTTGCCCTGCAGAGTGATCAGAGCCACAAGAAAAACTATAACTGATGGGTAATCAAATTGATTTAATCCTTTAGCTCTGTCTCTGAGGCACATGCTCATCCACTGAGTACAACCACCTCATGGTACTTGATAGACAACACTAGCAGATCCCTGGGTGCGTTGACAAGAAGGCGAATCACTAGCTAGACAGATTCAGGCAGACAACTGCCAGGCGAGCACATGGCTGGATAAACAGGTACCTGAGCTGATCAGGAGGTGGAAAAGCATTAAAGATCCTTTCACGGTTCATCTGTGGTGCAATAAATAAGACTCACCACGAGCAGAGAGCACATCTCTCTGCGGTCTGCGGGAGCGTGAGCGATGCACCTTTGGCATCATCTATATGGAGGGACGACACGGTCCATGATTAATAAAGACAAAGGCTTCTGTCTCCTATGCTTCCAAAGCAGGACACGCTGAACTGGGAGATGTGCAGGAAGAGGGAGGATGGCAGCTCCACAGAGCCAAAATTTCTGGTACCCTGGCACACCGTTTTACCACTTCTGAGATTTTTCTTCTTTAAATTGAGCCTGCTCTATGAGAACCACGAAATGGGTATTTTCCCTCTCAGAACAATCCAAACAGCACACTTGCTAATTTTTCTTCTGATACTTTCCCCAGCAATTAGAGAAACAGGCCATTTTTAATGAAAATATTTGCAACGCGTTGCAAATCTGTTGTGAAAACAGGATGATCCTTGCATTCATAATGAAGAGCCAAGAGACCGTTTCCCTGTCTCATTGCAGGTGTTAGTCACTCTTTGGGTGGAAAAAAAGAGATGTATTAGATGTAAAGGCATCTATAGGAAAAGAGCACTTCGTGAATGGATGGCTGAGGGATGGAAAACGGGAGAAATACGGTGGAATTTGGGCAAAGCTTTATGTAAAAGCAGTGGTGAACCTGGAGAGAAAAATACAGGTGGCACATTGAGCAGAGGAGGAAGTCCTATGCATTGAATGTCTTCCTCACCCCTGAGCACTTTGTCTTGCCCCTTCCAGGGCAGCTCATGGTCTACCTGCAGTGCCTGACCTCCCCAACACAGGGCATCACTCAAAGAAGCAGCAGGTTATACACTGCAGGATTTACTCCAAAGAGAGCAAGGGGTACATGCTGTCACAGAATGACAGAATCACCAGGTTGGAAAAGCCCTTTAAGACCATTGAGTCCAACCGTCCCTGTCCTGTGCTGACCCAGATCCCTGAGCACCTCATCTCCCCTCTGTTAAACACCCCCAGGGCTGGGGACTCAGCCCCTCCCTGGGCAGCCTGTGCCACAGCCCCACAACTCTGCCAGGGAAGAACTTTTCCCTCCCAGCTGAGCTGACCCTGCCCTGGCCCAGCTTGAGCCCATTGCCCCTTGTCCCATCTCCTGTCCCCTGGCTGAAGAGACCCTTGCCCACCTCTCTGCACCCTCCTGGCAGGGCAGGGGAGGTGGGTTGAAGGTCTCCCCTCAGCCTCCTCTTCTCCAGGCTGAACACCCCCAGCTCCCTCAGCTGCTCCTCAGAGGATTTGCCCTCCAGCCCCTTCCCCAGCCTGGTTGCCCTTCTCTGGACTTGCTCCAGGACCTCCATGTCCTTCTGATGGTGAGAGGCCCAGAACTGGACCCAGCACTCGAGGTGCAGCCTCACCATTGCCCAGTGCAGAGGCACAATCCCTTCCCCAGACCTGCTGCCCACGCTGTGTCTGACACAAGCCTGGATGCTGTTGGCCTCCTTGGCCACCCGGGCACACTGCTGTCCTGCACCAGCAGAGCTGACCAAGGTGACCCAACAGGCCAGCAGCTGCTCTAGGGTTGCTACAACACTGTTGGGCATGGCCAAGGCCCAAGGACTTGCAGGCCACCACATCGTTCATCCAAAGGACTTGCAGAGTGCAAGGGGACTCAGCCTCTCATCCCACTGCCCCAGGGCCGCACAAACCCTTCACCTAATCTCAGTTTAAACTGAGAGGTTTAAACCCCTCCCAATCTCAGCTGAGAGGTGGCTGGGGAGAGGAGACAGGCCGCAGTCAGACCCGCCCCCTCCCAATCCCGCTGAGCCCTGAGATTTTTGGGATTTTTCTTTTTTCAAACCTCCCCTGGGGAAGCAGCAGTTGCTCTCAAAGCTCCTTTGAATGCCAAGGCTCTAATTTCCAGGTTTGCACCACTGCTATTATTATTTTGATACAGTCGGCCGGTGTACACCTCAAAAGACGCATCGCGGTGTGTACACCCGCTCCCATACATCCTAATAGAATTGTTTCCTAGTGAAATGTTTTGACACCCTGAACAAGATAGGAAGCAAAGCACACAGAGTACTAATTAGAGGACCAGCAGTTTTCAATATATTAAATAATGATTTTTTTAGGCTAACGCAAAGCGATTGTGTCAAAGTGTTTCATTAAAACACAAAGAAACATTTTGATCTAGAAAAGAAGATGTTTTAATCAATGCTTAGTACAAAGCTCTTCAGGATGATGTAAAGCAAATACAGAATGTGAATGAAGTGATGGGAGAGCTGGACTCCTCTGCCCCAGCAAGTGCCTGATGCAGGCTGCACCGGGCTGCTGCTGCCACATCCCCACTGATAGGAACATGAAGAAATCCAATTGGCAGCCCTGGGAAAATGATGAAATGAATATTTTATCTCAAGTGCTGTATATTTTGTTTTCAAACATTATTTTCACTTTTGTTTTCCAAACTCTATTTGTTCCAGAGCTGCTCATTTTATAGAAGGGGTTTATTCTGAGCTAGGATCAATGTGTGCTTCAGGCAGTTTCATTCTAAAGGCAGTTTCCAAGTTCCAGGCACTGGTGGGTACAGCTTGTTGCTGCCTGTCTTGCTGTCTCTCATCTGCCCGTGGCTGGGTGAGGCAGGGAGAGACCTTCCTGCCCACGCTGGAGTCACACTGTGATCTGAGCTCCCTGGTCCCCTTTGCTCTCACAAAGCTCCATGGTTGTGCTCGGGCTGAAACCCCCCTTGCCCGGGGGCAAGAACATGGTGTTTCCTCCTCTCCCTTGCAGCTGATGCTCTTGGCAAGGGCATCAGACCCACAGAGCTGGAGCAGATGCTGCTGGCATCCCTCCCCAGGCTCCTGCCCCAGTGTGGGAGCAGGTTCCCACAGCCAGAGTCTGTTGGGAGCACAGGGATCCTCTACGGACCAATGGCATCATTAGAGAAAACAGCATCTAAGGGAGTCACAATCAGCTTCTGGCTTTCTCCTTGGGCCCTAATTCAGTTCCTCATTCACAGGTGCCAAGCCCAGCTCTGTTGGGAGGCTGTGGTGCTGAGCCCCTGGGTGCAGACACGAACTGATGCCCATCACTCTCACTGCTGGTCAGAGGACCCATTTCCCACTCCATGCTCTGTGGAGGAGCAGCAGGCAGCCTGGGTGAGCTGTGTGACACTAATTCAGTCCTGGCTGCTCTGGTGGCTCATGAAGATCCAGAGAGCCTCCTGCATGGGCTGCAACATCACAGCACTGCCATGTACTCATTTCCCCCCAACCCCAAGCAGCAGCTCTGTTAGTCTTCCCATCCTGAGCGATGCTCTGGCCACTGACTCTGCTCTGGTCAGGCCCCACCTGGAGTGTTGTGTCCAGTTCTGGGCTCCCTGGGATAAAAGGGACAGGGATGTCCTGGAGAGAGTCCAGCACAGGGCTATGAAGGTGATGAAGGGCCTGGAGCATCTCCCCTGTGAGGACAGGCTGAGTGAGCTGGGGCTGTTCAGCCTGGAGAAAAGAAGCCTGAGAGGGGATCTGATCAATGGTTATCAATAGCTGAAGGGTGGGACACAGGGGGACATGGCCAGCCTCTGCTCAGTGTCTGTGGGGACAGGACAATGGGTGATGGCCTCAAGTTGGAGCACAGGCTGTTCCACACCAACCTGGGGAAGAGCTTCTTCCTGGTGAGGGTGAGGGAGCCCTGGGACAGGCTGCCCAGGGCAGGGAGGACCCATCCATTTCTTTCTCCTGTTTTTCAGGGTTGTGCCAGAACTTGCTGGTGGAACCTGGACTTGGGGAAGTGCCAAGATGCTACAGATCTGTCAGGAGGACAGCACCAGAGGTCCCAATCGTGCACACAGGTAGGCAGCGCTGTGTTTCTGGGACAGATGCCCAGCCAGCCCCTCTTACCTCTTGGGCACTCCGGCCGCAGGAGAGTGGGTGGACCTGTTGACTTCAATACCTGTGTCGCCTCCTCTCTCCCAGGGACACCTGCCAGGCAGCTGCACCCAGCAGATCAACCCTGCTGAGATGCAGAGCAGAGCACCCAGCCCCCACAACCCACCTCCCCCGGAGAGGCAGGTGAAGGGGGCAGCGTGAGGTGTGGGCTCCTCACAGGCACTGCAGTCGCTGCCTTTGGAATGATGCTCAATGAATGCTGTCCATCCTGGTGAGGGCTTCTGCTGGATCCACTGCCATGGTGTGTGGAAACTTCCCCCATCAAGGGCAGGAGCCATTTCTGTGACCATTAAACGATCATTCCTGACCCCACCTCTGGCCGTGCAGAAGGGCTGCAGCAGGCCAGCTCCAGCTATGCCATCCAGCTAGAGAGACAGCATCCCAGCTTGGTGGCCTCAGCTCCAGGGAAATCCTGTGTAGTTGCCTAAGTGCCTTCTGAGGACCAAGAAGAACAAGGATGGTGCCTGCTTGGGTGCCTCTGTGCAAAGTGGGTATTTTCTTAGCCAGTTCCTGGGTCACTCCTGCCTGATGCTCAGCTCGGGGCCACCCAATGGCACCTCTGCATGACTGTGGGGGCTGCTTCTCCACACAAGGCTCAGGGAAGATGCTGGGCTCTTCTGGAGCTGCTGCCTTTAACACAACCCATCCTGCACAAGTACCAGCAGCCATCAGGTAATGTGCAGATTGTCAGTAAATGACAGTCACAGCAAGCACCCCAGAGGGGTCTGGGTGGGAAATTCCCTCAGAGCCCCTCAGTGCCCCCCTGCCATGGGCAGGGACATCCCCCAGCCCAGGGTGCCCCAAGCCCCATCCAACCTGGCCCTGAACCCTGCCAGGGATCCCGGGGCAGCCCCAGCTTCTCTGGGCACCCTGTGCCAGGGCCTCCCCCCTCCCCAGGAAGGATTTCTGCCTCCCAGCCCCTCTCCAGCTGCCCTCCTGCAGCTGAAGGCCATTCCCTTCATCCTATCTCCAGGTGGTTCAGCCTGGAGAAGAGAAGGGCCTGGGGAGACCTCCAAGCCTGGGAGAGGGGCTGGTGACAAGAGCAGAAGGGACAGGACTGGGGGTAAATGTTTTTGATGCAGCCCAGGACAAGGTTGGCTTTCTGGGCTGCCAGTGCACATTGCCAGCTCGTGTTGAGCTTCTCATCCACCACCACCTTCTCCTCAGGGTTGCTCTCAATCAAAAAAAAAATGGCTGTCAGGGAAAAGAATGTATATGTCACTAAAAATGGCAAGATAATTTAGAAAAATCTGTTTTCCTTCCCTTGGCATTACTCTCTGGATGGTGTCAATGCCTTGAACACAGCACATGGAATTATGGGTTTCTGTGTGTTTTGAAGATCTGAAATGATGGCTTCAGAATCAAGGGGAGCACAACTCCCCCTTAGTGCATGCCTGGATCGGTCTGTCCCCGCTGTGAGCCTGTTCCACAGGTCCCTGGCCACAGGCAGGGCTGTCCCTCTGTGTGTCAGGACAAGGTGATGTCCCTGGGCTGGAGCTGCCCAGGTCACTCCCACACAGCTGCTCGCTGCTGGCTGTGCCAGCTCCCACCTGCCCACTGTGATGGAGACTCTCTGACCTCTCCCCAAACCGCTCCAGGGAGCCAGCCCTGGGGCTTGTGGTTCGTGGGTCAGTGTTTCCAGCTCAGGAATGTCACAGGCCAGACCTGGTTTCTGGATATTTACTATCATTTATTTCCACTTCTTATTTCCAGCCCCTGAAGGGACCTACAGGGACGCTGGGAAGGGCTGTTTGTGGGGGCATGTCACACAGGACAAGGGGCAATGGTTTCAAACTAGGGCAGGGCAGGTTTAGATGAGACATGAGGAAGAAGTTCTTCCCTCTGAGGGTGGTGAGACCCTGGCACAGGTTGCTCAGCGAGGTGGTTGTGGCCCCATCCCTGGAGACATTCCAGGTCAGGGTGGATGAAGCTCTGAGCAACCTGATCTAGTGAAGGTGTCCCTGCTCACTGCAGGGTGGGACTGGATGGGCTTTGAAGCCCCTTCCAACCAAATGCATTCAATGAGTCTATGATTTATTTTTCACACGTGTTACTGTTGAACCCTCACGAGTTTTTCAAGTAGACTTCTGGGCTCCACCTCTTCTGGTACACTCTTGGCACCCGCAGCATCCTGTGATGAGGAGTGCCACAGCTCTGCCTCCACTGAGCTGCAGCACTGGGGGTTGGTTTGAACCTCTCTGCTGTCTGCTTCATTTGGAGTAAGATGCTGAAAGCTTTTCCCAGGTCTGATTCCTGTGTGCACAGTGGGGAACAGAACTGCAGTCAGTGTCCAAGTGTTGGTTTTCAATTTCCACAGTGGCTCTGCCATCTCCTTTCTTCTGCTTGTGCTGCTGGGAAAGGCAGAGCTTCCATGGCCACTGAGGGTGAGACTAAGCTGCACTGCAGTTGCTGGGAGCACTTAAAGCTAAACCTGGCTCCAGGCCCTTGAACCGCAGGAGCTCCAGGGCATGACCACCCAAAGCTGTTTCCCTGCCCAGGATGCTGCAGCCAGAAGGGCAGCAGTGAGCTACGCACCCAGGGCGTGTGGCACCTGAAGGAGCTGTACCCAGTGCTGGGCTCCCTGGGATAAAACAGCCAGGGATCTCCTGGAGAGAGTCCAGCACAGGGCTATGAAGGTGATGAAGGGCCTGGAGCATCTCCCCTGTGAGGAAAGGCTGGGTGAGCTGGGACTGTTCAACCTGGAGAGAAGCAGCCTGAGAGGGGATCTGATCAGTATTTATCCATAGCTGCAGGGTGGGACACAGGGGGACATGGGCAGCCTCTGCTCAGTGCCTGTGGGGACAGGACAAGGGGCGATGGCCTCAAGTTGGAGCACAGGGAGTTCCTCCCCAATCTGGGGAAGAACATCTTCCCGGTGAGGGTGAGGGAGCCCTGGGACAGGCTGCCCAGGGGGTGTGGAGTCTCCTTCTCTGGAGAGCTTCCAGCCCTGTCTGGACACCGCCCTGTGTGCCCTGTCCTAGGGACCCTGCTTTGGCAGGGGGTTGGACCCCATGAGCTCTGGCGGTCCCTTCCACCCCCTGCAGCTCTGTGATTCTGTGAGCTGGGAGACCTCCAGCTCCTGGGAGGCCACAGCCCTCCCTGTGTTTTACAGTGGCCTTTCTATTTCATCTCTGAAACGTGCCTTGTGTGCTTTCCATGCCTGGAAAACAATAAAAAAATAAATAGGCGGTATCTCCACACTGCAGGGAGATAATTAAGACTAATAATGATCCGTGTTGTAAGTCATTTTAAAAACAAAGCACAGCTATTTCTATTTCTATTAGGCTTTTATAAAGCTTTTATAGGCTTTTATGAAGCTTATAGTTGGCTTTTTTAGATAATTAACTGTAGGCCTTAGCCTACAGGATGCTGATGTTGCATCTTCAGCCATACCCTCCCACCCTGTACCAAGCACCCTGAGTCAGGGGACACCTCTCCATCCACTTAACTAAATCCTTCATAATGTTTCTAGATTTTCCTCCACGCTGGTGTTAAGTTAAAGGCTCTGTGATGCTCACTGATCCCACATGTTGTGTTTTATCTTTCTTGGTCCCTGAAAACCCTACTTTTCTTGAGGGAACTCAAGCCTGATGCTTACCTGGAAGCTGCATTTCTCTCACCTCCAGCTAAAAACTGGTTCTTTCCCCCACTGCGTTTTCCCAAAGAAATTCCCTGCAAAGGGGGAAGCAATACTTGATTCCTTTTTGGCTCTGCTTTGACCAGGAATGGTCACTGGAAATGGGATCTGATGGGAGCTGGGGATTTTAGGAAGGCCAACAGATGCTGAGGGATGAGAGTGGAGCTGTCGTGGTTTGACCCTGGCTGGAGCCTGGACACCCATCGAAGCTGCTCTGTCACTCCCCTTCTCAGCTGGACAGGGGAGAAAATATCTATTGAGAGGCTGAGGAGTGGAGATCAGGACAGGGAGAGAGCATTCTGCAATCGGTGTCACGGGCAGAACAGGCTCAACATGCAATAAAATGCATCTAATTGGTTTTCAATCAAAACAGAGTCGGATAATGAGAAATAAAGCCAAAACTTTAAACCCCTCCCCTTACCCCTCCCCTCTTCCCAGGCTCAACTTTATTCCCAAATTTTCTCCTCCTCTCCCAAGCAGCACAGGGAGGGACGGGGAAAGGGGGTTTTGGTCAGTCCATCACATGTTGTCTCTGCCAGTCCTTCCTCTTCAGGGGAGGACTCCTCACCCCCTTCCCCTGCTGCAGCATGGGGTCCCACCCACGGGAGCCAGTCCTCCCCAAACTTCTCCAACATGAGTCCTTCCCACGGGGCTTCAGCTCTTCATGAACTGCCCCAGCGCCGCTCCCTTCCATGGGGTGCTGACCTTCAGGCCCAGCCTGCTCCAGCCTGGTCCCCCACAGAGTCACAAGCCCACCCAGCAAACCTGCCCCAGCGTGGGGGTCTCTGTCTCCATGGGCTGCAGGTCCAGCCAGCAGCTTGCTCCAATGCAGGTCACAGCATCTCCCATATGTCTCCACCTGCTTTGGGGTCGGGTCTCTCCGTGGGCTGCAGGAGGGGTCTCTGCTCCCTGTCATCTTCCCTGGGCTCCGTGTGGGACAACTCACTCCACCACGGCTTTCTCCAGGGGCTCAGGGGCATCTGTCTCTCTGCTACCTGGGGCACCTCCTCCCCCCCTTCCCTGGCCTTGGTGTCTGCAGAGTTTCTCACACCTTCTCACTCCCTTCTCTGGGGCAAAACCCACCTGCTAGTGGGTTTTTTCCTCTTAAATATGTTATCCCAGAGGCGCTGTGACCATCACTGATGGGCTTGGCCTTGGTCAGTAGCAGGTCTGGCCTTGAGCCGGCTGGTGTTTGCTCTGTGGGGCCTGGGGGAAGCTCCAGCTGCTCCTTGGAGAAGCCACCCCTGCAGCCCACCGCCACCCCCAAAATCTTGCCATGCAAACCCACTTCAGGAGCAGCTCCAGGACGTGGCCCCACGAGCTTGCTGGAGGCATGAAGCAGCAGCAGCAGCTCCCAGGCTCTGAGCTCTGCCCATCAGCCATGGCCCTGCCTGCCCAGCGTGCCGTGCCGTGGGCGGCCACAGCATGTCGTGCTGCCCTGGGGCTGCGGGGTGTTGGCATCCACGTTGGCAGCCCAGCTCGGGTCAGAGCACACAGCTCCTGGTCACCACCTTCAGCTCCTGGGCCACCTCTCGCTGAGGAGATGGAGCCAATGGAAGAGATTTCTGCTGATAATGCACCTGATGCATTATTTACACAGCAGTTGTGTATGTGAACCAGGAAAAGGGGATTTTAAGTACTGTGTAGTGACTAATTAGGTTTGACCATTATGTACATGAGAGAAAACAAGTCCCACTGTGAACCACTGAACACTTTTGCCTCCCCAGTTGCAGGATGATTTCATGGCAGACAGGATGTGAGACCCTTCGTCCCCTCAGGAAAAGAGAATGTTCCTTTCAGTGTATCTCTGGGAAGAAACATCTCACACGGACCCCCACCTCAGGGCTGCATCCTCCCTCAGAGGGCAATAAGGTACCCAAGTCCTTTTTATAAGAATGTCTTCTGCAGGGTAGCTGGAGAAGTTAAAAGAAGATGCATCAGGCATGACCTGCCACTCAAATGTCTTCTGAGATCAGCTGAACAGAGCATGAAGGGAGGCAGGCAACATGATGGGAAAGATTAGCCCAGGGTGGGGGCCCATTTCCCACAGTAAAACAGTGAGAGCCCCTGCTGCAGGGTGCATGCTGAGGCTGGGGTGCAGAGCAGGTCTCCCCAGGCAGCCCCTGGCTGGGCAGGATGCAGCCAGCTTGGGGAAGGTGCCTGCAGCCCAAACTGGGCAAATAACACTCCGCAGCCATAAACGTGTCTGCAGACTCCTGCCCACCTCTGCTTTTCCCTGGGGATGGCAGTTGCATCATTTCTAAGCATTTTGGTTTGAATTCAGTCAGGTTGCAAAAATATTCATTTCATCCCTAGCTCAGATGTTGAAGCTGAATGTCAGCTCGCAGCAGAAACCCAGAATTATTCCCTGAGAAAATGCCAAAAAGAGTTCTTCCAACTTTTGTCCAAAAATAAAGGAAACATTCCAGTGAGGCAGTTTGCTCCTGCGAGCATCCGCGCTCTCCGCAGCCCCACGCCGGGGCTGGCTCTGCCCCCAGTGCCGCTGCCCACCAGCAGCTCAGGGCTTCTCTGGGCATTTCATGCTAACTGTAAATATTTGTTACCTCCTAGGAGCTGCACAGCTGGGGGAGCTTTAGTGCCTTTCCCCTCCTTTCCTCTCCTATTCTCACTTAGCTAAAGCTCAGAAACAGAAACCCTGATGGTTTAGGTGCTGGAAAGAACACACAACTGCCAACAATTACTCTTCTTAACCTCCCAAATCTGTAATCCAATGACATGGATTTGAAAAGGAGTAATTTATCTTACTCCACTTTTCAGCAAGGCTGAGTTTTAATTTTTCTTTTAATGTTTAGGCTTCACGGTGGAGTTAATGTTAACATCCTGGCCCAGCCAGGGTGCCACAGGGCTCTGGGTTTACTGTGTCTCCTGGTGGGAGCCACCCTGCCTTGGACATGCCAGCTCGCCCTTTCACCCAGCTCCCCGGTGCTGCGAACGCCAGGTGCTACAGGGAAACCCCATTTTCAGCAAGCACTCACCCGTCACCGGCCCAGGACCCTGGCCACGGGTCAAACCACAGGGGAGGGGGATGCTGCCAGGCTGTCACTCGGTGCAGATGCTGCCCTGGCAAAGTGATGCTGCCAGCTCCTCCGCGCAGGCAGGGCCCAGGCCCCGGCACGTCCGTCTCACGTGGGAAAGCGGCATGGTGCTGCCATCATTTTTGTGCTGCTGAGCCCGTGGTGTGCTCCACTGGAGCCTCCCTCATTTCTATTTCTGGGTCACATCCTCAATCTCCCTCCTGATCAGGTTCCATCTATTTTTTTTTTAATTGAATGCACTTCTGCCTCAGCTGGTGAGTGTGTCTCACCTGCATCCTCCCTGCCAGAAACACGGCTCCTTCCTGGGTGTTTGCATGCTGAGAGCTATTACCATGCCCACTGCAGCTGAGAGCAGTGGATAAAAATACTGGGTTTTGGGGAGGGTGTGGAGATTTTGGGTGCATGGTTTTAATTAGAAATTGACATTTCTAAGCCTTTGGCTGCCAAGCAACGAGCATCTAGAAAATTATCTCAGTTGTGATGTGTAGGTACTCGGCGTCCAGCCTCGGTGCTGTATTTAAAGCCTCAGAAAGGGCCACCTCACCGGTCAGCGCACAGGCACTCCCTGGTGGTTAAGTTAGCAGCTAAGCTAGATGGAAACCGAGGCAGAGAGGCTGACCCAGGACACTGTCACCCCCCTCCCAGCACTGCTGGAGTAGAAGAGACCGCATCTGAAAGGATATAGGAATGAAATCTGGTATCAGAGCCAGCAGGATGCTCTGAACCCACAGTCTGATCCCCAGCTGAATGCAGCCCTGGCTGCTCTCCGTGGGTCAGGCCTAGGCCTTCCCACAGCCTGAGGACTTGTCCCCTTGTTCAGTGGGCAAGCAGGAGCTTGCAGTCGCGGCCCTGAGCCCATGGAAGCACGATGCAGCAGGAGGCAGGGAGCACAGAGACGCTTACGCAGCTCTGCAGGCACTGCCACCCAGCCTCCCTGGCCTCATCCTTACAGAACAAACAGCTTCCTCCTTGTCTTTCCTCTCTGGAAGAGATCCTTGCCTGGAATTAGCTGACTGACTCACTGCATTTTTCGCAAAACAGTGTTTTGTCCTTTCTTGCTTGCAGCACCTCCCCTCGAGCTCTGGAGCCAGGCTGGCAGCAGCACACAGTCTCTGGGAGAAAACCCTGCAAAGATTTGGCATCCCTGGGCCATCCCACAGGTACTGATGGATACAGTGCGCTCCATCCCCTGGCACAGACAGCCTGGGTACCTCTGAGGTCCCCTGCCCTGGTCTGGCAGGAGAAGGGGCTGTCTCTGCCACCAGCACAGAACTGCGCTGGGCTGTGGTCAGAGCATGGCAGTGAGATGAGCTCCAGAGCGATGGCAGGAAGGTTTAAGCTGCCTTGTTCACTTCCTTCTTCCTCTCCTGGTACAGCATCCTTTCTCAGAGAATAGTACCCAGAATATTACCAAACATCCCAGGATCTCTGGAGGAACAGCAGGACAACGTCATGAGCCATTTCCTAGTGCCCAAGCCAAGGTTTGCTGCAGCACAACCATGCTGGGGCAGACTGACAGCCTGTCTGTCCATCACCAGCTGTCCAACAGCAGCTCGTGGCAAACACTCCCAAGGAAGTCATCACACCCGTGCTGTGGTGAACTGCAGCCCTGTCCTGCAGCTTTTGGTCAGAAGCAGGACATGGGCTGTCCCTTGTTTCCTTCCCTCTCTGGCCTATTCCAAGTGCCAAAGTCTTCCTGAATCTTACCAAGCTCTTGCCTCCAGTTTTGTGTCACTATTCCTCCGCCTTCCTGCCTGGAATCCCTTCAGGTAACTACACACAGCCTCACACTCCCAGCCCTGCTGTGCTTGTGGCCTGGCCCATCATGTCCAGAACTGAACTTGGTGTACAGCAAACGTGACAGTCTGACCAGTTTAGTCCAGTTTCATCACCCTTCTGGGTGTTCAGTCCTTGGTACACCCTCTCTTGTACCCCCTCTGCAGTAAAAACACCACATAGGTTATTTTTTATTTCATCAACTACAGGTCCTGCATCTTGTCCAGGTGGAACATGATGCTCCTCAGATGTGCTGGTGGGCTCCAGCTTGTTCAGACAGGGTAAGGAGGAACTTTGTGAGGAAGGATAGCAAGGGCTGCTCTGACAGACAAGTCCTCCTGGGTGAAACAGGCTTTGTAAGACCCACCAGCCAAGGTCAAGGCAGCAGCAGAGAGAGACATTTCCTGTGAGCAGGGCACTGGGAGTAGACTGGCCAAGTTTTCAAGCACGAGTTAACCAGCTGGCCCTCATCAGTGTTTGATTTCAGCACGGAGCAGAGATGAGAAGTTGACTTCTGAGTGATTCATTGAGAACATATCAAAGCCACCCAGGCTTGCCCTCTGCCTCGCTGGGAGGCGTGGGATGTTCCGAGCATCTCCCATGTTCCGTCCCTCCGTGTGTCTGAGGGCACCGGGGTCTGGACCCTGCACACCATCGGCTGCTCCCCTGCAGTGCCCTCATCCGGGTTCACGTGTCTTCTCCTCGTTCCCCCATGTCTGAAGTCAGTCACAGTTGGTTGTCTCAGCGTCCTGTAGACTCAGCATCCCCCGTATGGCTTTGTGTGTGCTCAGCACTGCATCCATCACTCCACGCTGACACCTCACTCCTTCTCTGACCTCCCTCTCCATACGTTGTCCTTTGGTCCCTCCCTGGCTTTGCTTGCTTCCCCAGCAGAGCCGAGCAGGGTCACCCCTCCTGTGAGCAGTCAGTGGTTGGTCCAGCACAGACAAAACGTTCAGCAGCACCTTTGACAAATGATGTCAAGTCACCCTTGGAGACTGAAGCAAGCCAGTGCCAGAGGAATTGTTTCTGCTCAGCAGTGGAGATCTGCAGGCTGCACTCAAAGGCTGTCCATTGGGCTCCAGAGATGTTCACTACCTGAACTTCCAGGCATATGAAACTTGAAAAAGAAGGGTCTTTGTGTGCCCAGGGTGGTGGCTTTTGGCTCCAAGTGGACACTGCTCAATCAGTGCCACAGGGCAAGTCCCAAACTCAAGAAAACTCCTTGACTGCAATCAGTTCCTTCTGGATTTGGAGAGAAGGCTCTGGGGGGACCTTGTAGCAGCCTTCCAGCCCCTGAAAGATGCCTATAGGAAAGCTGGGGAAGAACTGTTCCTGAGGGCATGGAGCGATAGGACGAGGGGCAGTGGTTTCAAACTAGAGCAGGGGAGGTGTAGATTAGACATTAGGAAGAAGGGCTTTACTGGGAGGGTGGCGAGACACTGGCCCAGGCTGCCCAGAGAGCTGGTGGAGGCCCCATCCCAGGAGACACTCAAGGTCAGGCTGGATGAGGCTCTGAGCAACCCTATTGAGTTAAAGGTGTCCCTGCTCACTGCAGGGGGTTGGACTAGATGGCCTTGGAAGGTCCCTTCCAGCCTAACACATTCTATGACTCTATGATTCAGTTCTGCTTTCTTCTACCTCTTGACTCCTGTACGCCTGAGGAAGGAGGTTTGGGGTTGTTTTGCAGACTGTTCCTCTCAGAGAACTGACCTTCCACACAGCATCCTTCCACTGTCTTCACAGGGATGGAAGAGACCCTGACTTCTCAACCCTGATCCTCTGCTGCTGCTCTGTAGAGACAAATCTCCCCAGCCAGAGGTGGGACTCTGTGGATGTCTCTGTCTCTCCTACCAACCCCATCCCCTCCCTGCCACGGGACAGCCCCCTCACATCCTCCCTCCTCTCTGCTCTGCTCTTTCCCTAACCTGGGCTAGGGCCCCTCACAGCACAAGCAACTGTGAGCATGGCAAAATCCCCTCGGATCGCTGCCCCACTTCCCCCAGGTCTCTCCCCCAGCTCTTTGCAGTGTCTCTGCCTCTGTCCTGCTTGCTCAGCACACAGCCCATGTCCAGGTTTCTCATGATGGTTTCAAAGCTATGCTCAGTCTTCATCTTTGACCTTTCTCCAGGTCTCCACACAGTCAGCCACCCTGGCTTAGAAAGCTGTTCCCTCGGAGCTTCTCTGATGTCCTTCTCAGGTTTTCTGCCTGCCTTCCTCATCGCTGCTCCTCTGCCTCTTCCTCATGCCCACATCCCTCTTCTGCTGGATGCCCACAGCATCTCATCCTTCAGCCCTTTCTGCTCTCCTTTCACACATAGCTCTGGGTAATCTCCACCATCCACCATCTCCAACCGCTATCTCTATGGTGACTCTCAGATCTACGGTGCTGTGCCAGACTTGTCTCTTTCCTTCCAAAAGACTCAGCCAGCCCGGCTGACATTTCCTGCTGGGGCTCCAGCCCATCAGCCCGATTCCAGCACAGCGAGAGCAGAGCGCATCACCTCCCACCGAGGCCTTTCCCCACCTCCCTGCTGGAGATTACCCCATCCAACAGGATAAATGTCCAGTGATACCTCCCCAAGAGAAGGTGCCAGCACAAAGAATTGCTCCTGGACTGAAAGATTCCCACCAGCAGCCCCCGAGCAGACACGATGGGGCTGTGCTGCCCTTAGCTCCCGCGGCCCGGTTCTGCCCGAGTCCCCTCACAGCTCCCAGCCAAAGCCCTTTGTCTGAATTCCTCCAGCCAACGTGCTCGTTGGGCTCACACGCACTGACATTTGACTGCCACTGCCCTCTTTGCAGCAGTGGCCACGTTAATGCATCACACTGGTCCCTGGAAAGGTTATTCCTCCTTTGCCTTGAATGCATCAGCTCTTCCCATGCCCCCTTGATGTCCCCTCCCTCATCACCAGGAATGGGAGCCGTTTCTCTTTGCTGGGAAAGGCCTCCACAGCTGCCTACAGCTTGTCTGCCAGTGTCCAGGTCCCCTCTTGACTTCCATATACCTGAGGAAGGAGGTTTGGGGTTGTTTTGCAGACAAGCCTCCCCAGTTGCCCTTCATTTCCAGTAGCCCTCCCTATCCCATCATTTTATTCCTCCCCATGAGCCTTGCTCATTGCCAACCAAACACACGAGAGGGAGGGTCCCAGCCTGCCAGGGCTGCTCTGCACCCCCTCCCCAGGCACTGCACCTGGCTGTAGACTTCTCAGGACACCCAGATGCTTCCTGAGGAGCACACACACATGGCAAAATCAGCAATGAACCTAATTTCCCATGCCTTCATCTTCATTTCCTCCCAGGCAGTCGGGGCTGACATAAGGCTCGGGAGGGCTGTAGGATAGGCAGGAATGATGGAAAAGGCCCTGCCCCTCAAAACCAGAAGATCCAAGCCTGGCTGCCACCTCGAGCCCTTCTTCCCTTTGGCAGGTGAGATGTGTCTTGCCTCTGCAGCAGCCTGGTGCCTTTCGAAGTACGCCGGTCTCTCAGCTCCTGCTCTCTTTTGTCCCCACACCTCTGGGCCCTGGTCTCCATCACTGACAAATAAACCACCCGATTTCAGTTGGAGAAGAAAAACCCCCTTTTGAAGCTGATAAGCATTCAGAGAGGGATTTCAGCAGCATGTGGGCAGCCGTCGCTGCCCTGCAAAGGGAGCCAGGCACCCTTGAAACTTGGGAAAGGAAAATGCCTGGGCTGAGAAAGACTTTAGAGGGTGCAGAGAGCACTGTGGGGCTCGTTGTTCCTCTCTACTTGGTCCTTTCCCCTTAGGGATGAACTGAATGGTCAATTCTGTATTCAGGGCTGTGGAGGCAGCTGCACTTTTGCTGAATCTGCTACAGGAAGGGAAGGAAAAAAAAAATCTGTATATTTCCATTTTCCTTAGAGAATGAGGCTTTTTCCCCAGAAAGCCAAGTTCTCCATTCCCAAAAGCATTAGGGCAAAGTGGTGAGAAAGGAACTGTGATAGCTGCTCACAGCGTCTTGTACAGGTCCCTCCAGCCTGACTCCAGGTAGGGACTGGAGGTGCACAGTGGCTGCAGCATTAGCTTTTGGAGATGACCAGTGCCTGGCTCGCTGGACACCTTGCTGTCTCATGGGGCAGCCCTGCTCAGGCCTCCCAAAGCAGCAAGGTCCTGGACTAGGTAAATCACAGATACCTGAGCTGCCACAGCCAAGCTGTGAAGCATCTCAGGTGGAAGCCCAAGAGCTCTGGCTCAACATCCTGCATGGACCCACCTGCTCAGGGTACTGAACAGCTCCCGCTTGTCCTGCGCAGGCCTCAAAGGGGACATGAGTAGAGGGGCTGTTCTCCTGGCCAGGCTCCTCCAGGAGAGGACAACAGGGCTCAGGCAGGCTGGGCAGGGGAACAGCTTCTGCCCAGTTGGGAGCAAAGCTTCCTCAGAAGATCAGGGAAGGTGTGAGGAGCAAGCATGCTCCAACCCATGGCAAGCTGGTGCCTAGGAAGGCACCTGTGCAGCAGAGTGACTAAAATCCACGGGCAAAAGCAGGGAAGTGACCAGTTGAGCCTAATTTGTGCAAGGCTGTAAATGAAAACCACTGTGGCAGATGGCCAGTGGATTATTTTCCAAAGGGTTAAGCAAGACCCAGATTAGGAAACTTTAATGTGGTGTGCAGGACATTATCCTGGGGCTCTGGACCCATGGACCCCCGTGCCTTTTGAGGGGGTCCTGGCTGCCTAGGGGGTGGAGGAGGCCTGTCTGTGGAGGGCAAAGCTGGGAGGTTGCAAGGGTGGGAGTGGGGCCGAGAGCACAGGCTTTGCACTCTGGCTTGGCAGCTCCCTGAGCTTCCCACATCCTTAAAGCCAAGCTCCCGGCTGGTGACCCCCTGCCTGGTGTCGGCCCTGCCTCGGCAGAGGAGGACATTTCGGTTTTGCAGGGGGCCCCTGACACCGCTCTGCACCCGCGCGGGGCTGTGCCCACCGCCCGCATCCCCCAGGCTTTTGCTCGCCCTCACAGCACCCCCGGGTGCCCTGCCGGGGTGCTGTGCCGGGCTGGATGGAGGGTGCTGTGCCGGCCCCGCTCCGCTCCCTGCCCTGATTTACTTGTGGCAATCCCAGAGTCTTCTGCAGATCCAGCTCTGGTTTTGGGGGCAGCCATCTCCCTCTCCCTCTCCCTCTCTCTCTCTCTCTTTCCTCTTCCCTCCTTCTGCTCTCCTTCCTCCTCCTCTCCCTCCCTCCTCTCCGCACTGTACTCTCCGGGGGCTCTGGGTACCGCTGCAGCATCACTAGCCACCTCCATCCAGGAGGCTGGGAGCGCGGGGCGGAAGGGGAGGGCTGCGGGGGACAAGCTGAATGAATGGGCATCGCCTCGGTGCTGCTGGAGCCTCCGCATAGGGGCGAGGCGGCCGGACCGCGCCGCGGGCAGG
>VZTU01031478.1:98962-138431 GCA_013400835.1 Zapornia atra | reverse complement strand
ACAGCCGGGGGAAACGCGCCTGGCCATGCCCTCCGCTCACAGGCCCTGCTGCATCTGCAGATGCAGCCGTCAGGCAGGGTCCCTGCACACCCCTCTGGCTCTGGCAATGGTGTGGATCAGCCCCGAGGCACTGGCTGGGTCATTAGACTTTTGGAGGGGCCCACAAGTACTCCCCCACACATGCTGGCCCACCCCACAGGAGAGAGATGCCACAGAGCAAGGTGCCCCCACAGGCCTCGGCCGTGACGCAGTTCGGATGCCCCATCCTGGGATGAGGCCTGGGCAGGAGCAGGATTTAGAGCTACGTTGCCATCATTTCCATTGGAGTCCAGCACCAGCATGGCTTTGAGCTTTGGTGACCTTCCTGACCCCGTGCCACCATCCTGGCATGGGGCTGGCACCTGCTGCAGCGTGTGCAGATGTGTCCCTGGCAGCCCACAGGACCCGGGGCTCTCAAAATGGACTCTCAGAGCATCACAGATCTGCCTCCGACTGCTTCTCCTCTGAGGAAGCACAAAGCAGAGCCAGCCCAGAGGCTTCCTGTGGGAAGCTAATGCCTGGCCAGAGCTGCCACTCCCGAGACACGGCGCTGCTGGTAGGAAAACGGGGCTTTTCCAGATGTGGGCTCAGCCCTGGTGTGTGCACAGCCAGCCCTGGTCCCTGCAGCAGCTCGGCTCCCTCTCTCCTCTCCGTGTACATGACGTACCGGTACGGTTTGAAGCTGCAAGTGGGGAGGGAATGGAGCAGCTCCAGGGAAACGTGTGCTCTGCAGCAGGAGACCTGCACCTTCTCACACCCTCCTGCTGGTCCAGTGGTGCCAGGATGGATTTCACTCTCCGAGTGTAAATATCCGACAAGCCCGAAAAAAATGTAAATCAAATAAACATCAGTAGTAATTGGAGACCCGTTTGGAAATTGGTTTGGTACCTGCGTGCCTCCCAGGCAAGCTTTCCTCCTGTTAACCATTGTGCATCTTTGCATAGAAAATGAGGCTTTATTTCCAGCCTGGGTAGCAGCAGCAGGGCTAGAAACGAGCACGCTGAGTCCCCTGTAATCTGTCCACAACCAAGCCTCTCCCGAGCCGCCACTGCCATCGTCAGAGATGAATAGTCCTGGATCCAGATGGCAGCCTGCTTTCCTCTGTGCCCACATCATCCCTTTGCCATCCACGGAGGAGGGGAGCAACCTGAGAGGAACCCTCCCTGGGAGGACACATGGCCACGGTGGCCACCTGTGTCCCTGGTTTTGTTGCCCGTGGCTCAGGACGGGGTCGTCAGCTCGTGCTTAGCAGCGTCAGCCACGGGCGAGGTGGCACCTGCTTGCCAGAAGCTGCGCTGGCTTCCGATTTGCTTTTGGATGGGGTTCAAGGGGCTGGTTTGGAGCTCAGAGCTCAGCGTGGTTTTTCTTCTCACTGTCTTCCAGCCCACGTCTGTCACACCTGGGGCTGAAGCCGCAGCTGGCCAAGCTCTCTAGCCAGCCATGCCTGGGGCTGGAGGCAGCGGGCAGCTCCTTGCTGCTGCTCTGCAGTCCTGGACAGCCTTTGTGTCCTCCTGGCCCATGGCAAGGGGTGCTGAGTCACCTGGGTCTGGCTGAGACACCTCCCACCCTCCCCATGAGGAGCCTGTGCTGGAGGACAGGCCTCCCGTCATACTTCCTACTTCCTGGAAGTAAAAGGGTTGCAGGCGGATCGCTGGGATGATGGGAAGGAGCTGTCTTGAGCAGGGAGTCTGCTTGATTCCCCTTCCTCCTGGGGGGTGTCTTTGGGTTTATGTGGGATAAACAGCAGTGGTGGTTCTGCTGGGGGGATGTGAGGGATGCCCTCGGCTCGAGCTGCTGTTGGAGGTGCTGTGTCTTGCTGCAAACTTTGTTGAAACGACACTCCTGGAGCTCTGCACCAGCCTCTTGGCTCGGGCCTGGCGTGTCTGGCTGCCCATGGCCTAACAGTGCTGGCGCTTTGCAGAAGGTGCCCGAGTTCTGCATGTGGCATCAGCTTCCCTGTCTTGTTTGGGCGCTTAGCAGAGCTCCTCTGTGGGCGACGAGAACGATGCAGCTCTTCAGAGAGTTTCCAGTGGGTGTGTGATGGTTTTGGGTGTGGAAGAGAAAGGGGCTCCCGAGCCCCTTGGCACTTTCAAGGATGAACCCCATTGTCTTGCAGAGCTGTCGTGCAGGGAAGGTTCCCCTGAGGGTGAACCCGGACTAACGTGCCAGCTCGGGCTTGGCTCAGGCAGGCTCTCATGGATCTTCACGTTTCTCTACTGGTGGCTTTGGACCATGTTTTCTCTCTGGACAGGGCCGGGCTCACTGCAGCTCTTTGCCAAGCTTTCCTGCCTGAAGGAAGGGCTGTAACACCTCCAGAGCTTTCATGGTGGTCTTGGTGGGTTTATGCGCTCTGGGGATGAGTGACAGGGCTGTGACAAGCTGCTGTCCTCTGCTGGCTGCAAGATGATTTGGGTGTCTCCTGGTCTGGCTCCTTCATCACTGGGGGGTGTGGACCCTCCTGCACATCCCTTGGGTGACTCTCACAGTAAGGGACCCCAGCAACTGCCTTTGGGTTTGACGTCCCCTTCTATCTCCTGTGCTGCCCAGAGACAGTTTGGTGAGGACTTGCAGGAGCTCTCTCTGCAGGTGGTACCCAGGAGCTTTGAAGAACAGTGTTGACACTTGTTGACAGGGGCCACACACACAATTTCCCTTGCAAGATGCCAAGCATCACAGCTCCAGCCATTCCCCTCTCTGGCCAGTGTGGCTGGGGGGCTGGAACCCCCTCCCCACCTCTTTGCCTCCAGTTGCTGTCCCTCTCAGATGTGGCAGAGTATTTTTCACACCCACACCACACTTCTCTCTTGGGTAGAGAAGCAGCCACCAGAGATGGGTCACTGATTTCTCACGTGTGGATGGCCCAGCTGGTGGCCAGGGCTTCCCAGGGAGCAGCTTCCCTCTGTGCCGTGTGGGCTGGGAAGAACATGCGGTGAATCCCACTGAGACATTCCAGGGCATCAGCTTGTGCCCTGAGGAGCCTCAGTTGCTGCCTCTTGTTCGAGCCATGGGGTGCCCCATGAGTAGGACAGGGACGGTCTGGGCTGCTTGCGTGTGCCAGGCTGGCTCGAGCCCGACAGAAGCCCTCAGCCACAGGGAGCCTCACCTTTGCTTTGGAAGCATCTCAAGGTGCTAATCCCTTCCACCATCTTCCTCCATCTGTCCTCCCCCTGGCTCAGCCCCGACCCTCTGGTGTCTCCAGGGCTTACACAGCTGTCACCCCATTCCCATCCACCCTGGTTCTCTCCCAGTCCCTGGAACAGCCCTGCCCTAACGTGTCCTTGTGTCCTGCACCCCAGGGCAGGGCCCAGCGGCTGCCTGCACCAGTGCTGGTGATGGCAGTGCCAGCACCAGGGTGGGCAAGGGCCACGTCCCACTGCTCCGTCAGCAGAGCAGCACCCCACGAGGTATTTATAGGCTCAGTAATGTAATTCCCCTGCCAAACTATTACCGAAATAGGCTCAGTGTGTGTCATAGGAGAGAGGATTTAATGGCACAGTTTCTTCGCTGCGGGAATGGAGTTGAGGCTCTCTCGCTGTTTCCCTCGTCCGATTAACCCCTCCCATGGCAGAGAGGCACAGGGAGACGCCTGCTCTGGCACGGCTGGGGGTCCGTGGGCTTGGGCAGGGCCTTGAGGTGGGCATCTCTGCTGGGTGCTGGCTGCCCAGCCCCGCTGGGACCTGCTGCCGGGCACGGACCTACCCTGCGGGATGGGATGGTGGTGCCTCTGCTCGGCTCCTGGCCAGACCCGGGGAGCAAGGTCCCTTTTCCAGCAGTTTCTGCGCTCTGAGCACTGAGGGAATTTTCCAACTGATCAGAAAGGGTCTGTTTGGCATTTTCTAAATAACCCACCTGACTTGTGTCTCTCTGCTGCTGGTGTGGGGAGAGGCTGAAGTCCAGTGAATCCTTTCAGTGGTGTCTTGAGGAAGCATTTCAGCTGACTGAAATTGAGTTCTCAGCCTCTCAGTTCACCCACGCTGCTGTGATTCCCTGCCTGGTCCCCTCTGGCTGTGGGCAAATGTCTCCAGGGTGGGAAGACTGTTCCCATGCCAGGCGTAGGTTTGGGTTGTGCCTTCCAGGCAGCACGCTGGATGTTCTGGAGGCTGGAGGTGCACGGACAGTCAGACTCACCGTGGCTGGTGTCCTCTCCTCCAGCTTGGCATGAGAGGGTGATGCTCACCAGAGGTGTATGTGCCCTTCACAGTGGGATGTGGGGCTGCAGCACTGGGCAGAAACGGGGCATCCAATGCCCCTGATGAGCTGTCAGTCATCTCCCCGGGCTGACCAGGGTGTGGGAGCCCTGGCCCCAGGTCGGGTGGGTCTGCCTGTGGGGTCTGAGGCCTGAAGGGCACAAGCAGAGGAGAGCAGCCCTCCGGCTGCCCCACAGGAGAGCAGCAGAGGCCAAGGTCATGGGCTCTGAGCCACGGGGAGCTGTCTCCTGTGTGCTGTGGAGATGGGAGCCTGCTGCAGAGCCGTGCTCCCAGGGCTTGGAAGCGCTTGCTGCTGGGGACCCAAGGAACCACGTGAGGCTTTGGAGCTGGAAGAGCATCTGTTGTGGAGCTGCTGGGCACGAAGCCCCCACCCCCCTGATGCCACTACTGCTCTGCTTGGAGTTGTGAGCTGGGGAGGGAACCCTTCTCCTCTCATTGCTGCCAGCAGCCTCCGGTGCTCCCCACATCCAGAGCAGATGGACCCGCTCCCAGGGTCTCCGTGTTCTCTGCCCCGGGCCGAGCCTGCTCCCCCTCCCCATTCCCCTGCAGCGCTGCCCACAAGTGCAGCAGCCCAGCCCTTCCCAGACAGCCTGGGAACTGGGAGCTGACACGCTGAAGAAAGATCTCCTTCCCACACAGTCCAGCCTGTCCTCCTCCCTCCACCAGTGCTGCTGCGGGAGAGCTGATGGCGTCCCACTGGGCCAGGGTGGCACCATGCAGGATGGAGGGACCCAGCGGCGGGGCAGGGAGCCCTGATGGGGCAGGGAGCCTGGATGGGGCAGGGAGCCCTGATGGGGCAGGGAGCCTGGATGGGGCAGGGAGCCTGGATGGGGCAGGGAGCCCTGATGGGGCAGGGAGCCTGGATGGGGCAGGGAGCCTTGGGAGGCTTCTCCTGTGATGCCATGAGTATCGCTTGGGACCCAGCGCTCCCACCCATGGCTCCTCAGGCTTTCCTTTGCCTCCTGCCAGCTCTGTGAGCTGCCTTTCAGTGGAGGCTGCTGTGGATGGGGTGCTGGTGGCAGCTGCGTGGCTCTGGAGGCAGCATCCCTGCCCTGGTCTCCGCCTGCCCAGATCTCTGCCTTCCAGCATGGCTGGCAGCCCCCTCGGGCAGGATGCCCAGCCAACTGGACCCCTCGTCCTTTCCACACCCAGTTATTTTCTGGACAGTTGTTCCTTTCCCTCTGGAGGCTTCGTACCCTGAGATCAATGCTGAGTGCTCTCCTCTCCTCCTCCCAGCTGCACTGTCCCTCAGGACAGACCATTCAGCTTGCTCCTCCTCCTCCTTTTCCACTTCATTAATGAGTCTCTTTGCACTAAGGAGTCGTGATAGCTGCCGGGGGAACCTGGGGGGGCTGTGCAGAGCAGTGGGGAGGCTGCTAGCCCGGCTCCCACAGTCTGGGGTGCTGGGTGCTGGGTTTGGGATGCCATTGTGGTTGCCTTGGTGCTGGCTGAGCCCTGGCGTGGGGTGTGTGGGGCAGGAGGGCTGGGACAGGCAGTGAGGGTTCTGCGCTTGCTCCCCTGCAGTGGCGGGGAGGGAAGTCCATGGTGGGGGCAGAGAAGTCCATTTTGGGCAGGTCCCAGCTGCTCTGCTACGGTTCTGCCCCGTTTCTGCCATGCCTGGTGCTCCCTATGCTGCAGCAGGGCTGCTGTGGGCAGGGGGTGGGCAGCCCCCAGGGTGGCTGCTCCGCTCTGTCTCCCCAGCAAATTGCCACACAGCCACTGAAGCTCCCACAAAGGTCCACCCATCCCACAGAAGGTTTCTGCTGGCCATGGTGGGCTCCAGATCCAGTGTGTGAGCAGGGGACGTGGGTCCTGGGCAGCCTCCAGCCCCTCACCCAGCAGCCGGTGGCCTGGCTTGGCGTGTGCTAGTTGGCAGTGGAGGGGTCTGTCTGGCAGCTACGTGTGGTTCAGAGCTGTACTGATGGAAATGGGATGTTCTGAACACATTTTGTGGGCAGAGCTTTTATTTCCAGGGTCTCAACACTCCTCAGACCCTGAGGAACTGAGCTGGTTTCCTCTCAGCAGGGAGGGAGGCTCCCCTTGTCGCTGTTACACATACACATGTACACACACACACAGGCACACAGGGGCTCCTCTTTCTCCTCCTTCCCACTTTCCTTCTCCAAAAGACTTCAAACGTGTTCTGGAAACGCTCTTTTCTCCCAGCCTGTTGCCTTTCTGCCTGGCTCGCCCTGAGCAGCCTGCCAGCTCTCCCTGGGCCCTGTTCCCAAAGCACGTGGCCACAGCTGCGCTCTGTGTGCCACATGAGTGATGCTCCCATGGCGGGTGCCTGCGGAAGGTGCTTGGGTGGCTGCGCTGAGGGTGCTGGGCTGTCCTCGGGGGGCTGGCAGCAAAGCTCCCTTTGCATCCAGAGGGGCTCGTCCCACCCCTCAAAGTTGCTCTGGGTGCACTAAAGCCCGACCCTCATGGTGCAGTGAGGACACAGGTGCCCAGCTGCATGCTCCAGGGTGCCCTGGAAGTCCTGGTCACCAGAAACACACTGGAAGATGCCCGCAGCTCCATGGCACAGGGTGCGGGGCTGCAGCACAGGGCAGGATCCCTCCCCCCTGCGCAGCGGTAAGCTCTGCTCTCTGAGCATCCTCCAGGCACGGACAGACCCGGGGACAGGCTGGAGGTGGGCTGGAGTTGAAAACCCCTTTGTTGTCTTGTACGAAGGGGACTGACTCACTGCTCTCCCGCGCTGTCATAAGCAGATGGATGATTTAATCACCTAGCAACCAAAATAACGTCAGGTGAGGAGTGCCTCCCGAGCCGCTCTGGGCCCACAGCCCCTCTGGTGGCAGGGGCCAAGCAGCCCCCAGCTGCTCCCCAGCCCTGGGTGTCCCTGGGATGAGCTGGCAGGGACCCCTCTCTGGGGGCACACACACAGAGCCTGGGGCATGCAGGGCTGTGCTGTCCTGGGGGCTCACAGAGCCATGGCTGAGGTGATGTGCACAGGGCACTGCAGGGGTGGAACCCCCGGGGCCAGGGGAACCCAGACACACACAGAGGGGCCCAGTCCCCAGCACCATTTGGGCTGGCTGTTGGCTGGCTGGAGCACCCTGAGGTCCCATGTGAGGAGAGGGAAGCTGGGCCTGGGAACTTCAGAGCACAGTGAGGTTTCAGGGAAATGAACCAAGAGGACTTTGGATGGGATACACTACCCCCATGGCACTACCATGGGATGGGATCCACTAACCTCTTGGCATCTCGATATGCATTGCGACATCACCGGCTCTGAGCGCCCTTGGCTCCTGCCCAGTCCCCTCCCCTGGCACCCCCAAAGCAGGGGAATAACCATGGCACTGGTGTGTTGGCTCCATCATGGGCAGGGAGGTGTCCTGCCCACACTCATACCATAGCCCTGATGCATCCAGTCCTGTGCTGCCTGAGATGCCAGTTACCTCCTGATGGCTCCAGCCACCTCCAGAGGCTCTTGGCATGGGGCTGCTCTGATCACAGAATCCCAGACTGGTCTGGGTTGGAAGGGACCCCAAACATCATAGAGCTCCAACCCCCCTGCCACAGGCAGGGCAACCAACTTCCCGGCCTGGAGCTACACAGGGTTGCCCAGGGTCCCATCCAACCTGGCCTTGAACACCCCCAGGTGCACTGCAGGTGAACTTAGAACCCAGCCTGGAGATGATGAGACGTGGAGGAGGGTCTGAGGTGATGAGGACAGCAAGTGCTGGGCAAGGAGACAGCAGCTGCAGCCCGGCTGGGCAGGACTGGAGACATGAGGGCACCATTGGCCTTGGGGTGTTCATGCCAGCTGGAGTCCCTTTGCTGCAGGCCCCTTTGTGACTGGAATGTGTGAGGGGGTGTGTGCAAGGTGGTCAGCAAGGACACATCTTCACAGGCCACCAGCTCCAGCAGCCTTGCAGGATCACGCTGCTGGGAGGCCCAGGGCAGGCGTCTTCCCTGAGAGTGCTGGTGTGACGCGCAGGCCTCGGTGGCAGTGTGACATCACTCGCAGCCCTCGGGGCAGCCCAGCAGTAGCTAGGCTGGGAGCTGAAGGGTGGGATGGAGAGAGGTCCATCAGACACTGCAACCATCCCCGAGAAGCAAACATCCAGCCAGGTGGGGGTTGTGCCAGGCTGGGGGGGTGGGGGGGTGCTGGCAGTGCGGAGCTGCAGGTCCCCTCCTCCAGTCCTTGGGCTGAAGGACGCGGGGCTGTCGCAGTTCCTGGCCACGGGGCAGGCTGGCACCAGCGCTGCGGCTGCCGGGACTGGAGGAGGGCGTGTAAATAGGGCACCCCATCTCCCAGCTCCTCTTTGTGGGACAGAGCCGATATAATTAGACGATACGCCCTGTTCTGTGCAGCGTGCTGCCGTGGCCCCGGGGAGCCCAGCAGCCCTACTTTGGTGGCACTGCCTGTCCCAGCGAAGGTGAGTCGCTGCCAGGTGATGAGCCCTGACCCGTCTGCTCCCTCCTTCCCTTTGCTGCTCCCAGAAGCACTGCCTGGTCTCCTTGGTAGATAACCACAACTCCTCTCTGCTGTGGGGTTTGGTGGCTTTGGTGGACCCTGCTGACTTACAAGAGACGGGTCAGTGAGGCAGGAGCTGAGCACAGATCAGCACTTGCAACTCTGCACACCCATGGGAAGAAGTGACCACATCCGGCGTCTGCCACAGCAGGATAAGCTGCAGGGTGTGAGGCCACTTGCTGCGAGCCACAGGCAAAGCAGGAGTGGAGAGGTGCCTTCAAGTCAGGCTGGCAGCAGGGCAAGCAGAGCAGGGGGGAGATGCTGCTGGGGGCTCCCACAGTAGATGGCATCTCCGGCCCTCGTCAATGCTGTGGAAGGATAGGGCAGGATGGAGGGAGAAGTGGTTTTGGTTGAAAAGCTAAAGTGGTGGGAGACCAAGCCATTGCTACAGCTGGTGAGGACTTGCCTCTGCTCTGAACCCAGCCTGGACAATGCTGAAAGGGCTCCCCAGTGCTACACAGCACCCAGGCAGTTGCTGTGTAAAGGCCAGCCAGGGAGAGCCCCAGGTCCATCTCTGCCCTCTCTCATCCTCATCCTCATCCCCTCTCCACCTCTGCCCCCCGTCCATCCCTCCCATATCTCTCCCCAATGCTCAGAGCAGCTGCTGGCCAGCACAAACGCTGTCCAAGCCCCAGCCTGCCTCATCTCGGGGGGGAAAGACTGTCCCTTCCCTTGACATGCTTTAATTTCCAGGGCCATCCCTGCTCTTCCCTCAGCAGGTGTGACAGGATGTCTTTCTGGCCAGCTTGACGTTTTAGTGTAGGGTGGCTCCGCTCCTCCTCTCCTGCAGGCAAGGAGGACCAGGCTGTGCAAGGCGCTGCTCCCCTGGGAGCCCTCGTGTCCTCTGGCACCTGGGCCTCCGCTGGCACTGCTCCGAAGGGGGAATCGTGTAGGATTCACAGGGAGAAGGGAGGAAAAAGTCCAAACCTGTGGATCTGAGGAGGTCACCCCAGCTCTGAAGTAGGCTCCAACTCTCCTGTGTCCCCTAGAGATGGGAAAGGCCAAGCCTGGGGAGGAGCCAGGCCATCAAACCAAGGCCACCCACACCCCACTCCAAGAGTAACTGGAGGCATCAGAAACCTGAAGCTCTGTGGGCAGAGCTGACAGGGACCTGCTGGGGGCTGCAGACTGGCTCCAGCGTTGTTCCTTCTGCAAGAGCCTGCCCAGCAGGCTGGCCTTTCCACCTGAGATGGGATCAGGAGGAGGGCAGGGAGACCCCAGAAGCCCTGGCTGCTGCACTGGACTGGGGCTGCTCATCATTTCCATGAGCTCTTTGTTCTGAATGCACCATCTTCTCCCCAGTGGAGAAAAGATTTTTCCATTGAATTCACAGTTTTTCTAAGGTTTATCACGATGAGAGCATGAAACCTTGCCTCCCCATGATGCTCCTGCAGCTCAGCCACAAGGCTGCTCCTCGTTCAACCAGCTGCAGGTGGGGAGTGGGTGCTTTTCCTCCTGGCTGTTGTGTTGGCATCGTTGTTAAATAGGTGTCTCCAAAAAAACAGGCTCACATGGTGTCCAAATGTGGCTGGAAGTGCTGTTTTCTCTCAGATCGTATGTTCATGGGCATAAAGAGTTTTAATAGGTAAGATTAACTTAATTAAAAATGAAAGCAGTCATTAATACTACTGTAGCTGAATCTAATAACACCTTGAACTGGCCAGGTTCGTCTGCGTGATGGAGCTGCTCCTCTGTGGGCCTGTGGCCCTGAGGCTTCCCAGCTCCTCCCTTCACATCACCTTGGTGTTTCTGTGTTGGGTGGTGCCAGATTGGGGTTGTGCCAGAGGGCTTGCTCAGCACCAAGGGTCAGTGGGGAGCACCCAGGGCCGGGCAGGGTGGGAGACCTTCCAGGGTAGGTATTGCAGAGGTCAGATCTCATCAGGGTCATGCAGGGGTGGAGGGCAGAGGTATCTCTGCCTTTGTGCCGTGGGGATGGGGCTCACACTGGGATCGCTGGCTCTTTGCCCACTCTCTCCTACAGGAAGCCTTCACAGGCAGCGTGGGGCACTCCTGGGGTGCTGAGCTGCTGGGGTCAGGGGGTGGGGGTAGGCACTAGGATAACTTTTGGGAAGGCCAAAGCTGCAGAGCAGTTCCTGAGGTAGTCCCAGACCCGCTTCATCTCCTGTTTCTCACCCAGGAGAGAGGAGGAGGTTTTGCAAGGAGATACATGGGAAATAGGGGCCCTCAAGGTTTCAGGAGGGGCTGAGGCTGGCTCTGCTGTTCCTCGTCTCTGGGCTGTGTCTGGAGGAGGCGTTTGGTCTCCACACACTCGTGGAGACTCATGGATACAGTGGGTGCGTCCCTTGAGCCGCGCGGGTGGCCACGGGGCTGGGACGGTCCCCTCAGCAGTACAGCTGTGCCTGTACGTGCATGAGGACTGTATTGTGCTCGGGGAGTCCCCTCACAGCACGGAGGTGCCCACTGGGGCTTTCCTCCTGGAGCCCTTCCCCAGCCACAGCCAGGGGAAGGCTACACAGGGCGTCCCCGTGAGCAGTCCAGGGCTGCCTCCCGCCGGTGCCCGCTCCTCCGGTGTGACTTGCCAGTGGGCGGATGGGGAGGAGGGTCCCACTGAGCCAGCGCAGGTGGCCTCCAGCCTGGCGCCACGCTGCCCTTCTCTGGCAGCAGCACCATGATCCCATTTGCCTCCCCTGCCTTCAGCTGGCCCCGCTAAGCAGGTTTTAATTTTGTTAAATAAATATGAAGTAATGGCAGCGGGGCTGGGAGCCAAACGGCCTGGGGACGTCCTCAGGAGCCAGACAGCTCTGCAGAAGGGCAGGCCTCGCTGCGGGAGCTGTGCAGGCTGGGGGTGGCGTTGGGCAGAGCCCCCCAGGGCAAGGGGGAGCTGCTGGCGCTGGGGCCAGCGGGGTGGTCCTGGGCTCGCTGGCGCGGAGCAGATGCGGCTCCATGCTGCGGTGTGCTCGCAGCGCCTCGCCGCCTTCAGAGCCATTTCTAAATGGCTGCTAAACATTACTGTCAGAAGCACACTCATCTTCCCTTCCTAATTAGTGGATCAGACAGTAATTTGTAATCCTTTTGAATAGGAAGATCTTAGTGTCTGGCCCCGGAGCCCGGGCAGGACACAGGGAATGGCAGGACGGAGCAGAGCTTGCCCCGGCCAACAAGGTGTTCAAGCAGGGATAAGGCAGAAGGCCTTTCCGCAGGGTCCTCCCAGGCTCTCTCCTGTCTCCTTGGTCCAACACACCTTCCCCTTCCTTCTCCTGAGGTTCGGTGTCTTCATTTCTCTTCGTTACACCAAGTGTGAAATAATTGGCGTGGCAGCCCCAGCAGCAGGCTGGCTCGATGCAGCTCCTGCTTGTCTCCGAGGTGGTGGAGGTGGCAGGGTGGCATAGCCGCCGGGAGCCAGAGCCAGAGTCCTTTGTACTGCTGGCAAACTGGCCGGGCATGGTCACACTGGGGTCGGGATGGGCTGGGGCTGGGGAAGCTCACCCTGATGGGCAAACCCATCCCAGTGTAGGTCTGGGCTTCGGTGTGCTGGAGAGTGGGTGGGTTTTCAAGGTTAGCACAAGACCTGCTGAGAGCAGAAGGGGGAAAAAAGGCAACCAGCAGAAAACAACAGATGTGAAGGAAGAGGGCATGAAGGTGGGAGGTACGTAGAGGCAAGGCAGTAAGTAGAGCAAGCAGGAGCAGACCTGGGTTCGATGGGTGGGGTGGAGGACAGCGTGGGGATGGGCTGGACTAGTGGCCGCCAAGAGCCACAGAAGTTTGGTGTGGTAGCCACAGCCTATCCCAAGCGCCAGCATTCCCATGTAGTCCTCAGACAGACCCAAGCCGTGCTCTAAGGAGCAAGACAGAGGTTGGGGATGGAGGCAGAAGCTCACGGAAGGGTCACAGCAGCTTCCCTGCACAGGAGAGGAGGGTGGTTGTGGTGTGGAGTGGGGCTGAGCCAGGAGCAGCACAGCTGGCAGAGTGGCAGGCATGGGGGGGTGACAGTGGGTCTGGAGGCTCCTTGGGTGCTCCAGATTTATTAACACCAGTGGCAGCCTGAGGGGACGAAGGAGTAGCAGCATGCTGGGAGAGGGTCATACAGCCCTCGCCACGCTACGTGTGGCACTGAGCAACTCCTTGCTGCTGGTGTCTTTACCATCAATTAATCTGGGCACAGCAGATCTGTCCTGCATGCATTAACCTTTACAAACAGCTTAATCCGAGGTGCAGCCCCCAAGCACTGAAGGGCTGTGGGAGTGGTGCAGGCCCAGCTCAGGCTGTCACCCCGTGTGAAGAGCCTGGCCCTGGGGCACACAGCCGTGGGGGCAGGTGCCCACGGGGCAGGGAGGGGACTGAGCTGACCCTGGTCAGAGATCTTGATGGAGGGGAACAGCTACAACCAGGGACTTCAAGGAACACCACTCTCCTCCTGCATTTCTCCAGTCTTTGGAAGAAAGTGTTTATAATAGCACGGTGACTCACCGAGCACGCTTTACTCACCGGTTAATGACTGAGCAGAGTTCCAGGGCTCTGAGCGAGCCTGGCTTAGATAAACTCAACCTTTTGCCCAGATTCCCATTGCTAGGGGAGAGTGGTCTGGGGCAGGTGGGCAGCACAGACAAGGAGGGCATCTTCATACCCCAGTCCCAGCCCCCCCCAGCTCCCCTGATGCTGAGTGTTGGCATCAGAGCTGGAGGTAAAGGGAGAAAGTAAGTGATATTGCTGGAGGGCTGGAGTCACACGTTGAGGATTCCAAAGACACACGCTTGGTTTTTGGAGCAAACCCCCACATAGCTGCACCTCAAGGCAGCTGCCCACATATCCATGGAGATGGTGGTGAGAGCCAGGAGCTCCCAGGGGAGCAGGGGGATGTGTTGCTGGAACAGAAGGGGCACTGTGGATGGAGCGGGGAGCTGGGGACCCTCAGGAGCTCTTACTGTGGTCCCTGGTCTTGCACAAAGCCATGAGTCTGCAGGGGAGAGGCTGCTCTAGGGGTGAACAGGAACTTTCTGGAAGAGAAGCTTCAAGCCAGGCCTGGCTATGAGCAGCTTGCCAAGGACAGAGCATGGGAATGGGGCCACCACACAGTGCAGGGCGCTGGGCAGAGCCTTGGTCCAGACTCTGGCTTTCCGGGACACAGCGTGTCCCACCAGCCTGCCCAAGCCCTGGCCATGCCCCAAGTGAAAGATGCTGTTTGGTGCGTGCTGACTGTGGCAGGGCCCAGCCTGGCCACAGCTGGAGCTGTGGACACCAGGTCAGCAGAGCTTGTCTGCTGAGGCCTCCTGGTCTTCTTGCTGCGGATGGGTTTCCCCCAGGTCTGATCCTGGCCGGCTGCGCTGTGCTGCCCTGGCAGTGAGTCCTGCAGCACAGTCATGGGCTTCACCCCCAACCTGCCACGCTTGTCACCCTCCCAGGATGGTTCTGGTGGGCCTAGGACGGCTGGTTTAGGCAAACCAGAGGCCAGCCCTCCATGGGTTGTTCCCTCCTGGAGTGGCTCTGGATGAAGCCACCCTGCATGAAGTGGGAGCGTTCCCACCGGCACTGGCAGTGGCTTAAACATACTGGGGGAGCGGTGGGATCAGAACCCCCTCCCTGTGTATGCCAGCAGCTCACACGTGTCTGGCTCCTGCCTGGAGATCCTGGGCCAGGTGTAAAGGCTTCTCTCCTCAGCCGGGCTGGTTGTGAAGCCATTGCAGAGCAGAGCATGTTCTGGGGAAGATGTGAAGATGAAATGGTGCTCGAATGCTTGGGGAGGGGCCCTGCAGAAAGGAGGTTGAGCTCTGCTGGCTTTGCAGTTGGTGCTGCCTGAACCACCTGGCTGCAGCCCGTGGCGTTGGGCAGGGGGCTGGAGGCTGCTGGGGTGGGATGCACGCCTGGGACCTTCTCTGGCAGGCGGGCAGGCAGGCAGCTGCCCACCCACCCTGTTCAGCCTGGCACAGTCAGCCCAAGGTGTCCCCACTGGCCAAGGAAAGACCCTTGTATCTGGGAGCAGACTTTCTTCTGTGTCCCAAATCACACCCTGAATCCAGCCAAGGGCCATGCCAAGGCTGGAGGGGTCAGGGCTTGGTCCCTGCAAAGTTTCCTGGGCCCAGGGCTGCCAGCAGCAGAGGCAGCTGGGCAGGGTGATGCCTCCCACACTTGCAGAGCAGGAAAGGGGCTCATACTCCATCCTGGTTTGTGTGGATCAAAGAAACCCCTCTCTGGTCAGAGGGGCTGTGAAGAAGAACAGCGAGAGGTTTCTGGGGGCTTCATAGGCTCCTGCAAGCCTGGAGCAGGGGCCTGAGCAGCACCTGGGCTGCAGCTCAAGTGGGGCTGCTGCCAGCATGCCTAGCCTGACAGGGATGTGGGGTGCCTGGGGAGATGGGCTCAGGCCCTGCACCTGCACTGGTGGGGTATGAGGTGTTTCCACCAAATCCATCTCCCAGACTGCTTTTGAGCCGCTCGCTTTGCTGTACCAGGGCAGGTCATGCCTGCCCCACGGTGTCATCTTCTCTGGGCACAGAGACTTGCCCAGCGCCTGGTGGGGCAGGGGGAAGGTGTGGGACCCCCAGTGTCAGAGGGCCCTGTACAACCCCAGCTCTGCCCTGGCCCCATTTGGGTGTCCCATGTGCCTGGAGATCACCCCAAACCTTTGCTTCAGGAAGAGAACAAACCAGTATTTACAGGAGAAATAAGTAGACTGAAGAAATAATTTTAATATATTTCCCCCAGCTTTTCCCTTTTCTCCCTAAATTACCAGATCTGGGACAGAGCTCTGGCTGTTTGCATGTGTCTCACACACACACACACACACACACACACACACACGTGGTGCTACATCTATACATTATCTTGACATCAAAGGAAAAGTGTGACGTTTCTCTGGCTGTGCAGGCAAGAAAGGACACCGTCTGCTTTTGGGAGAGAAAGGGTGATTATCAAAGGGTTACAGCCAGCTCCTGGAAAGGAGAATGAGAAATAAGGACGGAGAGGACAGAGCTGGGAGCGGCAGAGAGGCAAAAGCAAATCTTCTCCTGGTCTTTTCATCTTCCCTCTTTATTAGAGCAGAGCAGGAGTGAGCCTCTCACCACATGGACATAGTTCTTATTTTAAGGAAAAAGGATCTGCCAATGTGAGAGCTGGAGGGAGTGGGGGGATTTTGTTTGGGGAGGAGACTTGAGGACACCTCTCCACACACAAAGCCTCACCGCAGCGAGGAGCAAGGTTAAGCCAACACAGGCGCCTTGCTGCAGCTGGGTGGGTGCTGAGCAACTCGGGGTGAGGGCACTTGTGCCACCATCTCAGCTCCCTAAGGAGATCAGCACCTCTTCCCTGTGGAGCCCAAGCACCTGGCAAAGGGGGGGCAGAATTTCCTAAAGTGCCATGTGAGCTTGGGAAGCGGCTGAGCCTTTGGCACCCAGGTCAAAACTAGCAAGAGCTGAGGGGGGATGTAGAAGGCAGCACGTGGAAGCAAACCTGGCCAGGCACTGGCCTGGCTTTGCCCCAGCTCCTGGGACCCCCCTGTCTCCCAGAGTCCTTCGGGGTCTCCAGCCCCCTGTCCCACAGCCCTGCCTGCCACCCTTTGCCTGCCCTCCATGCAGGAGCTGGCAAGTGCTGGGGTCATGCCCCACGTGCCCCTCCTCTGTCCATGGGAGTGGATGACCAGCCAGCCTGTCCCCATGCCCATCCTGGCAGCGCCCATGACCAGCAGCTGAGTTCTCTCCATGCGTGGAGTTGTCCTCTCAGGAGCCAGCTGAGCTGCTGCCAGGCAGCTGGGCAGGCAGGAGGAGCCTGCCCTGCCTCCAGCCTCCCAGCTGCTGCCCGCGCAGCCCCCACAGCTTCCCAGATGACAGCTTGACTTCCACCCCAAGGGGTCTTCCAGCCACAGGGCTCCTGGGGCTTTCCATCCATGCAAGGTCAGATGCTCCCAAGGGCTGTCGTCCCTACTGTGGAGAGCTGTAGACAGCGTCTTCTGCTGAGCTACCTCCTTCCTGCTCCATCTCTCCCCGCACCAGGGAAGAAGCGTGGTGGGGCAGCAGTAGCAATGTCACCCAGGCTGGCTGCTTCCTAAAGTGCTCCTCATCCAGCCCTTACTCTGCCCTGAAGCTCTTCTTGCCAAAGCAGTACAGTGGAGTTCCCATCTCATCCGCACCCACACCATGGGAATGCCAACGAACCAGTCTCAGGGCTTTACCCAGGATGAAAAACAGGAGGGAGAAAAACTTCAAGCCTCAGACTGGTAGTAAATCCTTCTGGGAGCTTCTGCAGGGAGCTGGTGCTGGAGGGTCCTTGTGAGGGTGGGTTGTCCCAGCGCAGGGCGCTGCAGGCTCCGTGCTTCCAGCCATGCTCTGGCAGAGAGCAGCAAAGCGCAGGGGCTGGATGTGCACGGCGTGCCTCCTGCTGAAGGGTTCTTGTCTGTCTCTGGGGAAGCCTGAAGGCAAAAAGGCTCCTGCTGTCCTCTGAGCAGCCAAGGTCGTTTCTGGGAGGCCGTTCAGATGCTGGCTGCCACGTGGCTCGTGCCCACAGCACCGTGGGGTAATTAGCTGGAAAGATGGACAGGCGGCATGGGAAATGGGCAGGGAGAGGAAGGGAACAGCTGAGACATGCCCAGGCTGGGGCCTGAGGAGGGTGCCCTTCTCCCCAGACATCCCTCTCCATGCTCAGGTCTTCAGCCCCCAGAGTGGTGGGGGGATTTGTGAGGGCACATGTGGGGCAAGGGGTGCAAGCTTGGGCTGCGCTGGCTCCCAAACCCATCTCGGGTGTGCAACGGGGTGCTGCAGGCTGCCCGTGGTGCCCCCAGACATCCTCCCCTGGCCCTCCACGGACAGATTGTGTTTGTTTCAGCTCAGTGTGCTCATTAAAGTGGAAGAGTCGATCTGATCAAACGCGGGAACGCGAAAATAAGCGCGCTGGGCTCAGCAGATGGAGGGAGCAGCCTGGCAAGTCGGGCGGGCGACGGCAGCGCCCCGCAGCACGCGCTGGCAGCAGCTGCCTCGCCCCAGCCCGCGGGCACACGCACCTTCCCCTGCTGCAGGGTGCACTGCTCCTGCCCCACGGCCCAGGGGAGGTACCAGTGGGGATGCCGACCCCGGCAGCCAGCCCGGGAGCTGCTCCCGCTGCCTCCGAGCAGCCTCCGATGGGGTCCCGAGGCTCATCCTGCGCTCAGCAGCGTTTGCCAGGGCCCAGGATTTGGGGGAGGCGCCTCTGGTAACTGTCACAGTTATCCCCCAGGTCAGAGGAGAGCGCTGAGGAGACGCTGATGAACTGGTGTGCCACGGGACAGCTGCCAGGGGATGGTTTTATGGGGTAGTTCCTTTGCTGTGGTGCTGAAGCACCTCTGGAGTTGAAGCACTGCTCCCTTGTCCTTTCCAGCTCATCAACTCCCGAATCCAGCCCGGCCAGTGCAGGGACCAGCAGTTCCTCTCTGGGGACCTCTGACCCCTCTGCTCCAGCTGAGAAAGCCCCATCCAGCTTTCTCAGGAGAGCTTTGCCCTCACACCCTGCCCTCATTCTTCCCTAGGGATGCCCGAGTCCTCCAGCTCAGTGGCTCTGGGACCCCTCCCAGAAGCTTCCTATCCACCATCCATCCCCGCCAGCAGTGAGGGAGGCACGCTGCAGCCCTGGGCTGAGCCAGCAGAAGGGGAGATGCTTCTCCCAGAGGCATCTCCAATCTGTCTGCCTGGGGATTCCCGTACATCACTCTGCTCCTCCAGTTTTGTATTCATTTTTCCCCTTCAGTTTGCAGCTGCCTGATGCCCAGGTCTCCTCCCAGCCCAGCAATGGCCTTAAACCTTCTTGGTTAAATTCCTAATGGGATTTCTCTTGAGTTTCTAATGGGTCCCTGGTGTGGGGAGCAGGGGCTTCCACTGCTCTGGGACTGGGCTAACGGTTGTTTCTCCTGCTGAGCTCGGTGGCAGGTCTGCCCAGGAGGGAAGGAGCTGGTGGCTCAGACCCCAGAACCAGCGTCCAAACCCCAGGCGCAGGTCCTGCTGTATTTGTGTGCTGGGGGACAGGGTTCCAGCACGGATTTCCAGTGCCCTGTGGGTGATTTCAGTGCTCCTGGCCATGGTGATCCCAGCAGCTCTCCTCAGAGGCTGGGCTGTGGCTGGGTGGTTCTGTGGCACGTGCATCTTCCTGCCCAGAGTGCTGCTGATGAGCCAGTGCTTCTCCAGGGAATAATGTTGTGCAGACCAAGTACTGTCCTACATGCAGTCCCCATCCCTCAAAGGTGGATGCTTTTGGGGCTGCTCTGGCTCCTAGCCTACTTGTGTGTTAGGTGAAGAGGCCAAGAGTCTGGGCTCTGGGAAAAAGAAGCTCCATCCCTGGGTCTTTTCTTGGCTCCCTGTGATCTCTTTGGCAAGTCATTACCCCTCAGTGCCTCGTGACACCCAGCTGCAAGACAGACATAGAGCTCATCAGACATATGGGGGGTCTTTCTGCTGGTGTTGTGCAGTGGTAGGACCTGCAGTGTGGTGCAGCATCCACAGCAGGGGCAGTAGGGCCCCTCTCCACCGTGTGTGGGGACAGCCCTGGGCCAGCCTCAGGCCACGGGGAAGTGGTGGGGCTGGGGTGAGTCTGATTGCACGTGTCAGCCTGGGAACCCCCTCCTGCTGCAAATGCTTCTGGGTTTGCTCAGGGTCTTGTGGGTACCTGGGGTTGCCCGAGACCCTGAGGAAAACTGCGTGTAAAAGGAAACCAAGCAGGCCAGTGCTGCACTTTGCTGGGTGGCAGGTCACCTGCTTCGGATCCGGGGGGGCACATCTGTTGTCTCAGACCCAGCAGGGTTTCAGAGCCAGCAGAGAATGATCTGGGAGGGAGCTGGGTTGGGAAGGCTCTGATTAGTGTTTGCGGCTGAGGGAGCAAGATTGAAATCAGTTTGAGATTGTCTTGCTCCTGGAGAAAAGGGAAGTGGAAAGTGGGGACAATGGTGCCCTGGCAGTGCCAGGAGGGTGTGGAGGTGGTGTGGAGGGGCCTGGTGACAGGCTGGGGAGGTGGTACAGCTCTTTGTGCTGTCTGATGGGCTCGGGGTCAGAGAGCTGCGGTGGTGATGCAGGATGCAGGAAGTCACGGCGGGGGATGAGGCTGTGACCTCCACCACCTCTCTTCCTCCGTGGTGGGAAGAGGAAGCTGCTCTGCAGCTGACAGCTCTGGCCACTTCCCAGTCTGCCTACATGGCAGTCCTTGAGCTCACCTGGGCTCCTCCACCCCCTACACCACGAACAGGGTTGGTCCTGAGACCGGTCTGCTTGGCAGTCACAACCCCTGTCTTTACTGGGGTGGCCTGTGTCTGCCTGGCACCTGGTGCAGAGAGAGGAGCTTGGAGCTCTTCTGTCTTATGAACTCCATTTATCTTTTTTCCACCCAACTGTCTTTGCCCCACCCTTGCCAAGAAAGCTGCCTGATCAGCAGCAATTAACAAAGCAAGCTGCAGTAACGACCTTTAGCATGTGTTCTGAAGGGCCTGGAGAAGAAGGCACCAGATGTTTGGGGATTTCTGCTCTGCAGAGATCAGGCCAGGACATGGCAAAGTGTGGTGGAGGATGCACAGGAGGGGCCGTGCTGGACAGGCAGTAATGGTCCTTGTCCTGAACCTCACCCAGGGCAGACCTCCACGTGCACAGTCTCTGCAAGCAGTGGTCCTAATGCTGGGGGCAGACCTGGTGTGGGCTGTGGGACCAGCACCAGGGTCTCCCACTAAGTCTGGAAGACTTGGAGCTCAGCAGCTGACGGTGCCTTTTCAACTGCAGTAGGTGCTGCGAGCCCCCATGGCTGCCCAAGCTCTTCTGGAGGTTTGATCTCAGCTATTCTTATCTTGCTGCTGTTCAACAGCACGTCCAGGAAAACGCTGGACTTGACGACTGCTTTCCCATCCATCACCAGTGATTCTCTTTTCATTTGCTTTTTGGGCTTCACCTTTTTAATCCAGCTGTCTTCTGCTTTGCAAATGCTCTTTCCTCAATTACACCAAGCTGCAGCATTGTCTCCATTCATCTGAGGAGCACGATGAAGCTGTGCACTCATCCAGGGCTTCGCCAGCTGAGTGGGTGAGAACCTGCACCAGGAGCTGCCCCCTGAGTTGTCAGTTCCCAGTTACATGAAACAGATTGCACTGGTACGAGGGGTGGCTCCATCACAGACCACATCTCAGGTGGGTTCTGCCCGTCTGAATCCTGCGTCCTCCCCAGGTGCAGACAGTGCAGGAGATGCCTTCATCTTGCACCTTGACACTTCTTATTGCGTCCCTCTCCTCTGGTGCTGGTGTGGGCATTGTCTCATGAGGACACAAAGGTGTTTGGCTTTCTCCTGGGAGCAAGTTGGAGAGCAAGCAGTGTGTGTCTCGAGCTCCTGTCCCATCCATGGAGCATGGGTTGGGGTTCAAGATCACCTGTGTGGTGATGGCTCTTGGTGAATGCCTCTGAAGGAGGAGCAGAGCTCTGCAGAGTGCACGTTGCCTCTAGCCCAATGTTCAGGAGACAGAAGGACTTCCCAGAGGAGGGAATCCAGTGTCAGCTTGGTGCAGAAGCACAGTCCAAGCCAGGAAGTGCTAGATCCCTTTCCTGCAAGGAGGGACTTTGGGCAGAGACCTCACTCTAAGGTCTTCTAGCCAGGACTTGTGCTGTACCTGTTCCCACTTGGGCTTTCAGGGTGATGATAAGAAACACAAGCCTTTGGAGGGACCCTCCGTGCCCTGAGCCCTGCCCTTCTTCGGGCTGCCCCATCTCCTGTGCTGAGGAGGCTGCAGGGATGGAAAGACAGGTCATGTTTGAAGGGATGTGCTGAGCTGCTCTCAGGTGCCAGGACATGCCACAGCCCGCTCTGCCCTGCTCTCCCCAGACTAGGGACCAGCTCAGACTACTCCTGCACGGCGGCTGCTTTATCCCCACTTCTTAATGCTCTTATCTTGAAGACTCCCCTGGGATCAGAGCCCCAGCAGTCAGTCCCTCCCTGGGTTTATGGCGATGCAGTTTTCTTCCTCTAATCCGATCAGCGTGTAAGCTGCTCTTTTCAAAGTGGACGGGGAGGACAGATGTGTGTGTCACTGTTGGGCTGGCTGAAAGCAGCAGGAAGGTGCCCTGTTCCTTAGCTTGGTGGCACATCTGACTGTTTTCATGGCTTCCATGCCCTTTCTCCTCCAAGAGCAGCCGTGTGACCAACAGTCATAAGGTGGAAGGTTCATTTTGGAGCAGGGGGGGTTGCTCACCACGCTGGAGTCTGTTGACCCTTGTCTGGACACCCTTGTCAAGCTGGAGCGCAGTCTTTGGGCTCTGGCAGCCATGGAGACTCTGGAGCCAAGGGAATGGTGACGTCCATTTCACAGGACCCCAGCAGGGGTTCAGGTGACATCTGAGCTTTTAATGTCGGCAGTGTGACTGACATTCATTCGTGGTGGACTGGTGGTTCCTGATGAGTTCATGAGTCCATGGCCATGCTTGGAGCAGGGCTGTAGAAGCCAGGGATGGACTTGTATCCCTGGTTCATAGGTTGATAGGATGGTTTGGGTTGGAAGGAACCTCAGAGTCCACCTAGTCCCACCCTGCTGCCATAGGCAGGGACACCTTACACTAGCCCATGGTGCCCAGGGCCCCATCTTGGTGCGTTCCCAGAGAAGGCAGGGGCATACGGGTACCTGGGGAGCGCTGGTGAGAGGAGTGACAGTGGGAGAGGCTGGGTATGTGTGTGCTTTGAACCTGCTACACCTGGCGCCTGGGTTCTTTGGAGCAGGAGCATCTCTGCTGGATCCTTCCCTGTCTGGTTGGGCCTGAAGGGACCTGGGGTGGGGGAACACTGGAGGGGAACATGATGGGGAAGGGACTGGGGTTCACCATGCCTCGCTGGACTCACGCTTGCCTTTGCCCTCCTCAGCCCAAGGAGCCTGGTGAGCACGGTGACAGAGCGGCCGCCTGGTCCTGCCCGTCCCGCAGCCAGCGCACGGACCACCCGCCTCCCCCAGCTCGCGGATGACCGCGGCGCCCTGCCAGAGGAGCCACCCGGGACAGCAGCGGCCAGACTGTGAGTGCTCCGGGCACCACGGGCAGTGCGGGGCCTGAGGCAGGACCCCCCTGGGGCCACGGTTCGGCTCCGTGGGGTTTGCTTGGGGCGAAAGGCGAGAGGAGCCTGTGGGTGTTGGAAAGCTCTGGGCTTTCCCTCTCTGGGGGTGCTGCTGCCCGGCGAGGTGAGAAGAGAGCCTGAGCGCTGGGCCGCAGTGAAGGAGGAGAGGAACTGATGGCAGAGTAAGGGGAGATGGGGGGATGTCCAGGGTGCTCAGGTGAGCTGATGTGAGGTGCTGGTGTGGCCTCAGTGGCCCGGGGCAGAGGGTGACTGGAGGACTGATATGGGGTGGTCCGGAGGCATGGAGAGCTGTGGTGGTGTCTGTGCTGGGTGATGCCTGAGATGCTGGGCGGTGGCTGGAGCAGTGCCACAGGATGGAAGGCACCCAGGCTCCTGCTGTGACTGTGGGGAGACCAGGCCAGCCATGAGCCAAGCAGCCAGCAGACCCAGGAGGCACCTACACGCACCAGGTGCCAGGCGGTGGGATCTGTGGGGCTGCCCCTCACCATGGTTTGCTTTCTGCTCTCTGCTGTTCTCCCATGACTGTGTTCAGCTACACATGTGGTGGTCCCCAAGGTCCCCACATTGCTCAGGGTTCTCTGGGTAAGAGGAGGATGCTGATGCCTGACCCCTTCCAGGGAGGCTTCCACAGGGAATGGCTGCAGCCCTCAAGCACATGGGAAGCCTGTACTTCTTCAGGGACAGAGATGGGCTCATGCAAAGGGCAGTGCTCTGGATCCAAGCAGTGCTGTTGCAGCTGCTGAGGTCCATTGGAAAGGAGCTTGTGCTGAAAGCAGCGGGCACTGGAGAGGTGGTGAATAGGCAGAGCCAGCCTACGGAGGAATAAATCACATGCCTCCCCCTGTCAGGAATGATGTCCTGCCACGTCTCAGGATGTGACAGCAGCTCCATCAGCAGCTCAGCCAAACCCAAATGTTCCAAAGGTCTTGGTTTGGCCTCCCAAAGGGGAAGAACAGTCATAAAATCCAATAAGCATCAAGGACATGTCAAGGGATTTTCCTTCATAGCCCTGGAGCCTTGGTCAATAGCAATCAGCCATGGGACCCCGAGGGGTGGCAGGCAGTGCAGGGGTTGGTGTGAGTGCCTTGTCCTGGCTCTGACACCACTTAGGAGTAAATAAGAGCTTCTCCAAAGAGCACAGGCTTCCAGGGAGCTCATGGCCCTCACAGCATGCGGTTCTCTCAGTACAGCAGCTATCCTTTAAGTTGTCACAGGAAAATCCATGATGGTTTTTAACTGAGTCAATCTTTTTGCCCACCCAATAAGAGTGTCTGTGTAGCCTTCTGGGGTCATTGAGAGAGAAGAGGCCAGTGGTTTTCTGCAGGCTGACACACATGGAGGTTTCTCCTTAACATCAAGGCTCTGGCAAGTGGTACAGAGGCCTCAGGATTTGGGGATGAGGATGGAGGTTGGGCATGGAGGGATGGGATGGGCACCTGAGATGACTGCTGTGTTGGATTGAGCATTGGGGCACAATCACATTCTCGTGCCCTTCTGCCCTGCAGAGAAAACCTTCTGCAGCCTTCCTTCTGAGCAGCACATGCACAAACAGCAAACCCTACCAACACTGGGGATGCAGTTTGGTAATGACCGAAGCACAGTGACACTCCAGGCAGCTCCCACGTGCTGTAGTGCCAAGGACAGGGGAAGGGCCAGCAGGAAATTAGATGAGATGGTCTTACCTGGGTATTTCCTGGATGTTACATCTAGGAGGGTGGGTGAGACAAAGCTCTGTGTCTGGTTTGGGAAGGGAGAACTGAGAGCAAATGAATCATAGAATCATAGAATGGTCTGGGTTGGAAGGGACCCCAAGGATCATTGAGTTCAGGGCCAGCAACGCCAGGTTGCCCAGGGCCCCATCCAACCTGGCCTTGAACACCCCCAGGGACAGGGCACCCACCCCTCTCTGGGCAGCCTGTTCCAGCCCCTCACCACTCTCTGAAAAGAACTTCCCCCTAATATCTCATCTAACCCTTCCCTCCTTTGGCTTTAGTCCACTAATGGTCACAGTCCCCCAGGGCACACAGGTGGGTGTGATGTCCTCAGGGGAAATGTGATGTCCTTAGGGCAGGAGAAACCACCAGGAACCCCTGGGTGCTGGGAGGCCCCCACACCGCCGGGGCCTCCCCTCTGCCCAGGACCCGCGCGGCCCAGCGAGAGCCACGGCCCTCGCTGCAGGAGGCAGGCCTGGGCCCGGCCTTCCCCGCTCCCCACTCCCCAGCAATCACCCATCTGTCTCTTTCCCTTAATTGCAGTTGCTTGATTGCTCTCTTGGTTCTTTTTTTTTATGTAGGTGACACATGTTTGGTTTGAAGCACTTAATTACCTCTTGGGATGTGTTTCATTTATTCATTAAGACAGGAATTGGAGTTGTCGGCTTTGCTTTATTTTGCTATTTTTCCCCCCTTCTTTTTTCCATTCTCTGTTTTGGAAGGAAACTGTGAGGGAAAAACATCCACATACAGCTCCAGCACGCCCAGCCTCTCTGCTCTGGGCCTCCCAGGCTCTTCTGTAGGTCCCGAGCAGGGGAGCAATGGGGGGAATGGTCCTCCCTGGCAGTCTCATGACTCCTTGGAAACTGGAAGGTGAATAGCAGTGTCGCTGCCAAGCCCAGCTCCCACGCTGCTGCCAGGGGAGCTGCTGGAAGGCAAGAGCTGTGTCTGGCCCAGGGCAGGAGTGCCTGAGATGGGGGGCTTGCAGCCTGACCCCCCCATGCCTCAGGCTGCCTGGTGCCCTCTGCCCCTGCCCGGTGTGCTGGGCAAGCTGTGGCACAGTGACAGAGACAGGTTCTTCCTCTCTGACCTGAATGTGAGAGGAGAAAAGCACTGGAGATGTCTTTGCTCATGTTTCCCTTGAGACTCGAGGGTCTGGGCGAGGATGTGTGCCAAGGACGTGTGCTTGCCCTGTCTGGGCTGGAAGATACTTGTCCCTCTCTGCTCTGCCCTGCCCTGGGGAGGCCCCAGCTGGAGTCCTGTGTCCAGAGCTGGGGCCTCAATACAAGAAAGATGTGGGGCTGTTGGAGAGGGGTCAGAGGAGCCATGGAGATGCTCAGAGGACTGGAGCAGCTGCCCTACAAAGAGAGGCGGAGGGAGGTGGGCTGGGTCAGCCTGGAGAAGAGAAGGCTGTGGGGGGACCTCACTGCAGCCTGCCAGTCCCTGAAGGGAGCAGAGAAACAGGAGGGGAATCAGCTTGTTAAAGGGCAGAGACTGGCAGGACAAGGGGGATGGATTAAAACTAAAGGAAGGAAGGGTTAGATTAGATATTAGGGGGAAGTTTTTTACAGAGAGTGGTGAGGGGCTGGAACAGGCTGTCCAGAGAGGGGGTGGGTGCCCCGTCCCTGGAGGTGTTCAAGACCAGGTTGGATGGGGCCCTGGGCAACCTTGTGTAGCTTCAGGCCTGGAGGTTGGTGTCCCTGCCTGTGGCAGGGGGGTTGGAGCTCTATGATCCTTGGGGTCCCTTCCAACCCAGACCTTTCTATGATTCTGTGGGACTGGGTGATCTCCTGAGGTTCCTGCCGACCCCTGATTCTGCCAGCCCCGACTCACCGATCCCATACTCTCTAGGTTTCATCCCAAGAGGAATGTATTCCCTGTCATGAGGCACGTTTCATCAAATTGCTGGGTGCAATGTGGAGCAGTGGTGCTTCTGTAGGGGTGAGGTTGGCTCAGGGGTGCTCTGAGCTGATGTTGGGCCTGGAGAATTGCTGGCACTGGACAGCATGAGTAACAGACCCATGAAACCTAGCACCTGACTTGCAGGCACCAGCCCTTCTTTCAAAGGAAAGAGATCTGGCCTGCTTGGGGGCTCCACATTAGTATGTGATGAGCTTGTGGTAGTGGTTTGGTTTTTACACCCCAAGGGCCTTCCTCCTCCTGGAAGCTTACTTAGAGACTGAATGAAAGCAAAGGACAGACTTTAGGCTTGGTGTCTGTTGCCTGAGGCCACAAGTTTTCAAAGTAGTGTCAGTGCCCAGATCTCTGCAGATCCATCTTCTGGCTGGCACAGGAGTGGAGTACACCTTCTTCCTGTAGAGAAACCCAGAGACACAAACTGGAGCTAACAAATGGAGATCCTAATAGTTGCCTGGCTGCCTTCATGGATAAACAGCTATCCAGGCAGCTGATGGATTTGGCTGTGTGTGGATGAAAGAGAAAACTATGGAAGGACATCTGAGCAGGTGGATGGATGGATGGATGCCTTGTTCTAAAAAGCTGAGCTGAATAAATTCAGAGGCAAATAGGAGGCTGCTGGGGCGGGGAGGATGGAACTGCAGAGGCAGACCTGCAGGGCTAGCTTGGCCAAGGGCAGGTGGATCTGGCACCTCCTGATCCCACACATCCCCGTGGCTCTTGGTGCGTGAAATCCACCCGCAGGTCCCTGCCCCAGGGACAGCTCTCTGCTGCTGGGGATTGCTGTCCCTTGTTTTCAGGGGTTTTTGGTTTGATTCTTGCCTTTCTCTTCCAAAACTCTCAGCAGCACCAACAGTCCTGTAAGGAAGCAGTGGACTGGACCAGGTATGCAATTATTTCCTGTCCGTTGGGGTGAGACCCCTCGCTGCATCCCCCCCTGCATCTCCCCCTGCTTGGTTTCCAAGGGCCTGGAGGGATGATGAGTCGTGGCTTTTAGTGGCAGCATGCCTTCCTCTTGAGAGGCTCCCTGGTCCAAATGAGCTCTCCCTATGAAGGGGCCTTGCACGTTTACTGAGTCTCAGCTCCACAGAGCTCCCATCCCCTCTGTCACCCAAGGATGACAGAGGCATGTGGCTTGTCAAGGACATGTCCTGAAGGCATGTTGCTTGTAAAGGACCCTGCAGCCACTGTTCCTGGGCTTCCACGCTCCATCAGTCCCTGAACACGTGTGCTCAGGACCACAAAACCAACCTCTCTCTCCCTGGGTAGTGGTGGCAAACCAGGAAGGTGACTCCCAAAGGCTCAGTGATGGGGAAACTTGTGCCTCAGCCAACATGGGGATTGTTTTGCTGTGGATTCCCAAAAGATCTCTGTAGCCTGTAGCCTGGTGTGTCCAGCAAGAGCACTTGCTGTTGGGTCTGTGAGGCGGGTCCTGGGTGCTGGAGGTGCACACGTGTGGAGACGTGTGTCTGGGGATCATGAGTAACCTGACCAGCTTGCAGCACAGTCACCCCTGCAAGAAAAGGGGGGCAGGCACCTTCCTGGGGGCTCAGCCCCTGCACAGGCCAGGCAGGACCCAGCAGCTTGTCCAACACTGTGTGCCCCAAAGCCCCCCTGTCCCCATCCACTTCCCTCCCAGGCTGGGTCCTGGCAGGGGGCTGTGCAGGGCGCTGCAGCGTGCTGCCTGTGCATCTGCAGGGCCCCGCCAGCCCCAGCACACGCGCCCTCAGCGCTTTGCTCCCACCATTCCTCACTGCTCCTGTTCTGCTGCCAGCCAGCCTCTGCAGACCTGGGAGCCTTCTTCCCTCTGCCTTTCTCCTCCTCTCCTCCCGCTTCCCAGGTTTGAAGGGAGAGCCCAGCCGGGGCCACCCGTGCCAGGCGAATGGGAATGGATGGTTCCTGCTCCCAGCCAAGCTGCCTGCTAGGGAAGCTTTAGCTTTATCTACAGAGCCAGGCTCTCCCAGGGACAGTGCCAGGACCATGCCCTGGGCAGGAGAAGGAGCCCGGTGCTTTTCTGAGCCGCTCTGCTCTCTCTCCAGAGCGGTTGTTTTCCTTCCAAGCAGCACTGCAGCACTCGAATAAGAAAGGATTTGCAATGCAGAGAAAAACCTCCCACCCGCCACTCAGCAGCGTGTGGGCTGAGAGCAGAGCTGGGAGCAGCTGTGACACTTCGCTGTAACTGCTTGGGCTCAGCCACCCTCCTGCTCCTGCCCTCTGGGCTGCCTCACAGCCTGGGCTGGGTCAGGCTCTGGCTCTGGGACTCGGGCTCTGGGCCTGCCAGCTGGGCTTATGAGACTCCTCTGGGACGCCCTGAAGTCCTTGGGGGGTGGAGTGCTGCCCAAGGACCATGGTGGTGATGATGCTCAGCTGGTTTGGGTCCTTGCTGCCTCCTTGTGACGTGCTTTATTTTCCCAGTCCAACAGGCAGGGACAGGGCTGCTGGCTTCATCCAGTGCTTTCCTTGGAGTCCTGGGCACTACAGAGGGGTAGAAGCAGATAGAAGGCAGTGAGGTTTTTGTGTCCACAGTCCAGCAGCTTGGTGTGTTACTGTAGAAAGTGGGTGGATGCTTTGGGGCACAAGAGAGGAGCTGGAGGGCTCAAGGTGTCACAGGTTGGTCCCCACCAGAAGGGAAGACACTGCGCCTGGGCCCCTCAGGTCTGGGATTAGCTGGTTTTCTTGCTGGGAAAATGAGGATGGCTGGGGAAGTCTGGTTTTGAGGGGATAGCATGTGCTTGGTCTTGGCTTCCCCCAGACCAGGCTGGCAGAAAGTTAAGCAGGCTGGGTAAGAGGGGGCACCACCCCCAGATCTGGAAACGAGTGCTGGCCATGTGGCCCCTCCTGGGGAGACCACCATGCTGTCTGCTCCCTGGGGATGCTTTGGAGAGAAAGAAAGGCCCTGTCAGACACGGAGCAGGGATTTGGGCCCTTCTTAGTCTCTCAGTGGGGCAGGGAAAATGTAGGTGATCCCCAGGTGCATTGGGGCTGCCATGAGGGACATCACAGTGTGGCTACTTTGGGCTGCTGACACTGTGCCCAGCCTGGGCAGAGCAGGCTGCGGTGGCTTACCCAGACTGAGGGTGAGCCTGGGGGTGAGCTGCAGGGGATGTGCTGTCTGCTTGGCTCCAGGTGCCCCTGAACCCAGGAGGGACAGGCATCGGTCTGGCTAGCAAGCCCCAACACACATCCTTGTCTCTCCTCACTCCCCTGATACCCCGCTGGATGTGGGGCCTGAGCCCATCTCTGGGCAGTGGGAGCGCTGCTCTCCCCTGAGCCATCACACTGTGCTGCCACCATGCAGGGCAGAAGCATTGCCTGCCAGGGCCCCACTGCCAGCAGCTGGGAGCACTGGAGACACTGAAGGATGCAAACTACACCATGAAACCCCAGGGGGGTTATCTTCCAGGAGCTAATGGGGCTTTCACTGCTCCCCTCTTCATTTGCAGACAGGTGCTGGGCCGCTATTGCTTCTTCCTACTGGGGTATGAGCTGCTTTGGCTTGCAAGTGGAGGCAGGAGACCCCCCACAGCCTCCTTGGAGCTGGGACCACCTGGGACCTTGCTGGAGGGATGTGTTTTCTTGCTTAGAGCACAACTGTCAATGGAAAAGTCTCGGCACAGACTTCAGTGCTCAGAAACACTGTGGGCTGGGACATTTTGGGGAAGATTTTTAACTGCAGCAAAGAAATTTGGCAGCTTGGAAGCAATCTAATCATCCTCCTCCCATATGCTTGGTTCTATTTAAAAGGGAGCATGTACCCGATTCCTTCCGACCAGCACGGTGACATTTCCAGAGTGCGTTTGGAAATAAATTTGGCATCCGCTGTCAAAATCTCAGATTGAGCCCAGTGTGGCTAATTTGGGCTCTGAATGCCTTTGCCTCTGCAGAGCACCTTTCCCTGCTGAGAGATCCTCAAGGCAGCAAGGGCAGGGTTGCTTCCCACAGCCGGGATGGTGCAGGTGCTGGCTGGGCTTGGAAGGCTGAAGGGCAGGAGCCTTTGTTTCCTGGCTGGTGGCTCAAGCCCCTTTCCAACACCTGCTAAACCTGAGGTAGCCATTCCCTGATGGGTGGTAGCCAGATCCCAGGCTCTCCCAGGCTTCTGTCTTCCCAGTACGGAGGCAGAAGGAGCTGCGGATGCTTGGGCTCACCCTGCCAGCCTCCCAGAAGAGACAGGGCTGTCTCCTTCCCTTTGTTTACCAAGAAAACACACAATCCCCTCCAAGGTCCCTGCTTGGAACCCCTCTGAAACCAGCCCTGCCTCCTCCCATCCAGCACCCTGCCCGGTGCAGGGCTGATGGGCTGTGGAGGGGCACTGAGGGCACTTCCTCTCTCCCCATGCAGCACCAGCTGCCTGAAGGGCTGGGGTGATGCCCCAGGAGGGTGGGAGTGATGTCATCCACTGCAGCGCTGCCCTGCACTATGCCCTGTGCAGGTCTGATGAAGGTCCAGAGATGAAACCTGGCAGGAAAGTGAGTGCCGCTTGTACCTCCCTTGTGGCAATGGGCATCAGGTACCAGACAGGATGGCAGACCTGTCTCCATCCCGCAGATCCGCTCTCCCTGACGCAGGTGAGCGTGAGTCTGAGTCCTGGTCTTTGTCCTCTGCCTGCAGCTGCCCCTTGCCAGCTCAGTGCAAGGCCACAGGTGAGATGGAGACAGGAGGAGCATGGGGCTGTGCTACACCCCGACAATGTCACCAATGGTGACAGGAAGGGGCAGTGCCAGGCAGGAGGGAGGGTGTTTGGACAGGAGCGTTACCAGGGTGCTCTGTGCCAGGCAGCCTGGCTCAGTATGCCAGGTTGGGGTAGTTGGACTGTACCTGGCAGTGACACCAGGCACCACATCTCTGACCAGGAGCTTTTCCCTCACCCAGAATCCCCATTCGATTCCTGCCTGACCCCACCAAACCCTTCCCTGCCCACAGCTCTGACCCCAACCGCCGCAGGCTGGGGTGCCCGGGGGTGTGAGGCTCGCAGCCGCCCATCCCAGGGGACAGCCTGCCTCCCTTCCTCTTTCTTCCCACAGGTTTTGGTCTCCCCCAGTGCTGCAAAAGGGCACTGGGGTGAGGGGGGAAGCATATGGTCGCATTAATGCCGTGTCTCTGCCTCCCAGCTACACACGTGTCCCTCCCCTGCCTATGCCATTAGCTTCGTTAGCGCCGCTGGAGAGGCGGATTAAACCCAGCGAGCTGTGCAATGAACCCCACTGCCTGAGTCACTTCTAAGGATTATGGTGAATTATGTAGATCAGAATCAGACAGCAACCCGGGCACGGCCCAGTGTCTCAAGGGGGTGAGAGGGCTGTAGCGTTGCCATTTAGGAGGTTTGCTGTGATCTAATTAGCTGTTCAAACAGCCCCTCCTGGCCACAGCTCTGCCAATGCCTGCCCGTGTCCGCACTCCCCGCCCCGTGCGCGGCTTCGCCCCCTCGCTGCACGCAGCAGGCTCCGGGCTAGGCCGGGGGACAGAGCGGGACGGGATGTGTCATGCTCCATGCCCAGCTGGCCGGGTGTCCCGAAGCCACCGAGGAAGCAAGGGAAGGACATAAGGCAGGACGTGACTGGATCCCTCTTGGCACCAGGAGGGCGGTGGGACTTTGTGTCTCCCTCTGCCCAGGCTGAGCAACAGGGCATTGCAGGGATGTTCTGGGGCGCAGGGGACGCCTCTGCTCCCCACTGTGCAGGGCCAGGCAGTTGGCAGGGGCACACAGCCCTGCACCGCTACTGTGGCACGGAAGCAGCACTCCTTGTGCTTGGGTCAGAGCTTTCCTTGGGGCAGAGGAGGGCCCAGGGGTGAAAGCTGAAGGATTCCTCATTGCAGGGAAGAGGTGGAGCTTCTTCCACAGTCCTGGAAAAGCCCAGAAGAAGCCCAACTCCCACCAGTGCCCTGACCTATCCTCGAGCCTTGGGGAGGGCTCATCAGTGACCAGCACCCTCTTGCCAGCACCCTGGGTGTGCTCAGCATGGAGCAGTCCCAGAGACAGGCTGAAAGGCTCTTCCCAGGACGGGGGCTGTGGCACATATCCACTGCTGCTGAGCCACGTGTCAGGGTGGGCTGGAAGGCTGAGGTTTCTCATCTTGGCCAGTTTGGAGTTTCCCTGAGGTAGTCATCTTTCTGTCTCCTGCCAGGCACACCAAAGGGCTTCTGCCTGTGCCTCAGGATGGGCTCGAGGGCTTGAGATCAGGTTGAAACATTCTTCATCCAGGAGAAATCTGGACAGAGCCTGATCCTGCTCTGTCTGCTGGGGAAGCCTGGGAGCACTGCTCTGGAGAAAGGATATTGTCTGAGCCTTTGGTCCCCTGGAAGGGCTCCTCTGACTGCCTTGACCTTTCCTTGGGTCTAACACCTTTCTTCTGCAGCACTTCTGCAGTAAGGTGAAACACCTCCAAGCACCCTGCCTGGTACGGGTCTGCCTCAGCACCACCAGTGTGGTTCTGCCTGCCTGCTGCTCCCCCCGTGTCCCAGCTCCTGGCTATTGGGAGTGTGCCTGTTCCACCATGCAGGATCTCCCATGGCCTTCCCTGCCCGAGCAGTGAGCACCCACAGCCCCTTGCACCACCTTCCTGTGCCCTCCAGGACAGCAAAAGGGTTTGTAGTTCACAGGTGATCCCCAGATCTGAAAGGTGCCAAAATCCAAGTGTGGAAGAAGTAATAAAGGCAAGTAACATGGCTCTGGAGAATGAGGTGGCAAAACCTTAATGGACTACCAAGGAAAATGTTGTAGGCCCAGCTTTTAGTCCAGCCTCTGGTGATCCAGGGCATGGATCAGGCTCCAGAGCGAAAGGTGCCTCATTTCCCCATACCAGAACAACCTTTAAAAAGCCTCCCCTTGTTCAGTCGAGACCAGGAGCCTTTAAACAGCGCCAGGAGAGATGTGTTGAAGGGGTCTGGCTTTGTTTTGGCAGCGGGATGTGAGCTCGTGCACCGGCTGGTGCTTCTGCCTGTGGCACCACATCCCCAGAGATGCTGCGCTCGGGCTGGAGAGCAGGGGCAGCAGTGCTGAACTGCGAGCCGAAGGGCTCTGAGCTTGGCCCAGGGAAGTGTACACTTGCTCACCGCCCGCTTTACCCACCGCTTTGCTAGGCTAGATCCATCAGGGTGAAATGAAGAGTGACGCTTGCCCTGCTGTCTCTTTGTTGTCACTGTTGTTCTTTTCAGCACCGGGCTATAAGTTGTCTGCCTTGCCCAGGCAGTGAAATGCTCTCCCCCGTCCCCGGCTGCTGGAAATAGAGTCAGCCCGAGGCTGTTGTTTAGCAGCACGCACAGTACGCGGCCTCAGCAGCACCTCCTGCCCAGGGTTTCAAAGGCCAGCCAGGGATGAGTGAAGTGAGCTTGACAATCTTCCTGCAAGCCAATCTGGTGAGGCCAAAGGGAAACTGAGGCACGCCAGGAACCGTGTGGATAGCTGAGACCAACGAGGGTCACAGAGCCAGTGTCATTTGCCTGTGGGAAGATCACTGGCCTTCCCTCTGCCAGCCCTGCACACCAGGCTGCCTCTGCCTCCCAGGCTTGCTGCACCTAGGAGTTGGCATGGACTTGACCCGTCTTCCCTCCTGTGAGAGGCTTGTGCGTGCAGGCAGACAGTGCTGCCAGGTGCCGGCCCCCCAGCCCTGCTCTCCTCTGGGACAGCACCCTCGGCAAGGTGCTCTGCAAGCACTGGGCAGCACAGAGCCAGAGAAGCTGGATACTCTCCATGCTGCTCTTCTTCTGACTGCCATCCCTGTGGTGAGGCCAGGGCAGCCGAGGGCCCAACAGGTCTTGTAATGTGGGAGATGGTAGGGACAGTGAGTCCCGCGAGGCAGGTCCGCAGTGCCGACCGCCCGGAGTGTTCCCTGACTCGCTGGGTGCCGTGGCCCTGCCCCAGCCGGTGGCAGAGCACCACACAGCCCCTCGCTCCCACGCTGCGGGGCGGGGAAGAATGGGGGGTAAGGAAACAACCCACCCAAGGCAAACCTGGAGGGTTGGGATAAGGACAGTTCACTGGGACACCACAGGGAGGGAGAAATAACAAGACCAGGACTTTACAGCAAAACACAGCTGGCTGGCGATACACCATGCAGTTTCTCTCCAGACTGCACAGCTCAGCTCGGACAGCCCGAACTACACATCCTGGAGCCATGTGCTCCTCCTCCATCAGTCCCCCTTTACACTGAGCATGATGTCATGGCATAAGTACCCTCTTTGGGCAGTTTGGGTCACCTCTCCCAGCTGTGTCCCCTCCCAGCTCCCTGGGTGCCCCCCGCCTTCTTGTTAGCAGGGCAGGATGAACAAATGAAAAGCCCCTGACTGCTTGGCAACAACTAAACCATCAGTGTGTTGTCATCCCAGCTCCCAAACACGGCATCCCCCCTGCTGCTGGACAAAACATTAACTCCATCCCTGCTGAACCCAGGACTTGGGGCTGCCCAAGCTGAGCATCCTTTCAGATCCCTCACCTCAGTGAGGATCCTGCAAGACGTCTGCACTGTGGATGCAGCACATCAGAGAAGGACCTGGTGGTTCATAGTCATCAGGCTCTAGGCAGAAGATGGAAGGACAATCCATACAGAGACCATTGCATAAAGTCTCAGAGGGGGAAGAAATTAGTCCAGCCCAAAATAACTTTGGTTTCAGCTGTAGCCATGCTGGGCATGGGTCTGCTCCTGATTAGTGATGGAAATCCAGAATGGTTCTTGCTATGAATCAGGATGATTTCAGCCAGAGCATCCCTGCTCCTGGGCCAATAGCTGCTCCTGCTTTGAGCCCACCAGGGCTGATGTACCTCCCTGGCACAAACCCCCTTGGGTCCTCTGCAGCTCAAGGGCAGGAGGGAGGGGGCTGGCTTGGCCAGCCCATGGCACCTCCAGTGGGAATTACCCACCTTCCCAGCGTGGAAGAGGGGAGAGCAAAACCTGGGGTGGGCACACACCAAAGTGAGAAGGTCTGGGTAGCTGGGTTATTTAAAAGGCATCACAAATGGTGACAGATGTAGTCTCCATGACAACCCACAGCTGGCTGGGCAGGAATTAAAGGGCACTGTGCTTCAATGGCGTGTCGGCATCTCAGATTCATCTACTCCTAATAACTTGGGAAATTACAGATGTACTTGAAACTGTGCAGATCCAAACAGGCTCTTGTTTTCAGCTCTTTGGAGATAAGCGAATACAAGGACAATCATCTGAGAGGCTTCTCTTCTGCTAGAGCTTCTGCTTCCCAGCAGCGTGCGGGCACGGCCGTTCCCCGGGTGCAGAGGGTGGTGGATGTGAATGGTGAAACCTCATTGTTTGTTCTCCAGGCAGCTCTCTGGAGGAGGAGAGCTGTGGTGCCAGCACACACCACTTCTGGGTTTTGTGCCGCCTTGTTTGGTAAACTGGTGGCTGGTGAAGAATGCTCTGGGCTCCGAGCCAAGCAAATCAGCTGGAATAGGTAGAGAGCAATTAATGGCAGGTTTAACTCCACACCATCTCGTGCAGGCTCTGCCCCACGGCGTGGGCTTCCCTCCCAGTGAGGACCCAAGTCTGAGGGATTCCTTGCGCCGGGGAGGTTCCTTACTGAACCTCTGCCTGGCTCCAAACGAGGGCACCTGAAGGCACAGTCTGCCCCACTTAAATTGGGGAAGGGACTTCATCAATGTAAGGAAGAAACAAATGGAGACTGGCCTCTCCTCTGAGAAAAATCTTTTGCCTGTTATTACTATAATAAGTCTCCCAGTCATGTGTCTGAAAGGGCTGAAGGGAAAAATCTATTTTTCTCCCTGTTTTTTTAGGCTGCTGCCTGTGTGACAGTCGCTCTGCAGTCACTGTGCTGGGTTCTGCAGAGAGGTAGCCAGTTTTTCCTGTTGTTTGTGTGGGTTTTTCACATGGCAACGGCAGGGAGAAAATCTTTCTCCTTTTTTTTTTTTAAGAAGGAGCAGCAAATGTGATTGTAAAAAGCAACTCTGATTTGCAAGGCAGAGCGGAGAAAGGAGAAGGAACACAGACATCACTGCACCCCACTCCTTTCTCCATTTTGGGACCGCTGTGGTGGTTGTGCTCCTCTCAGACAGCCAGGCCTGGGGATAGCAAAAGGAAAAGGAGATGGCTGGTCCTGCCTGGCTGCTGAAAGTCGTGTGGGAGCTCTGTGCTGCAGAGTGGGTGCCCTGAGCCAGTGGGAAAAGCACCAGCACCAGTAATCCCAGTACTAACAGAGCTCCAGCACAGGCACCAGTAATCCCAGTGCTAATACAGCTCCAGCATGGGCACCAGTAATCCCAGTACTAACAGAGCTCCAGCACAGGCACCAGTAATCCCAGTACTAACACAGCTGGAGCTGTGCTGGAGCACAGGCACCAGTAATCCCAGTGTTAATACAGTGCCAATACAGCACCAGTATGATGGGAACCGGTAATCCCAGTGCTAACACAGCTCCGGCACAGGCACCAGTAATCCCAGTGCTAACACAGCACCAGTGTGCTGGGCACCAGTAATCCCAGTGCTAACACAGTGCCGGTGTGCTGGATCACCAGCTGGTGCCTGCAGGGGACCCTCCCATGCAGTGCAGCCACGTCCATCCCATCTAAGAGCCACGGATGCCCCCCTCACCACTTGTACCAGGCTGCTCCTTCCCCATCCTCCCCACTCCAGACCTGGCCTCTGCTGGTAACCACGTGCAGGCTGCAGGCACGCTGCTCTGCTCCCTGCCCATCAGGCTGTACCAGCCCGCTGTGCTCCCTCGAGAAGCTGTTCCCTTCCGCGGTCCATCACATCACTCCCACGACTGGTGCATGCGTCACTTTTTTCCCCCTTCTTCATACAACTGCCCTTTAGATATTTATATAGTGTTATCATGTTCCCCCTCAGGCATCATCTTTCTAGGCTATACAAATTAAATTCCCTTAGTCTCTGCCCATAACTCATCCTCTCTCCAGTCCTTGTATCAGTTTGGCTGCTGAACTCAGGATGTTTTTCCCTTCTCTGTGTGCGATGTCTCTCTCCCTGTAAAAGCCACGCTGGGAATTGTAGGGCACATTTACTACCACAGTGTAAAAATAGGATTAGGACCAGTTTTGTCTGGTGAAGGATTGCTTTGGGCAGCACACAAGCTGCCTTTCGGCAGGCTGGTAGCCTGGTGCCGCGGCCCCATCTGGACACGTCTGCAGCTGGGGCCCATGGCTGCTCTGTAGCACGCTGTGTGCCCACTTCTCCCTGCACTGCCTGTCCCTCTTCCTGCCTGGGAGGGTCTTGGTGTGAACCCCAAGCACCAGGCTTGGCGTGAGCCCATCAGGGAATGTCACCTGGATCTCCCTGGATGCTCTCCTGGCTTGTGGGAGCCCCTCATCCAAGCAGTCACCCCGCTTGTGCCCCTGCTGCAGGCAGCTGGGCAGTGCCTGGCACCCTCCAAACAATCCCACCCTGGGCACGGTGGAGGCTCAGTGACCGGGGATGTGATCTGGGGAAGGTGGGATGGTCATCCCTACAGCAATGATTTCTGATCGCCAGTTTGCTTGGAAGCACTCGGGGAAGGCAGCCGGCAGGAGACGGGACTTCAAGAGGCCAGTGGAGCACTGGTTTGTCCTCAGCCTGTCAGTCAGTCCATCACTGGAGATAACTGGGATTAAAGACTTGTGCTCTCTACCTTGGTCGCTTGCAAGCCCACAGCTACAGTGGCAGCGCTCGGTGCTGTGGCAGAACGGACAGGGAGGAAAACATGTTAACATCACGTACCCTCTGCAGCGTGACAGAAGCCATGCCAGAGCAGTAACAAGCCTGACAGAGGATAAACTCATTTCCGCAGCAGATACCTTCTATTTTATTCATATTTTCCCCCAGAAAATTAGATTCCAGCTCCAGATGTTGCTGCCTTTTTACACTGGATATAAAGCTGAGTGATGTGTGCTAACGGGGTGCCCTGGCACAGCACAGGCAGGCTTTCCTGCAGAGAACCTGGCTCTCATCACCTCCCTTAATCTGTCGTGGTGACGACGTGTGGTCACTCAGTGACCTTGTTGGGAGAAACTGCTGTAAAGGTGGGAGTTCCCCTCCACTGAAAGGGCTTCTGTAATTCCTGGAGTTTGCCCTTGGATTTTGTGAGGCTGTATATTCGTGCAGATCTCCTTCTGGGGAGCAGCTGCCTTGCTGGGGTACCATGAGCTGCCTTGGTGCCCAGGGCACTATTACCAGGCAAAGGGGGATGTGCTGTGCTGTTTTTCTAGCTGGTGGATCTGCAGCTGCCATGCTGCAATCCTCCCTCCCAAAGGAGTCTGGTCTTCTCCCTTGATCTCTCCCTTGTTCCTCTCCTGACCTCTCCCTCCGTATGCCAACTTGGGCGTCTCTCTGGGTTGTTGCCTGCAGGATGTCTTCTGGGGTGGTGGTGTCTGAGACCTCCACAAGGACTCTGGAGGATCGCTCCATCCTTTCTTACTGGCCATCATAGCCCCTTCCCAGGAGCTGGTGGGGCACTGACGCTGCGTCAGACACCATTGGCTGTGCAAGGCTCAGCCTGGCTCTGTGCAGATGCTGCAGTGGCTCCCGGGGCAGCAAGGCAAGGGAAGGTCATCTGGCTTCAGCAGGTGGAGCAGGAGATGAAAAGCAGGAGTCTCAGCATCACAGTGTCATGCTCCAGTTGGGAGCCACCCTCCTGGTCTTGGAGAACAGGAGAAGTGCCTGAAGACTGGAGGATAGCCAATGTCACTCTGGTCTTTAAAAAGGGCAAGAAGGAGGATCCGAGCAACTATAGGCCAGTCAGCCTCACTTCTGTTCCAGGAAAGGTGATGGAACAGCTCGTTCTGGATGCCATCTCCAAGCAATTGGAAGAGAAGAAGGTCATGAGGAGTAGTCAGCATGGATTCACCAAGGGGAGATCGTGCTCGACCAATCTCATAGCCTTCTACGATCTCATAACAGGCTGGGTAGATGGAGGGAGAGCGGTGGATGTCATCTACCTTGACTTCAGCAGGGCCTTTGATACTGTCTCCCATGACATCCTGATAGCAAAGCTGAGAGAGCATGGGATAGATGAGTGGACAGTGAGGTGGGTTGAGAACTGGCAGTTGGGCTGAGCTCAGAGGGTGGTGATCAGTGGAGCAGAGTCTGACTGGAGGCCTGTGACTAGTGGTGTTCCCCAGGGCTCGGTGTTGGGTCCAGTCCTGTTTAATATCTTCA